>PISW01001832.1:66420-171183 GCA_004023785.1 Mungos mungo | reverse complement strand
CGAGACCCACCTCCCTGTTTTGTACTCTCCCCTCATTCTTAGCCAGCCTCCCTGCCCCACCTTCTCGTGTCCTGACACCCAGGGACAGTCTCCTTGGGGTGGGGGGTTCCTGCCCTATAACCCTGACAAGGCCTAGGAGTGGGGGAGACAGATGCCTTGGGCGGATGGGTAAGGAGCCTCCCACCAGACCCTCCTCACCCCCTCCTCTCCGCTAAGCCTCTGGGGGAAGAGGGGATTCTCAGACAACCCTTTTGGCCACTGCGCTTGGCTCTTGACTGGAATAATTAGAGATGGAGCCAGCAATGATGTCATGCCTTTGCAGAACACAGGATGACTCTGAGCAAGGCATTTACCTTGGCCTCCGCTCAGTGAGCCTGGCTGGACTTGGTAAGTTTAACACTCCTGCACTGACATTCGGATGTGAAGATGAAAGCCCCCTGGGCAGGTGCCTCTGAGAAGAGCAGCTGTGGCTTTGCAGACTCGACTCACGCCCCCTCCCCCTTCCTCCAGGTGGTGCTGGTGCAGCCATCAATCATGGTGCCCTCCCCCCTTCCAGGAATGTAAGGGTCAGGAGAGTGTCCCAGGCCACCTAGTCAGAGGACCTGATGTGGATGGGTTCATCAATGGACATGCTCCCAAGCGAGTCAGTTAAGAGTCCTTCATGGGATATGAAAGACAGAAAAGATGCTTCTAGAGACTTAATAGGTTGGAAAAATGTGAATCTAAGGCTTCTGGTTGTCACCTTCCTGACACAGGAAGAAAGCCCCCCCATAGAAGAAACCCAGTACACAGAATGAGACAAAGTTGAGAGCCGAGGAAGATGAGTCCCTGATGACATCATTTGAACCTCTGGATCAAACTGTGCCTGAAGGCGATGCCCAATCATGTTAATAATTTCCCTTTCTCCTAGTTTGATTTGGAATTCGGAACTTACAACTGAAATGGTCTTAACTGATACAACCCTTCGATGGTAGGGCTATGAGAGGAGGTAGAATCTACCAGCTTATACGTCCAGCCTAAGGCAGCCAACCCCCAAACCCCTGGCATATCTCTCCTGCCATCTTCTTTGACAGTGCCTTAGCTTCGGCCTTGGAGGGAAACTCTCCTAACCTAACATGGCCAATGCCACTGTGCACATTTTTCAAGCTCAAATTTGACTGCAGCCTTGAAAAAGAATGTCCTTGGCCCCAGGACATAGCAGCCCAGGAAATAGGCAAGTGGCCTACGGCAAGGTTGGAGAGACAGGGAGCCGGGGTTCTCCGGGGTGTGGTACACATCGGCAGGGCTTCTACATTCGTATTCGACCCCATCCTGGGGATCTGCATCCCTTGGCACTAGAATTATGGGCACCTGGGGCTTAGAACAGCCACCAGCCCAGGGCAATGCCTGGAAGGTTGCAACCAACCTTTCTACTGCCTCAAACTGCTGACCAGGGAAACCGGCTCCAACCACGGGGGTCTTCACGACACTGGCTGCTATTCCCGCACCTTCTGGGCTCTTGGGGCTGTGTTCCCCTCTGCGGTAGACTGAGCTGTGTCCTCCCAAAATCCATACTTTGAAGCCCTGAGTCCCAATGGGACTATATCTAGAGAGAGGGTCTCTAGGACAAAATGAAAGTTCGGTGAGGTCACAAGGGCAGAGTCCTAACCAATAGGCTTGGTGTCCTTCTAACAGGAAAAGAGAGATATCTCTCTCCAAGAACGTGCAGGGAGGGAAGGCCGAGTGAGCTCACACCAGGAGGGCGGCCATCCGCACACCAGGAGGGGGACCCGTGCCCGAACATGACCGCGCCGGCACCCTGATCTTGCACTCACCCTCCAGAATTGTGAGAAAATAAATGTCTGTTGTGTAAGTCACCCAGTCTGTGGTATGTTGTTATGGTAGCCTGAGCTGACCCAGACACACTCCCCGCCACCCCCATGGGAGGGCCCCACGTGCCCCCTCCTGCAGGGGTGGGCAAATCATTGTTGGCCGGAAGTTCTCAGCAGTTACGATGTGCCAGGCACTGTTCTAAGCGTTGTCCACACCTTCATTCACTGAATCTTCATAACAACACTATGAAGTAGGCAGCGTTGTAGCCATTATACAGATGAGGAAACTGAGGCACAGAGAAGTTAAGGAACCAAGGTCATACAGTAATACTGTAAAACTGAACTCCTGGGGCACCTGGGTGGCTCAGCTGGATAAGCATCCAACTTCGACTCAGGTCACGATCTCATGGTTTGTGAGTTCAAGCCCCACGTCAGGCTCTGCACTGACAGTGCAGATCCTGCTTGGGATTCTCTCTCTCTGTCCCTCCCCACCCCCAAAATAAACAAACTTTCAAAAACATTTTTTAAAACACCTTTAAAAAATAATAAATAAGTAAAAAGAAACCCAATTCCAACCTCAAAGTCCCAATCCAGCAGCCGTCAACACTGAGAAACTGAGAAGAGAGATAGGAAAAGATTGTACACTGTCTCCCACGAGAATCTGAAGGAAGGAAACCGTGGCCTTTCAGCTCCGCATCTAGATGCCTGGCAATGTGCCAGGGCAGCTGTGCAGGGCCAGCTCACCCAGCGTGTCCAAGCCCTGGTCAGGGCCTGGCATGGATCTGGACTCAGCCCTGAGGATAACAGCAGAATCTGCTTTGCACCCAAACGTCGCCCAGCACTGGAGCTGAGGGCACACCCTGGGCCCCGTCCCTCCTAGCCCGTTCTCGTCCACCCAAACCCCATCCTACCCCAAGGGTGACCAAGTACCGTGGCTTCACGACCTAGCCAGTCCCTGCAGGCACTGAGCCCATCCAAGACTCATCTCCTTGTCTCCAGTGGCCCCCAGGGCCCCAGACTTTGGGCTGGGGGTGGCAACGGGGGGGGGGCAAGTAGCCCCTGGGGGACTGGACTGGGACGGCAGCCTAGCAGCTTGGTCCCTGCATGTGCCCTGTGCGATGCTAGAGCCAGGGGACTTGGCCTGCAGGGGCCTCCAAAATCTTCTTGTGACCACACCCAAGGCCCACCAGGTGTCGCTGTGTAGCCAGCTGTAGGCTGAGGCTTTTTCTCCAGCACCGACCCTGGGGGCTGGGAAGCAAAGGCAGGAGGTCTGTCCCCCCAGCAGTGGCTGTCTCCCTAGCCTCAAGGCCAGCAGAAGCACCTTTGCTCTACAAGCCTGGGGACAAGCAAAGGTCTCCACCCATGGCCTGGAATGGGGTGAGGACGCGATTAAAGAACAATTCCCGCCCTGCCAGCTGAGCCTTGCTTCCTCATCCCAGCCTGCCACAGGGTGGGCCCGAGAACCCCTCCACCCTGACCACACTCCTCTGCAGGAGCTCAGCTCGGCTTCCTGGGGCCCTGCCTCCGGCTGCACCCTCCCATGACTCAGCCCCCTCCACAGAAGGGGTCAGTGGGCCATGTAGACGCACCATGCAAGGTGACCGAAGGATGACGGATCTTATCAGCTCCAGCCCCGGCCCCTCCCTCCTCAACAAAGTTGGTCAAGGTCAGACAGGACTAGGAGATTCTGACTGGTTATTCCCAGCCAAACCCGAGCCTAGAAGGCACGTCACCAGGAAACCAGCAGGTCCTGAACACTGGCTTCCTTCCCATCCTCGTTGGGCCCAGGGAGGGAACTCACCTGTGCTAGCCTTAAGCCCTGCAGCTCCGTGCACAGGAGCCCCTGGCCGTGGCCGTGGAGGGACTTTCCTCAGGCCCGCCCCACCTGAGGACTGCTGTGGGCTCACCCTGCAGCTCCCAGAGGTCAGTTCAGGTTCTGGCGCTCCTGGTGTGTGGCTGGGCCTCAGGGGAGGGACAGTCCAAATGCAGTGGTGCTGGGAACCCGGCCCCTCCAGCTGCAAGTCCTTCTCTCTCTCCAACAGCCGCTGGGACGTCTCCATTTGGCTCCTCCCTGGAGAGGAAAATCAAAAGGGGTGAAGGGGCCGAGAAAAGGCAGCAGTTTAGTGAGAACGTTCAAAGCCCCACATAGGAGACGGAAAAGGAGAGCCCAGCTCGGACTGAGACACAAGAAAAGCAGGGGATGCGGTACACCCTTCACGTTTATCAGCCGGTAGGGGTAGGACCGCTGAGCGAGGAGTGGGCTTAGGCCGGAGCTGGTGGGTTTGGTCCGGACGGTATCTCGGGGATGGTGGGTGCATCTCACCCCCTAAGTCCCCTTAGTATCAAGCATCCAATGTCTTTCCTTTACTCGTCAATGCATATATACAAACTGATCACCTACTAACAGCTCCTCTGCACTGGGCAATATGGGGGAGACACCAGAAAACACCCTGTTCCCACGGGCACTAGTCACAGTCCAGGTGGAGACAGGGATACAAGACGTATGAACGAGAACACACGTGCACGTGCATCACACGCAGCGCTGGCTGCGAGAGCCCGCTGGTAACTGCACAAGTGTGTGAGACCGCCAGCTGTTCAATGTTTGCTCATCGCTGCCCCTGACCGTTCCTACCGTGAAAGATACAAAGACTCCCTGCTCGATTTCCGTAAAGTGTCTACGACGTTGTTCAAGATTTTGCACTTGTATGTATATGATGCGTGTATGTGTGATGCGTGTATGCGTGTGTATGTGTGTATGCGTGTGTGTGTGTGTGTGTGTGAGAGAGAGAGACCAGGCACGTCAGCATCTGTGACTTTGTGCTTGGGAGCCCTGGAAGAAAGGAATTTCTAAGAATTGTGTCAGCGAGACAGAGGAGTGGCGAGGTTTCATAGGCCCCTTTCTCATGGCACAGAGGGGGAGAAGAAACGTCCAGGGCGTTGGATCTGATGCCTTGGGTCCCTCGGAAGTGAACAGGTTAATAAAACTGGTCATGAGGCTTGTCTTGAATGACATGGGAGCTCACCAGGGGTCAGAGCCTGTACCGGGGTTGGGACAGGAAGATCAGAACATTTGTCTCTTCGGACTGTGGCAACGGTGGGGAAGAAAGGCAGCCTGACCGAGACCAACCTGGAGCATAATAATCAGTGGAGACAATGGAGCAAAGTGGTGAAGGGCTGGGGTCTGGGGACAAATTTCTACGGCTGGAATGCTGACCCTATGACTTCTTGGATGCTTCTTAACATCGCTGCGCCTTAGTTTCCCCGTCTGGAAAATAGGGACAATGGCGCTGCCTCCCTCATGAGGCTGTTGTGAAGATTAGAGGGATGGATAAAGGCAACAAATTGGGCAAGGTGCTTGGCCGGAGAAAAGCTGAATCAAGGTGCGTCACGGTGACTATCCTCCGCCTACGAGCTGGCCAGCAGGATTACGGCAAGCCCACTGCCGCTCAGAGAAGGTGCTGGAACCCAGAGTTCACTGCCCTGTGCTTCCTTTTTTCACTGATCAGTCTTGTTAATTCCCAAACCTGACTGGCAGGCAAGTCATTCAGAGGCTCTAGCCACCTCCTGGTGGAAGCAAGGATAGCAGGCTGGCTATTGCTGAGGCTTTGTCCTGTGGCTGGGGCTGGGGGGCATGGGCCGACCGGAGGCGCTGGGGCCGCAGAGTGGTGTCCCCAGAACCCGACGCTGCACACTCTCTGCTGTGGGGTTGCTGTGTCTTCGCCGGATTTTTGTGGCGGCATACAAAATAGGCATTCTAGAGAGTTCCTGCGGTCAGCGCTTACATTAGGCTGTCGACATCCACACACAGAGTTGTCTCTTTGCGCAGCTCATTTTTATTTTTGACATTTGCTCTAGTCTCTTCACTCCCACCCCTGCCCCACATCCTTGCATGTCAAAAGCACCAGAGCCATGGAGCCGGCCTTGTCCTCGTGTTAGGAATGAGAACCCTGAGCACAGATGGGTATTTTCCTTGTAGCTGGTGTGAGCCAGGCCAAGCTGGCCGCAGCAGATCCCTTGAGGCCGGGTACCAGGCCTTCCTTAGCAACCGCCACTGACTCACCGCAGAGAAGGCTCAGAGGACCAGCCCCCAGGGTGGGTGCGTTTAAAGCAGCCACACTTGAGCCTGAGCCGGGCCAAGCTGGTGAGTGGAGTGTGGGCTCGGCCCTGGCACAGGGCCCCTGCCCCTCCGCCTCTTCAAGAACCCGTGACAAACAACCTTGCCCGGTGCCCGAGCTCTTGCCAAGCCCTGTCGCAGTAAAACCCTGGCAGACTCAGCAAGGAGTCCGATTTCAGCCCCGCGGGTGGGGAAACCAAGGCAGCAAGAGCCCAGTGTGTCCAAGGTCACACACGGAGCTGGCAACGGGAGGCCAGGCCTCCAGGGCTGCAGGCTGAGCACCGTACAGTCAGGCCACCCCCCCAGCCGAGACTCTGGGCCTCGGACACAGAGTGGGGGCTGACATTTCCTGAGTCACAGCAGCCCAGGGAGAGGCCCAGCACTTTGCATCCACGAGTCCTCACTGCAGCCCCCTCCCCAGGGGAATGGAGGCCTCCAGGGAGGCCTTGAGGCTCCCTAGAAGCCCCCTAGGGGTGTTAGGTCCAGGCCAGGAATCCAGTTCTAGAGGATTCCAGCTTCCAGCTGAGTGCCTGGATCCCCAGACATCAAAACCCTGGCGGGCCCGGGGAGAAGGGAAGATTAGATCATTATAGCAGAATGAAGGAAACCGAGAAACCGAGGGAGGGGAGGAGGGACCGAGGCCAGGAATGTTTCAAGGCAACCTGAAAGTTCCTTCAGATTAAAGTAGGCCCAGACACTGGCAGCCTCCCACTGCCTGAGCTGCTCAGCCTGTGGAGACCAGGTGCGCCTCCACCCACTTCGGGTCGGTGCTGGTCCACACACGCATGTGGGCGCTAGGGCCTGAGGGTCGTGAAGGCGATGGGGGCTGTGAGCGTGCGACGGGGTCTGGCATGTGACACTCAGGCACGCGGATGCAGGTATCCAGGCTGAGCGTGCAAGCCCACGGGAGCGTACATATGTATTTGTGTGCAGTCTACAAACATGTTTTCACCAAGCTCAAGGAGCAGCAATCAGTCATCTCCCAGGAATCTTAGCAACAGCCATCCCCAGGAAAGGCTCCTGCCAGCCGGGGCAGCCGTGAGTCAGCAGAGGCTGTGGTGGGAGGAGGCGAGCTCTCACCCCTGCACCCGCCGGGCCCGCTCCCTCTCCCGGCCTGGCCGCCTGGCCTGGGTCACTGCTTTGGCACTGGTGTCCGAGAACACATTCCTGGAACTGGCCATCACAGGCGGCTGGAGGGTTTTTCCCTCCTCCTCTCTCCCACGTCCTGTCCCTCCCCACACCCGCCCTTTCCCCCGCTTCTTGCTGCAAAACCAAAACACCGAATTCACGAGTTCTGAGTTCCAGGGCTAGAGCCAAAAGGCAGGAGCAGGCAGTGGAGGGGATGGGGCACGGGGGCTTGCCTGGGCCTGAGCGGGTCAAGGTATAGATCACCTCTTGCCAGGTGGTAGAGAGGGCTCCCACTGGGGACTGCTGAGTTCTGCTTAATTCCTGTGGGGACGTTGCCTGGGGCTTCAGTGTTCAAGGTGGTGGCTCCCAGGGAAATGGACTGCATCTGCCTTTGCCCCCAGAGCGGAGCCTGAGATCGCTTACAGAGAACCGGGGTGGGGACATGAGCAGTAGAACAGAGAGGCATGATTATTAATCCTGGATCTATTACCTGAGTGCTCCTGTTATCTTCGCAGCACCCCTCAGAGAGACAGAATTATCTCCTTGTACAGATGGGGAGATGGAGGGGTAGACAGGTAAAGGGATCCGGCCCAAGGTCACACAGCTATTAGCAAAGAAGCTACACGGAATTAAACCAGATTAGAGCTGCCTCTGGGACTTGAACCGCTGGACCACACTGGCCTTTCTTCCTGAGCTACACCTACAGGTGTGCGCCAGGATCAGTGCACCTAGAAAAACTACAAACAATAGAAACCCAGAGGACCCGTGCTGTCCCCTGTCCCTCTCCTGTCCTGCAAGCAAACGGATCTGGGGGAAGAGCAATCTGCCATCTCAGCAGCAGAGTCAGGGGCAGTAACAGCCTGGCCCAGCCTGAATTCCTGGCCTCTTTACTGGAGGCAGGAAATGAATAAAAGCTAAATGAGTTTGAAAATGCCAGGAGGCAGTGTTTATCCCCTTCCCCCTCCCCCTCCCCCTGGCAAGGACCGTGTATAGTTACAGTTTAATCTTGGAAATGCCAGACAGCTGTTCCCCGTTGCTAAGAGACTGGCCCACATTATGCAGATGTCAGGGACCTCAAATGTCTGCCGGAAATTACAGATCATGTTGGAGGAGCAGAGGGGCCTTCTCTCGGCTGGGGAAGCGCAGCGGGAGACCTGGGGGAGGGAGGATGGCAGAAATACGGGGCCCACCCCTTCCCGGGTCCCCTCTCTGGGGCTCTGGATCCTTCACTGTGCTCGCTCTGCCGCCCTGGCTGGCTCCTTCCCGGAGCTCCCACCCCACATCCGGGCCTTCTTCCTTTGACAACGGTGCTGAAGCCCATCTCCACCCTCCCGCTCCGGTTTTCCTTCTGGGGCGTCTTCAGTTCAGCATCCCTCTGTCTGGCTTACAACCTTTTCTGCCTCTGGGATGCAGCTGAGCTGGTGGGGGCCTGAGCTGGGAGGGGCCAGCCCCACCCAGGGAGGATGGGATCCCACTGCAGGAGGTTCCCCACCGCCCCTGTCACCTGGGGCTGAAAATGGAAACACAAGTGCTTACACACGGCCTCCCCAACCCCTCCCACAGCTGCCACCACCCCAGTGAGGGCAGCTATGAGGCTGCTGCATCCCCGGTCCCTGGGGAAGTTGACTGCCATTGGTAGGGGAGCAGGAGAGGAGGAAGGGAGGCCCTTTTCCAAACCCACAGTCTAACACGGACCCTGATTGAAGATGACAGGGAACCCACCGGCGCCCCAGGGCAGGCAAGAAACAGGCGAGGCTCCTGTCCAAGGCTGGTGAGCATGGAGAGGCTGCCGGGTGGTGCCAAGGGACCAATGGCATCCACAGCATCTGCAAGATGAGCCCCTTGGTATGGGGGGGTGGGCCTGGGGGCGTTGAGGCCTGGGTACAGGGTGGGTGCAGAATGCCTGCTACTTCCCTGAGACCCCACAAGGGGCCTTGAGATCAGAAACATTATGACACTGCCCATAGATGGTATCCACTGTCCCTGCTGCCAACAGGGTGTGACCTTAGCTTTTTCCAGCCTCACAGAATAAAGCCAGGTGACCTTTATGTGCCATGGAAGGTGACTGTAAAGATAAAAACGGTGTGTGTGTGTGTGTGTGTGTGTGTGTGTTCACCCATATATAAAAGCACTTTAAGTTTTTTTAAATGTTTATTTATTTTTGAGAGAGAGAACACGAGCAGGGGAGGAACAGAGAGAGAGGGAGACAAAGAATCCAAAGCAGGCTCCAGGCTCCTAGCTGTCAGCACAGAGCCCGACACGGGGCCTGAACCCACAAACCATGAGACCGTGGCCTGAGCCAAATTCAGATGCTTAACGAACTGAGCCAGGCACCCCTAAAAGCACTTTAGAAAGAGGTTCGCAGGAGCCCCGTGAAAGCAGGGACTTCCGGGCAGCCACCCGACCTTCCCCGGAGATGCCCGCAAGTCTGGAAAGAGGAGCACACTATTTACACAGCTCTCTTCCCAGGCGCCCAGGTCTTTCTCCTGCAAATGGGCATCAGCCTCGAGGGCGGGTCCCTGGCTCTGTGTCCCGGCTCCTCCGGTCAGATTCTCATTGGGCATCTTCTTACAGCAACAGTGATGCCAGATGGGGAAACTGAGGCAGAAGCTGCTGACACCCGCCCAAACCATCACAGATAATAGCTTCTCTGTGGACACCCAGAGCTACCAATGCTGTACCCATCCCCTTCAGCCCCAGCAGGGCCATGACGTCGGTTAGATGCCCGGGGCCTTCCTCCTCTTATTAGCTATGTGAGCTGGGCCTCCTTAGCTCTGATTCCTTTTCTGGAAAATGGAAACAATAGTGGCACAGACCTCTCAGCGTTGCTGTGAGGATTGAGTGGGATAAAGTATAACCTGCTTTGTTCCTGGTAAGCTCTCAATACCTTTTCGTTCTTTTATTAAGGTGGGCCCATTCCTGTGCCCGGCTTCCTTAGAGAGGTGCCAGGCGTCCGCAGTGAAAGGAGGGGAATTTCCCTGGGCAGCACGCACACCTGCTCCCGCCTTACCCCATTTGCCTAGCACAGAGGCTCGTTTCTGCCTCTTTGCAAGGTTCCAGAAAGGTTGTCCAGGACCATCTATTTCTCTGGGGGAACTCTGAGGACAGGCACCAGCCACCAAGACCGGGGAGGTGGGGGTTTCACGGGGCCTCAGAGAAGATGCTGCACCACAGAAGGTGGGGAGGGATGGACATGCCGCGTTCCCGGTGGAAACTGCTGAGCCAGGAGGGATTTGGCGGGCAGGAGCCACGGACACTGAGTCATGGCTGGCTCCCAGTTCATTCAGCCACTGCGGCCCTCTGAGGCCTTCCCTTGGTGGGAGGGAGGACAGGCAGCTGCTCTGTTCGGCTCAGTCTTTGTTCCTCTTTCTCTCTCCCTCAGCCTCTCCCCTCCTTCCATTTCCTCTCCCCTGCTCGCTCTCCCTCATTCACTTTCTTGGCCTCCTCCTTTCTCTCATTCTCCCACCAGCCTCAGTTCCCTCCCCCTTTCATCCTGCCCTTGAAGCGTATTTCTTGCTTTCTCATCCTTTCTTCTCCCTCAGAGCTCAGAATCACATTTGGCAGTCTCCCCTCCCACCTCCCTCCCCTCCCCAGTGTCCTTCCCTCCCCCCTCCATTCCCTTGCTTCTGTCTCTCCTTCCTCCCCTCCTTCTCCTCCACCTCCCCCCACCTCTCATTCTCCTCCTTACCTGAAGGAGATACTTCAAGTCTCCAGACTGACAAAGCCAGGTCAAGGTCATCTATCAAGCCCTCACCAGCCCTAGTCTGGCAGACTGGAGTCCAGAAAACAAGGTCAGAGCTGAGCAGAAAATCAGAATGAGTTGGAGAGAGTTTGTTTTGGAGGCCAGACAACCACTCCTACCAGCACTGGAGCTGGTACCCTACCTGGAAATTCCTATGCCGGCCACCCGCTTCCAGCCCCCCAGGGCTGCGGCTTCATAAGCTCCCACGGTAGGGGGGAATCTGAGTCCTGACCCTCCCTGGTTCTGCTTACCGCCTCACTCTTAGTCCAGGTGTAGGCAAGAAAGAAATCAGAAGCAATAATAAACTGCTTTCAATCAGAAGGAAAGCAGCTGGGGGAGGCTTGTACCTTGTAGGAGGTGCACGTTATGGTAAGAAACAAAGCTCAAGGCTTTGAAACCAGACAGAGTGAACTTGAATCTTGACCCTGCTTCTTAGTAGCCAAGAACCTTTAGCAAGATACTCACTGCACCTCAGAGTCCACCTCTGTAGGATGGGGATAATAAGAAGAGCACTTCCCTGCCAGGGCTGTTGAGAGAAGCAGTGAAAATGTACACAGGAAGTGCCTGGCAGGGGGGGCTGCTCCCAGCCCAAGTTCCTCCCTCTTTAGAGAAAGGAAGGCTTCCTGGAGGGGATGGGCTTGCTCTGGGTGTTGAGGTACAGATAAGATAGTAATCATATTTCTGTTTTTGTTGACACTGGGCACTAAGTGCTTTGAATGTATTGTCTCTTTCAACCCCCCAGCAATCCTATGGGGCAGTTACTTATTTTCTTATCCCTGTTTCATGGAAGTAGCAGTTGAGGCTCAGCAAAGCTAGGCAATTTGCCCAAGTCACACAGCAAAGTGGAGAAGCAAAAGTCTTATCTCATCGGCTATCAATTGGTGTGGAGGATGGAGCGGAGACATAGCAAGAGTGACAGCAAGCAAGACCATGCACAGTGCCTGGGTCAGGCAAGGGCAGGAGGACAGCAAGGGTCTGGCTGTGGCTACGGGGGAGATTCTAACTGAGCCCCGTGCAAACCCACCTTGCAAACCCCAGGTCAGACTTGGAGCTTCCCTGTTTCCTATGTCAGCCTGCCCAAATGCTTGCTATTGAGCTTTGGTGGGGAGAAGAGGGGTGGGGTCCAGGTTCCCATCTCCGTAGCACCATGTCCCCGAGGTCCCCCCTCCTTCCCACATGCACCCTATAATCCAGATAATCCCTGCGGTAACGTCCCGACCCCCATATGGCAAAAATGATCTCTCTTGGTTTTTTGCCACCCTCTGTTGTATAACAGGGATAATCCCCCCTTCCCTGGGGAATCAGGACATGGCCTGTCCTGAGATCACACACCCACAACGGCATGGGGATAGAGGGCACTATGATGTTGGGGAGAGGCAGATCCCTTGTAGGAAAGAAGGGCAGTGAGGCCTGGGAAACAGATGGTCTCTCGTGGGGAGAGGTGAGCTGGGAGACATTAGCCCAACAGGTGTAGCGGCCCCACCTAGGCATCCCAGCCCCCACCCTCCCCCCAGCCATCTCGGATTACACCCAGCACGGCTTTCAAATAGAACTCCGCAGTTTCCATGGCAACTCACCCACGTGGTCTCTGCCTTAGAGGCTCAAGTGGGGAGCGGTGAAGGGCAGCTGATGGGAGGCACGAGGTGCTTCTAGAAGGTGAGGGCCGAGTCCCACCCTCCCGCCTTCCACTCCCTCCTCCAGGCATTTGGCTGAGGCCTCGTACAGCTCCCAGGGAAAGAGGAGATGGAGCTCCAGTACAAAAAAGCAGCAAGGTCACTTCCCCACAGTGTGCCCTTGGCCATGAGCCCCAGGGCAGCATCCTGTCCTGCCTCTGGACTCAAGGAGAAGCCTAGGGAGATCCTTAGCAGGAACTTGCCTTTGGTGGTATCTCATCTCCCCTCCCTTTGAAACGCGGTTGCCATTCTGTTCTGGGGCTAGGGCGTGAATTCCCGTCTGGCCGCAGTGATCTGCGTTAACCTGGGAGAGGGGCTCAGCCTCTCCAAGAGACTGCGTCCTCGTCTTTACAACGAGGACTGACTCGTCCCTTCTTGGTTCGGCCAGAAGGGAGCAAATTGATCACACTTGGGAAAATACTTTGTGAGAGGAAAAAAACATAAAAGAGATAAAAAGGGAGATGCTTCTGGTGAAATGCAAGGGTGCTCAGAGCCCACTCTTTGCTCCCCCCCCCGTCTGGCCAGGGGCCCCAGCAATACTACATGGAGCCCTCATATTTATTAAAACCCTGAGCTGTTAAGCTGCTGACTGTATCTTGACTGATCTCCCCTGAGCCAGGCCCCAACCAAGAGCATCTCCTTCTGGCCCAATACCTCATCTAGAACTAAGTGCCCTGTGAACGGGACTTGTGGTCCCACTTCCAGGGCACCGATGTCGGGGCGCAGGACTTTCCCTGGAGAAGAAAGAAGACAGCACAGCCTTGTCTGGGTGTTCCCCATCCTCTCCTCCCCGCTCCCCTCTTTACACTGGGACGCTCCCTCATGGTCCCCAGCTGGCAATTTCTCTCCAGCCCTGCTGATGGGGGCTCATCTGAGCTTGGTTCCCTGAGAGTCAGCCAAAACCCCGAGAAGCCAAGCTTAGCGGAGGGGGGGGGGGGCAAAGGGACGAGAAGAGAGAGGCGAGGCGCTGGCAGCTAAAGGGGCTTGTGCCTGGCCCTCACCTCGTTCTTCCTCCCCAGGTCTCAGTGCACCGGCTGGCGAAGAACCCGCAGGCTTTGCTCAGCCACCCCACAGATAAGGCGTGTCCCTTCCCTTGTCCCAAGAGCCCCTGGGTGTCCCTAAGCTGCTTCCTCCTGCCCCAGGACCTTGAGTGAGCCGCTCACCTCCCTCCCAAAGCCTCCATCCCTTATCCATCAAGTGGGGTGATTCTGGAGGCCCCCTTAGCTCTAAAACACTGACTCGGCAATTCTCTGCAGCCGGCAGAAGCGCCTAGCCGTGGAGCCTCCTCCCCCACAGCCCAGCCCCCTCCTTCCCTTTGTCACCTCACTCGGCAGTGCCCCCAGTCCTACAGAGGGTGGCTTTCATTATTTTTTCTTTATTTTTATCAAAGGGTATTTTTTGTCAAAAATTGTGTCTCCCCTGAGACAGCACAGCCTTTGAGCAGGCTCTCCTTGTTTCCATGGCAACAGCAGCTGGCTCACATGTGTGGTTGCTATGGAAACGAGGCTGGTTCTCCTCCCCTCCCTCCCGTCCTCCTCTCTCACTTTCCCTTCCTTCCTCATCACCTCACTACCCCCTCCTTCTCCTTCATGCCACTTGCCACCCACGAAAGGGCAAGGAGTGGCCCCGGCGCTGTGGGAGCCCACTGAGTCCTGGCGCCCTGCGAGGCAGTAGCCGTGTGGGCTGACCCCTGTGACTGGCCAGGGGGCACGTCTGCGGGGGTCCTTCCTTCCATACACCGAGATCCGGCTTTTCTGGTACAGGGCGTGGTGCGCAAGCCAATCTCAGCGCTCTGGACGGGGACCCACAGGGACCCTGCCTCTAGGATCAATGGGGGCTGTCTTCATGCCTGGCAAGCACAAAGCCTGTCCCCAGACATGTGTCCAGCACCTTCATGTTGCCTACGAGGGCTGTGTCTGCCACAGCAAACACATGCAAAAGAAAAGTAAGGATTCTTGGGGAGGAAATCAATGGCCAGAGATGGAGACAGAGGGGAGAGGAGGCGAATGGAGAGTTATTTCTTGTCAGTAGACGTTCCAATGACGATCTATCATTTTTTCCCGTGGACATGTAAGCATGAGCCAGGGCGAGCCCTCACCTCCCCATCCTCTTTCCGTCCCTCAAACGGAGGGGCGATGAGAACATTAGCATGCTCCCTGCCCCCCCCGCCCCCCCCCCACAATCCGAGACGCTGGGATTTCTGAGCCGCCTGGGTCCACCACCCACCCCCTGCGTGTCGGCTGTACGCAGGGGGAAGGAAACAGAGAAGTGTGCCCTTGGGAACCCTGCCTGTCTTGTCTCTGATGAATCTTCAGTGTCTGAAAGGAGAGGGAAAAAATAGTACACACCAAAATGTCCGCGGTGATCGTTTTTTAGGTGGTGATTCTTATTATAGGCTTTTGCTTCTTTTCTTCGGCAAACGTGTATTAAATGTATAAAAAGACTAAACAACAGGTGTATTTGTTTGATCTGAGAGGGAGGATGAAGGGAAGAGAATTTGAAAGAGGCCAGATTGCGGAAGGAACCAGAGGCTCCCCTAAAAGCCGGAGCAGGCAGACTACCTGCTCTGTCTCTCAGGTCACGTGCCGGGCCCAGAGGGGTGAGGTTGACTCTCAACTTGGTATGAGAAAGGCACCAGGGATCTTAAGTCAGAGCAGGAGAGAAAGGTGTCAGGCCAGGTAAGGGCAGCGGAGAGGGAGACTCTTGTCATCTGCATATACTGAGATGACAGTGATGTTAAGAGGCCAGTCCCGGAGGAAGTGGGTGCCGGCACCCCCTGGCCCACCCCCACCCGGTCTCTCAGGCCTCTGACTACACATTTGGCTCGATCACAGTGGGGAACTGTGAGAGCCGCATACACTGATTTGCCCAAAGGGGCAAATTTCAGCTCCCTGTCTCCTGAGGACACGCATTCTCAAGGTCAAAGAAAACATCATGCAGATTCTTGTCCTCAGCCAAGGGCACACTTGTCTGTTTCCTTCCCCCCCACCTACAGCCAACACACAGGGGGCAGACCCAGGCACCTCAGAAATCCAGGAATCTCAGCCTCTGGGACTGTGGGGGTGCAGGGGCACTTGAAGGGTCATGCTAATATTCCCATCCATCGTCCCTCCGCTTGAGGGACAGATAGATGACAGAGAGGCGAGGCAGGAAGAGGGACAGGAGAACAAAAGAGGCCGAGGAGGAAAGGAAAGGAGGAGAGAGAGAAAGTCGGCTGTCTGCCTGGCCACCACCACCAACCAGACGGCCTTGCCTTGCTCCTCTGTGACCCTTTGTGAACAGACAGGGAAGCACTGAAGGTCAAAGACAAGGAAGAGGCCAAAGATGGGGAGGTGGACATAAAGTGGGGGAGGGACGGGAGACTGGCGATGGGGTGTTGCATTCAGTGCCTGGTAATAAAAATAAAGCTGAAAATTTAGTTGCATTTTCGAGGCCACGAGACCTTCGCAGAAAGAAAAGCACCACATCACAAGGTTCTGATTTGCCTGACACCACCCGGCCCGGGCCAGGGCGCTGAAGTGATGCTGTCTTCCTGCTGCCTCCACATGACCGCAGAGCAAGGGCACCTCCAGGAAACTGAATGTGGTGGAAGAGATCCAGGGGTCAGGAAGCCTGGCCGCGAGTACTAAATTGTGTGCACTGTAAAGTCTCAGAGGAATCATCTCTACAACACACCCCGAGGAGAGGTTCCTCCACTCTCTGCTTGAATGCCTCCTGTGACAGGGATCTCACCCCCTTAAAGGTATCTCATCTCCCCAATCTTGGGTTTCAATTTCCTTTTGCCAATATCCGTGCTACCCTTCCCATTAAAAAAAAGTTGTTTCGCATTCCACTATCTTCATAGAGAAGATCAGTGACAAATAACATCTGGGTATATCTATCATCCATGAAAGCTAAATTAGCCCTCACCCCATGGGTGACTCTAAAACGCTGATTCTAAAGAACTCCCTAGTTTCCTTCCCCCCCCCCACCACTTTCCAAAAAAAGTGTTTTGCTGGTGGCCCTTTCTGCAAGCCTGAGCTCCATGTGGGGTGCAGCGGGCTGAGCTCTGTTCTTGCTACGGCTCCTTTATTCTTGCCCTTGGTTCTGTGCCCTTCCTCAGGCTTTGAACGTGTCCTTCTCCAGTATGAGCTCATCTGCCGGCTCTGCCGGGATGCATTTCATCTCGTAGGCTCCTCCCCATCTCCTTCTCATCAAGACCTTTCATGATTACACCGAGACTCTTGTTCTCCAGGGCGTCCCAGACTAGCTCGACATTCTTTTCAGTCTTCCTTATAGGATCGCACCTGCCACGTTCCTCCGTGGTTTGAAGGTTTACCTGACCGAGTTAGATACGCCTCCGGCTTCCTCTTCGAGTCTCCGTTTCTTTGAAGTGGGGAGAGCGTATTAGTATCCTAAGGCTGCCGTAACAAATTACCTCAAACTGGGGGGCCTACCGCATCAGACATTTCTTCCCTCGCGGTTCTGGAGGTGAGACGTCCAAACTCAAGGTGTCAGCGGGGCCAGGCATCCTTCCCTGTCCCCTTCCAGCTTCTGCTGTTTGCCAGCATCCCCGGCCCCTCCTTGGTGTGTAGAGCAATGACTCTGATTTCTGCCTCCACCGGCAGGTGGTCCCCCGCTGCGTGTCTCTCTGCCTGTGTCCATATTTCCCTCTTCTTATAAGGATATATTGTCTTTGGACTTAGGGCCCACCCTACTCCGGTATGACCTCATCCTAACTTGATTACATTTGCAAAGACCCTATTTCCAAATAAGGTCACATTCATAGGTTCCTGGTGCATATGAATTTGGGATTCCAAAGTATACTCCCAGTATACTCCCTCACCCTCTCCTTTATTCCCCTCTCCCGCCCCCAAGGAGCTTTCCTGGCTCAGTCGACCAGCCAGACATCCCGCCAGTCTGTCACACCTTCCCCATCCAGACAGCTAGAGCCTTTCCGTCCTGGGCAGCCTTGAGCTGGACTGAGCCGTGGCTTCCCGATGTGGATGTGGGAGCCTGAGACTGTCACTCCACCCCCTCTTGGCCCCAATTGCCTGGCCTGCAACGTGGGGATCATAGTGCACCAATGAAAGAGGACTGTGGCGGTGACCAAATGCGTTACTCTTTGTAAAGAGAGACGCATGCAGGGCACAGACGTGGCCACAGTAGCCTAAGGTGGCGTTTCCAGACTTCATCCTTTCTTTCAAGCAAGGACTGCTCGCTAGACCAGCTTCCTAACCAGCGGCTGTCTGATTCAACCTCCGACTCCTAGTCTGTCCTCAAAACACAGATCTTATCCTGTCACCGACACGTACCCCACTGCACTCAAGGTACAAAAATTCTCAGCAGAGAACGCGGGACCGTTAGCCAGGCGCTCTTACCTGCCGCTGCACACACAGGTACGCACACACACAAACACACAAGCCTTGCTCAAGCCACGCTGTGACCTGACCTCGGCTCTCTCCTGCTTCTGGGCCCTTCCACAACGGCTCCCCTCCCCAGTGTCCGCTGCTTCTCCCTGGGGATGGAGTCTGCTGTGTCCACCACATCCAGGATGCTGACTCCCGCCCCCGCCCCCTTGTAGCCCGGGTCAAGGGTCTGTCTTCCGGAGCCCTGCCCTGTCTCTGCCCCGTCTCTTGAGCTTCTCCAGGACCAGGACTGTGTCCTTTCTCTGCTTCTCCAGAGCTGTCCCTGCAGCGCACAGATGAAGCATGTGGGAATAAGTGATACCGTATTTCCCAGACTCCGCTGATCTGCATTACTCTATTTTCCATTCTACTTAACACCCGCCAGTCTTCATCGGGTCCCTGGGACCCTCCGTCCCCTGCCAGCCCTATTGCCGCCACCTCTCTGACACCCAGCTGTCCTGTAGCCTTACTCGGCATTCGGGGCCTGTTTGAACAGCCTCCTTTGTCCCCCAATCTCAGCTGCACTTGTTTTCTTTCTTCCCCTGCTGGGGCCGCACAGGGCTGTCCTCTCCCTGGACTGCTATTTGCTCTTGTAATTGGATTACCTGCCTGCACGTGCTGCTTGGGGACGTGTTCTTAGGAAACCTTTCTGTGGCACAGGGCGGGTGTGGAGTTGGGTGCAGCGGGAGAGGACCCAGGAGCCCCTCGGGGAGCTGGGAGGCAACAGAGAGCATAAATGGGAGCAGGCTTGTGCTCAACCCCAAGCACCGCAGGGAGACACCCCAGGGCCCCTCATTGGTGCTTGCCAGGGCACTGGAGCCCCTTGGGGCTTTTTGCTGACGGAGAAAAAAAATAGAAACCTTTGTCCTGGGGTGTTGACCATGGGAAAGACATCACGGGGCTGCTCCGGGGCCTGTCTGCAGGTAGAGAGAAGGGGAACAAGGGCCGCTGGAGGATGCCCTCCCGGCAGGGAGGCTGTGCTGGGTAACAGAACTATGCACAGCCCCAGGCCCTGGCTGCAAGGATCGTCCTCTTCCTCATGGGCAGGGGAGGAAGGACCAGGACTGCCATACTCACAGCGCCCAGCAGCAAGGCCCAACCTCAATTTCTTGACCCATTTTCCAACTGGCAAATGGCCAAGGGTCTCCAACTCAGGGTCTTCCCTCCATCCCCCAACTTGAAAGCCTCAGGGCTTCTCTTCTGGATAAAAGGCACCCCCAGCCACACAGCCCCCAGCTTTCCAAGTCAGAAGACAGCAGTCTCTCCCCCACTGCATTGAGCAGTCACTGGGTGGTCGGCGCGGCTACAGACCTCCGCTCCCCCCATCAGCTGCCACCCAGGCCCTCTGCCACACCAGCCTCCGCGCTCTGGCACTCTGACGGTCCCTTCACCGGCCCATACATCCCTCTCTCCAAATCACAGAGCAACCACCAAGTTTGGAGACAGAAACGAGTATAGAATACGTGGCCTGTGGCTCTCATGTAACAATCCACGACGCAACATTACCCGCATTTTCCAGATTCTCTGGACAGCTCTGCAGTCTCCACCTACTAACCTGAGTGAATCTGAAGACAGGCTCCAGGCTCTGAGCTAGCTGTCAGCACAGCGCCTGATGCACGAATGTGAGATCATGACCTGAGCTGAAGCCGGATGTTCAACCAACTGTGCCACCCTGGCGCCCCTGTAAGTCTTTTCTGATGGGACTTCTTTCTTCTTTTTGACTCTTAAGAACACCCTTCCTTTAGAGTTCCCCAAATTCCCAAGCTGCTCAAAGTGTGCAGCTGTGCCTCGCAATAGGGCATCCTGGGAAGCTCCCTCAGTTTCCCTGAGAAAGTTTATCCCCAAGTCTTCCTTCCAGGCCGCTGGCCAGCGCTGGCTCCTCTGGGAAGGCTGGCCTGGGGCAGTGGCCAGCTATCGGCCTGGTCTACATGCCCGGGGCAACTTTGGATGCCAAGGGGAGGCGCATGACAGGACCTGGGCCCAAGGCAAGGCCGGGAGTCCCTTAGTCTGGAGCCCCAAGGGCAGCCCCCGCCCCTCCCTTCCTGCCCCAGCCCACAGCCTCCCTTCCATTTTGTATTGGAGCCCATTCACTGCTTTAATGAAACTAACCATTTTCTAGTTGCTCTGGGCTCCTCCCTGCATTATTCATGGGCTTCACCACGACAGGCACAGGCTGATCTCACGCTCCATTCAGAGAGTGAAAAAGTAAAGGCCCTGGTGAAAGGGTGGCCCCCTTCCACCCCCCCACCCCCCTGCCCTCCCACTCTTCCTTTTCTCCTCTGCCCTCTTCTTGAGTCAAGAAAGTCAACAACAGGATCGAGATGGCCATGTATGCCCCTGGGGTCACCGGGATCCTTCAGTCATCTGCGGCTTCTCAAACAGAGCCATTGCTGGCTCCACGGGCCCGGCTCCGGATGGGGCTCCCAAACACCTGAGACATGACCCTGGGAAAGCTCTTTTCCGCAAAGTGGCCTCAGTTTCTCCCAACCTGCTCACAGCCCTCACATCTGTCTTTCAAGGGAAGAGTTTCCCTGGGACCACTGCTTGTGAGGAGACCAGAAGAAGGGGGGGGTGCCAGGTGGGCGGGGCAGGGGGTGCCACCTCCCTCACTCTGAGGCTCCCCAGCTGCCTGCCTCCCTGACCCTCACAGCCTCCCCGCAGGGCACACAGGCAGCAGGGGCCAGAGGGGCTCCACCGCAGCACACGTAGGTGCAGAAGGCTGAGACCATCCCGGAACTGTGCCCTGACTGCTTACCTAATTATACCATTTACTCCTAAGCAATTCTTTGGGGCAGGGGATTTGTGTCCCCCTTCACAGATAAAGACCCAGCCTCAGGGCGACTGGGAGGCTCAGCCAGTTAAGCATTCTGACTCTTGATTTCATCTCCAGTCATGATCTCTTGGTTCGTGAGTTCAAGCCCAGTGTCCGGCTCTGTGCTCACAGTGAGGAGGAACCTGCTTGGGATTCTACCCCCCCCCTCTGTCCCTCCCCACACTTGCACACATTCTCTCTCTTTCTCACACACTCTCTCTCTCACACTCTCTCAAAATAAATAAATAAACTTAAAAGAAAGGCAGGAAGGCAGGAAGGAAGGAAGGAAGGAAGAGGCTCAGAGTAGTTCATGTGAACCAAAGTCACACAGCCAGCAAGTAGCAGGGCCCAGATGCTAAAGCACCTATTTGAGGCAACTCCTAGCAAGGGGTGGAGTCTCTTTGTAAGCATGCTCCCTGGCACCCCACCCCCACCCCATCCCTCCCTTGCCACTTTTCCAAGGGCTGGTTCAGGAGGGCCTGGGCGCACCACGCCCGGCTGGCTCGGGGATGCGAAGCTCCGCCTGCCCCAGAAGGACCCAACTGCTAATCAGAAGCACTGGTATCCGGGCAACCAGCCTCCCTGGCTTCAGATAAGCAAAAACAGCTGGGAGCTGCTGTCAGTGGGGAGGGCGATGGGGAGCCAGCCAGCCAGGAGGCTGTTATTTTGAGCCTCTTATTCTCACCTTCCCAGACTTTAGCTTAAGCTGGGGACTTTCCCCCAACTTGTCCTGGCCACTGCCTCTGGGGAAGGGTCTCCTGGGGGCTCTGCCCAGGCCTGAGTCCAGCACGATCTGGGGGGAGAAGCAGGAGAACCGCTGACCTTCCCTCTCTCTGTGAGTAAGGGAAGTTGGTCACACGCTGCCAAGGTGCAGGGGTTCTGGGATCATTTAACAAACAGGAGTGGAGGTTCACCTTTTGAGGCCTCCAGACCCACACAGGGCCAACTGTGAAGACAGGTCCGCCGGACAACCCCGCCTCACCCCATGATGGCGTTAGAAATCGGGCACAGGGGTGGCCTTGCAGGCGATGTGAGGTCATGGACTGTCAGACCAGCTGGGCCTGGAGCAGTCCAACTCTGCCCGTTAGAAGCTTAGCCATGCCTCTCTGAGCCTCAGTTTCCTCATCTGCCAAACGGTAATTGTGATGCCCACCCCGTCGACGGGGAGGTGGGATATTATCGAGAGAAAGCACGTGAAATGCCTGGCAGAATGTCTGGCGTGGTAGGTGCTGGTACACCTTCCCTTGCTCCTGTCCGGGCCTGCCCCTGCCCAGTCTGGACGTCTCTCCCACACAGATCTGTCCTCTCCCCGGCTATTTCTGTCTCTAGTTCTAAAGGTCAGCGCCTTTCCCGGGATACAACAGCTGCTCTGGGCGGAGATGGGTGTGGCCGGAGTGGGGGGGACTCCCCCCTCCCTCGCCTTCACCCAGGACAGCCCTGGGCAGGCCCACCCGCACATTGGCACATGGTTTTCAGGACGGCCACTAGGCCCAGAGCATAGACAGCTGTTGACTGACTCACCGACAGCAGCCAGTGCCCGGAAAGCTCTTGGGCTCCTTCAGCGCTGGGGCTGCCACAGGCTACACCGCTGACCCGCTAGGCCTCTCTCCCAGAGTTCTGGCTCCAAGCCACCCCAGGCCCTCCACAGGCACTGACAGCTTTTCCTATAGGAGAAGGACGGAGGAATAAAGCCTTCCTACCGAAGGCTGAAAGGAAAGGGCCAGAAGAGGCAGCTCGCCCACCCCGCTAGGAAATCATGGTAACTTCTGGACTGTACTTCCCTCAGCTCTTCACTCCTCCCTGCCTCCAGCTGCCTCTGCCCCCGCCCCCTGCTAACCCTCCCGTCTGGGGTCTGTGGTTGGGGCCTGGCAGGGGGAGCGTTCTCTGGAAGCCCCCATCCTCAGGCAGCTAGGAGGCTGGTCTTTCACCAAAAGGGTCCCTCATTCCCAGAACCGGTGCCGACCAGCACCCCACGTTTCAGAGAGGAGGAAGGGGGATCGGTGAGTGGCACACCCCTGTACCCAGAGCTTTCAGGCTCAGTCAGAAGACCATCAGACTGTTGCTCTCAGGACTGTGAGTTCAAGCCCCATGTTGGGTGTAGAGAGTACTAAAAAAATAAACTTATGGGGAGCCTGGGTGGCTCAGTCAGTTGAGCGTCCGGCTTCAGCTCAGGTCATGATCTCGCGGTTCGTGGGTTTGAGCCCCGCATCAGGCCAAAGTCTGTGCTGACAGCTAGCTCAGAGCCTGGAGCCTGTCTTTGGATTCTGTGTCTCCCTTTCTCACTGACCCTCCCCTGCTCATGCTGTCTCTCTCTCTTTCTCAAAAATAAAAACCTAAAAAAAAATGTTTAAATAAATAAATAAATAAACTTTTAAAAATGCACAAGCACTAATTCAAAGGGATACACGCATGCCTATATTTATTAAAAGAAAAAAAGAGGGGCGCCTGGGTGGCTCAGTCGGTTAAGTATGCGGCTTCGGCTCAGGTCATGATCTTGCGGTTCGTGGGTTCGAGCCCCGCATCTGGGTCTGTGCTGACAGCTAGCTCAGAGCCTGGAGCCTGTTTCAGATTCTGTATCTCCCTCTCTCTCTGACCCTCCACTGCTCATGCTGTCTCTCTCTCTCTCTCTCTCTCTCTCTCTCTCAAAGATAAATAAAACATTAAAAAAAAAAGAAAGGAAAAAAGAGCTTCAGCACCAGTGACAAGGGTGGGTGTGGGGAGAGGCGTGGCTTTCTCCAGTTGCTGCTCAAAAGACTCTAGGACACTCATGGCCCATCAGCACCCCTGTAGGATGTGACTGGCCTGTCCAGTCCTAACAGCCCTGGCTCCTGGTTACCCAGTGTCAGCAGACCCACCGTCTCATCGGTCCTAACAGTTCCCTCATGGAGGGCCTGTGGCTTCCTTTTGTTGTCACGTAGGAGCTCCTCCAAGGCACCCACAGGGGCCGGGGTCCAAGGGCGGGCCCTTCCTGCTCACCCCCCTGGAGGATGACATGACTGGGGGGCCCATGGCCTGGGCTGGGGGGTTGACAAGCACAGTGAGTGAGGTCTTAGCAGAGTGGTGGAGAGGGAGGAAGGCTAACCTGGTGGCCCCAAACCCGGGACAGGCTGAAAGGAGGCCCAGCCCCAGACGATTTCTACTCCTTCTCTGGCACCCCTAATCTCGTCCCCTCACCCACCCACTCTGGCAGCAGAGCCTCCGCAGAGCCTCCTGGAGAGGAGCAGGGACATAAAAGCAAGATAAACAGCACTGAAGGGGGCTCCAGGGGAGCATTCCAGAGCTAAAAATAACCTGGTCAGCTGGCTGGAGGAGCTAGCGTCCCCCAGCCCATCCCCCAACCCTCCCGCACCCCTCCTCCTCCCCCAACCCGGCTGGGCGGCCCCCAGCTCTCAACCGAGCCTCCAGTCTGGAATGCTAATCTGCTATCTCCATGCCCAGGGTCCCCTTCTCAGACCCTGCCCCCAGGTTTGGGGCCATGCCCTCCCAGGGCCCCCCCAACCCCCCCCAGACGGGAGCCCACCCCAGCCAGCCCCTCTCCTGGCAGCCAGAGGAAAGCTCAGCAGCTGACCCTCCCTCCTGCCTTCTCTATTGTTATTTTGGACTGCATATAAGTTTGCAGCCTGATCCACAAAGGCAGGGCTCCTTCAGACTGCGAAGGGTCTTGCCCTCCCTCCAAACACACCTCTCCCCTACCTTGGAGAGCCATTCTACTCCCATAGATGATAAGGGAGGGGAGAACATGGAGGAAAAAGAAAATACCAGAGAAAACTCACCGTCAAGCCCTCCTAGGTGCCTGGATGGGGCTAGACTTGTCCTGCCCGGTCATGGTCATTTCACCCCATTCTCACAGAGTAAGGATTGGGGGATCCCTAATTTCCAGATAGGGAACAAAGAACTAGGCATCAGAGGTAGCCCGGAGACAGTGATAGTGGCCGGTGGCCTGGGGCTGCCTCCACTGGGGCGGGTCCTTCCTCTCCTGAGCTGTAGTCCTGTCCACCCTCTCCCCTGCCGAAGCTCAGGGGGACCCACTGCAGCAGAAAAATAGTCCTGCCTGAAGTGTTAACTCCCTCCACCCGCAGCTGGGACTGGGCAGAGGGGCTGCTGCCCCCCCCCCTCAGGGACTTCGGGGTAATTCTTTCCATCCCCCCCCCATGCTGCTCTTCAGGGAATAGGGACTGGGGACTGGGGCCAGGGTTGCCCAGATGGCTTGGTCAAGGACAACCTCCTCCTCACCCCCAAGAGGCCCTTAGGGTGTCCCTGTAGGAGTCTAGCTGGTAAGTGAGGAGTCAGAGGGGCCCAGGCCGGGCTCCTCCGGAGGTTGCCCTTTCCTGAAAAGCCGGGAGGCCCCCAGACAGGCCTGCCCAGCATCAGCTGGGCCCCCAGGCCCCACCCACGCTGGGGTTCGCCCTCCTGCTGGCCAAGGGCGGGGAGGAAACAGCAGGTTCAGCCCAGAGCAAACGGGGCAGGCTTAGCTGTGACTGAGCCACTGAGCAGGCCTGCAGAGGGTTTTGGGGTTTTTTTTTTTTGCAGGTCCTGGGAGGCAGCTGCTGATCTCCTGAGATGCAGGGATGCTGGAGGAAAGAGGTGTTCACAACTGTAGGGATTCGGTCTCCTTGGTGACTGGCTCCCGGGTTGGGGATGCCCCAGGATCCTGCCAGCCTTGAATATATCGAGAGAGGAGAGGCTCATCCCTGTGAGAAAGCTCTGATTATTAGCAAGCTCTTCCTCGTCATGGTGAGCTAGGATCACCATCCCTACGCTTCTCATCATCTGCCCTTTAAGTCACGCTCTTTCCCCAGGAAGGCCTTGCAAAAATAGAGTAGTGTCTAGACGACTGGGTCCAGGCGTGCTCTCAAGTGCTAGAACTGGGGGCACAGCCACAGGAAGAATTAGCCGGCCCCAAACGGCACCGCACTGGTTGATAACAAATGACACTCCCAGAGCTCTGCTGTGACGCCATGTCTCAAAGACACCCACAAGCCAGGTGCCCTTCACACAGGGGCTCTTTATTCAGCCAGCGGGAGCAAAACCTCCTGCTGCCCAGCCTGTTTGGACTCTGGAGGGAAGGTTCTCGTGTGTCCGATAAACACAAGATCTTTCTGTGACAGCGGGGGGCGTTGCGTTGTTCACCGGGTTTCTTGGATCGCTCAGACCAGAAACCTGGGCACCGGGAGACGTGTTCCATTCCCTACCCTCGGCCCTTCAGGAACAGTCCTCTCAGCCCAACCCCAGCCAGGTCTCATTTCTACCCACTTTTCTTCTTGCTTATGGTCACCACCCACCACTGGAGGATGGGGCTCTCCACCCCACCCCCAATGCCTTCTCCACCTAGAAGCCAGACCACAGGTCATTCACGTGTGCAAACCTACCGGCCCTTGTCAGTGCACTCCAAATAACCAGGTTCCTGACCATGGGCTATAAGGCCCTTCGACACCGGGTTCTGCAACACCTCCCTGACCACTGGCCTCCCAGAAGCACGTCAAACTTTTTCCTGCCTCCGGGCCTTTGCATTTCCTGGTTCCTCTTCCTGCAACAACATTCCATCAGCTCTTCACATGCCTGGCTCTTTCTCAAGTCTCAGCTAGAGTGTCATCTTCTCAGAAAGACCTCCCCTGACTGCTCTATCTAAATCAGATTCCCGTTTTCACCCTCTGCTATAGGCCTTTTTCTGTTCCATCTACAATGCTTAACAATGTATTCACTCATCCCCTCTTTCATTTATATGATTGTCTGTCGACCACACCAGTGGACCTGTTATGGACCCTGTTCCTCTTGCCCACTGCCGCGCCTGCTGCATCCCACATGGGGCCTGGCACCTGGAGGCACGCGGAGAATATCTGTTGGGTAGTAAATAACACTGTTGCCCTTGTCCAGTCTCCAGGGGTAGTTGGAATCCAGCTCTCCTTGGAAACAGCAAGATGGACATGAAAGCCACTCAATGGCCTCCTGAACCCCACAGAGGAGTAATGTGGAGGAAAAACTGGCCGGGAGCACCCGGGTGGCTCAGTTGGTTGAGCATCACAATCAAGTCATGATCCCAGGGTTGTCCCCCTCACCCCCGTCGGGGTCCGCACTGCTTGAGATTCTCTCCCTCTCTCCCTCTCTGCCCCCTCCCCAGCTTATGCGTGCGCACTCTCTCGTTCTCAAAATTAAAAGTTAAAAAAAGAAAGAAACACTGGCCCATTTTCATGCCTTATCCATTCATCCATCCACTGATTAGCTCCTTTTGCAAAATCTGAGTGCTTCCTGAAATTGCTCTAGGAACAGAAACCTCAGTGAGCTATACCGGAGTCCCTTCTTCAAGGACCTTATGCTCCCATAATCAACATTTGATTATTTAAGTTTATTTATTTTGAGAGAGACAACATGAGTGGGGGAGGGGCAGAGAGAGAGAATCCCAAGCAGGCTCCACACTGTCCACATGGAGCCCTACATGGGGTTCGAACTCATGAAACCGAGAGTCAGACGCTTCACTGACTGAGCCACCCAGGTGCCCCTCGACATTTGATTAGAAACAAGTAAACAAAACAATGGCAGATGGTGGTAAGGGCTCCGCAAAACCTAAAACTGGGTCTTGGGAGGAAAGTGTGAGTTAGCCCTGTTAGCACCATATATTAAGACGTTCTGGGTAGGAAGGCAAGAGCAGGTGTTAGGGATCAAATAAAGTGTGCCCTTGGCCAGCTAGTTCCCCTTAAAGATGACAGGCAGCTGAGTCCCTGTGAAGTTTCATGTCCACTGAACCTTTAGAAGCGCCCCGCAGCCTCAGCCTCACGGTGCGTGTGCATAAAGGAGAGAAGAGGAGACTCCTTCCCAGAGCTTGAGGCAGCGCTGCTGGGCGCTCTGTTACATATCCACCCACTGGGGGCGCCTGGGCGGCTCAGTCGGCTAAGCTTCCAACTTTGGCTCAGGTCATGACCTCATGGTTTGTGGGTTCAAGACCCGTATCGGGCTCTGTGCTGACAGCCTGGAGCCTGCTTCAGATTCTGTGTCTCCCTCTCTCTCTCTACCCCTCCCCAACTCATGCTCTGTCTCAAAAATAAACATTAAAAACATTTTTTTAATTAAATAGATAAATATCCACCCACTGGATCTGCTTACTTAAAACGAGGGGGTGCCCGCAAATCAACACCCTCCCAGGTGGACATGCATGAGGGCTCAGGAAACAGGGCTCCACCCTGGCACAGCTTGTAAAAAACAAGAACAACTCTGAAGTACAGAGAACAAACTGAGGGTGGACAGTGAGGGGGGAGCGGGAGGGAGAGGGGAAAGTGGGTGATGGGCAGTGAGGAGGGCACTTGTTGGGATGAGCACTGAGTGTTGTATGCAAGTGATGAACCACGAGAATCTACCCCCAAAACCGAGAGCTCATTGTATACACTATTAGCCAACTTGACAATAAATTAGATTTAAAACAACAACAATAAAGATTTCACAGCAAAAACAAACAAAACCAAAGACAACAACAACAAAAACCTCTGCAGTGAGTAAAACCAAATAGAACCGGCACATTTGGCTGGCTCAGTTGGTAGAGCGTGCACCACTTGATCTTGGGGCCGTGAGTTCGAGCCCCACATTGGGCATAGACCTTATTCAATAAGCGCACAGAGCTTATTTAAAAACAAATAAAGCTGCGATAAACTTGTAGTACCTGATTTGGATGCTAAGATGACCGAAAATAACAAAAGCAATCACACACGTTTAGGTGACAAAGTTCCAGGAGATGCGTGTCTGGTGTAAGAGACCAGTGCGGCCTTGTCTTGGCTCGGGCTTCCTGGGGTGGTGTGCTCTGGGGTCAAGTGCACCTCTCCCTTACTGGTCGCACACACTTTGTCTCTCCCTCTTTCACGTACTCATTCACCAAACTTGGGCTTCCCCACCATGATCCAAGTCCTTGGTAGGATCCGGGGCAGGGAGCAGCTAGACAGCGATGGTACAAGACAGCCCTATCAGACAGTTTAGGTCCCTGTTTCCTGCCTTGGGGAGCACAGCCTCACCACCCTGCTGCCCTGGGAGATAGATGTTCTAGAAGCCTCCACTGCATCAGCTTTCTTGCACCCAAGAGCCCAATGTAGTCAATTGTATCTCTTAAATAGCTCTGATCTCCTGCCTACCTCCTGCTGGGGCCCTTGGTCAGGCCTTTGTCCTTCTCCTGGATGGCTGCAAAGCCACCCTCCCCACCCCCAGCCTCTGGGTCCTACCGCCTCATCCAACCCTCCAGAGGCCCGCTATAGGCACAGCCATGTTTAACAAACACATCTGGTCCTGCCATTTCCCACCAAAAGCCCACAGGCCTCCAGAGTCGGTCTTATCCCCATGTCCACCAGTGTGGCCCCTCCCTCCTCCCACAGGTTCCCGCGGCACCTCCTGGGGCCCTGCCTCCCCTGCAGAGCTCTGCACAGCACCTGAAGCACTACTGCTGACATGCGGGGCGAGGCGACCTGTCAGATTTTTCCCTCTCATGGAGCTGGGTAACCATGTGGTGGCAGACGAGGCCCCGCAGAAGCAGCCAGCCAGCGCCCAGCGCAGGCGGCAGCTGGTGTCACCATGGAAACGGCTCACAGCGCCACACGGGGCCTGGCCTTTTCACTCTGCCTTTTTGGCAGGCTTCCTCAGCCACCCCGAAAACCATTCACCGGGGTGAGCCAGGGCCTTGCCCCTGCCCCCCCAACCACCCTCAGTCCTCTTTGGCCAGCTCTTCCTCCCCTCTTCCTCCCCAGCTCTTCTTCCCAGCCCCCCTCCCCTCTGCTGCCTTTGCCAAAGCGCTGGGAGGGGAAAGCTGGGCCAAGGAAGGACTCAGATTTTCAATTCTAAGCAGATTTCCCCTCCACAGGCAGCGAGCCCTTTCATGCATTTTTTTCCCCTATTATCATAAACGCAGGAACTTGCATTAGGATGAATGAGCAGAAACTCCTGTCTTTGTCAGAGCCTTGGCGGAATGCCAGGCATAGAATGACCTAAAACATTCAGAATTAAATGGAGCTGGAACAGGGGTGGAGATCCCTTGTCGTGAGAAATGGAACGGTGGGGGGTGGGGGTGGCCCTTGTCTCTGATTATAATAATGGTGTTCGCCATGTGCCCAGACACCGTGCGAAGTAAGCCCTTTGCACAGATTCTTGTTTAATCCTCACAAAATTCCTGTGCCCTATGTATACCCCCCTTTGTATAGCCGATGAAGCAGAATCAGAGATGGCAAGGAACAGGCCCAAGATCACACAGCAGATGAGTGAAGGAGTGGGATTTGAACCCTTCAAACTCTGGAGCCTAAACCACAACTTCAAGGTCACCTTCCTTCTGGCTGGTTTACGGGATGGCACTGCAATACCAGTTCCCAGCCCCATCCCAGGCCCTCCAGACCATTCCGACGCTCCTCCTAACCCCCCCCCCCACTCCCGGGCTTCTCCTTCCTTACCATTTGTCAGTGTGATTTTGCAAATCAGACTGATTTAACTACTTCCTGCCCCCAAATTACATCTAGAGAGGACACCCCCAGGCAGAGGGAAGAGAGGCTCGTCAAGATCCAGCCAGGGCATGTTTGTATCTCCAGGAGGGTAGAGCCCTTGCTCTCTGTAAACCTTCATGTCACATGTTTGTCTCTGGCATACAGACTCTGACACAGAGCAAGTGCTCAACACATGTCTAGGGCGTGCTGTGCCGAGCTCCACGTCCCCCGCCCTTCCAAGTTCACAGTCCACCCTTTTCTACCCTTCCTGTGCCCTGGAGGCTGACCTCTGCAGGAAGACGTCACACAGCTCTTGTGCTGTCTGGCTTCTGGAGGGATTCCACCAACGGGAAGATGCAGCAGGAGGTAAGGTGCAGGAGACGGACCCTGGGGTCTTTACTCCCCACTCACTCCTTTTTTCCACCAAAGGCCACAGCTCCTGTCCTGTGGCCCCATCCTACAGCTAGCTGGGCCACGCTCCCTCAGGCCCAGCCTCTACCCTGCTCTTAGCCCAGAGAGGCCTCACCATCCCTTGTTAACTCTCCTTACCTCATTTATGACTTAGAAGTGATGCTCTCATGCAACTGCCCTAGATCGACCTGTTCCCTTACAGGACACGGACAAATGCCAGCTCCTGCTGTCTGCCACAACATCTTGTAGGGAGCTGACAAGGAGGAAGGCAACCAAGAGATAAACAGAGTGGATCCTATGTCAGGAGGTATTGAGTGCGTGAGAGGGGGAGCACACGGACGAAAGAGAGGATGAATGTCGTCATTTGGGTGTCACAACTAGACTTTAAAGATGGTCTGGTCTAAGCCCCCTACTCTACAAATGAAAGAAGGGGGGCCCAGAGAGGGATGCTCAAGGTCTCATGGTGGTGAATTATTGGTAAAAGTTGGGGGGATTCCAGCTGTCCTTGACTCTTCCATAGCCATGGCAGAGGGGCCCAGATCAGCCCATGGACGCAGAAACAGGCGGATGCAAAGGACTTTTGGTTCTTTCCTTTCTTTCAGGACAGTATTCCAGAAGCAACAGTGGGTTTGCTGGAAGGTTGAGGCAGCGGGGCAGAAAGGAAGGTGTCACTTGGCAAAAACAGTGGGAATGCCTCTGTTCCACCACGGGGGTACCTTGATGCCCACCTGCACAGAAGGACCGCAGGCCCAGGAGCCCCCAGGATGCAGGGGCGGACAGGCCTGTGGACCAGGGCACTAGGGTCCATGGAGCATGGAGGGAACTGGTGGAGGGTTGGCGCTGTGGGCCGGGCTCTTTGGGAGGATATTGTTTGTTTGTTGCTGACCAAGCCCCAGCCCACGTGCAGGGCTTGGCTGGGAATCTGCAACCGCCCTGGTTGACTGGGTCATCCGTTTCCCACCCGGCTTACCATGTTGGCATGCCCCCAGTGCCCTACTGGGTGGAGGGAAACCTCAGTAATCATGTACTGAATCTGCAATGTGCCAACCGTAGTTCACGCGTTACTTGGTACTTGATCATCTTTGAAACCATCCTATGAGACCAGCTATTCTCCCCATTTTGCAGATGGGGAAGCAAGCTCATCAGAGTTCTGCGACTTGCCTAGTAGAGCGGGAGGATTCAACTCAGACTTGTCGAACAGGAAAGTCTGTTCTTGCCGCATAAGCCCCACAGACTTTTGCCAGGGGGTTTCCGGGAATCCACCAGCCCACCAGCCCACTCTCCCAACTGGCCCGAGGCGCGGGCTACGGGTGGGACCCCTCTCCCCTTTCCACCACCTCCTCAGCATTGGCCTCCCCCTTGGCCTGCAGCGTCTTGGGCCGGTGCCCAGCATAGCTTCTCTGCCATGTGGCCAGGCACCAGGCTCTTGGCCCCCAGGCCAGGCTGGGGTTGCCATGGCAATGCCCTACCCTTGGACTGCCTCGTGAGCCCAAAAGCCACTGGAATGTCTCAGAAATCCCACCCTTCAGGCCAGCATCCAAACTGCCTCTCCCAGACGGCCACTCTCATTATGAGCAACAGGAAAATCTTTTCAGGTCGTGTCCTGATTTTTCGTTTGGAAAACAGATGGCCACCATTGTAAGGCTTCCATACGCCCTTTATTTTCCTTTTCCCTTCCATGCTGTCCTCTCTTTCTCTCAGCACCCAAAGGCATGTGGTGGTTACAAGGTTAGACGGAGCCTGAGCTCAGATTTCAGTTCCTTCACTTCCCAGCCATTTGACCTTGGACTCATCCTTGAGGCTTGATTTCTTTGTCTTTCATAACGATGATTTCATCGTACCCATGTCCTTGACTTTTGTGTAGATCATCCTTCTCTCTTTATTTGTCACTCTTACAGACCACTTCACCTATTTTTCTTTTTGGTTGTAGACTGTTTTTCCTCTACTAGAACATAAGCTCCATGAAGACAAGGATTTTTTAAAATCTGCTTCCGTGGCCCCTGTGTCTAGAAAAGTGCCTGCACACAGAGGGCATTCAAAACTTATCTGTGGAATAAGTGGATGGATGGACATAAACAGGCCAACGGCGCAGGATTTTTCAGAGGCCGACTCTGAGGCACAGGGCGGGGGCAGGTGGCCAAAGCACCTGGCACGGGGCCTGGTGTGTGGTTAGCACTTGAGGTTGGCTGATGCTATTGTCTTGTCCCTTTCACTTTCCTCCACCCACACCTGTACCTTGGGCCTCCCAGTGACACCCTCAGGAAGCCCTGTTGGGAGCCCACAGAGGCAAGCCTTGGGAGGCAGCATCCTGAGCCAGAGCCGGCCACTCCAGCTGCTGACATTCCCACTGGGACAGCCCAGGCTGCCAGGACGTCTCTTCCCTCCTCTCACCTGTGAGGGAGGTTGAGTCAGGACAGAGTCCTGGACAACAGTAGCCTCAGGCCACCCACCCTCTTGCAGCCCAGGCAGCCTGCTCTGCCCAGGACTGCACTGCGACAGGAAGGACCCCAGGCTATGCAAGCAGGCCAGGGTAGGGGACCTGGGGACAAACAGCGGCTCTTCCTGCCTGGGGTCCCTGTGCAGAGAGCTGGCAGGCTGTGGGCTCCCCAGGGCCACTTTCACTTTCCATTTTCTTCACCAAAGCAGAAACAGCCAGGCCAGGAGCTGTGCCATCAGCTCACGGAGATGGGAGGCGGGGGCTGGGGTGTCAGAAAACCTGACCCCGGGGGAAGGGGGGAAAGGGAGTTCAGCAGCTTCCAGCGCCCCACAGCCCTGTGAGTAAACCTCAGCTAACCATACTCTCTTACATTCCCCCAGCAGGGATACTTTCCAAAGCTTCCTCATGATAATCATCTCACTGGATCCTCCTTCTGGAATGGAGGCGGGTCTGAGGCGATGAACAAGACAGGAGTTAACAAACAAAAGAAAACAAGTCCTCCAGCTTAGAGGCGACCAAAGCCACAGAGCCAGGACACTGACACGAACACTTTGTAGTGTTTCTATCTTGCCAGACTTCCTCACTGCCCCCAGGGGTCCACCTTTGGCAGGAGAGCCCTGCTCAATCCCTGTCCACTAGGGGGAAACTGAGGCATGTGTCTGGCAGGACCTGGAGTAGAAACATGGCTGGCACCTACAAGACACTCCTAAGGAGCGGAATTCTTCATTTCTGGGTTCGCTGGCACAGCCGTGTGTGTTAGGGGCTGGCATGGAGAGGAAATGACTTCTGGGAGGGGACCCAGAGCCTTCAACAACGTGGAAGAGAGGCCAGTATTCGTTCTCATTTTCTAGAAGCAAATAACTGGCCTAAAGACACAGACCTAGCAACTAAGAGAGCGGGAATTCTCAGCCAGGCCTGGATTACTCCGAAGCCTTCTTGAGAGCTGGTTTTGGGGCTAGTGGCTACCCCAGCTCCGGCACCTACCCATGGGCCCTGCACACAAGCCCTTCCCGCAGGCCCTGTCCCTCCCTGCCCGATTCTTTTGAAATCCTGCGTTCGCTTCCGGTCCGTGCTCTCGCATAATAAATGTTCCTGAGCGTCACTATGTCCCAGACGCTATTCTAGGTACTAGGGACACAGCAGGGTCACACAAGACAGAAACAGTCTTTACTGTCACGCTGTTTATGGAGGGAGGGGCTGGGAAAACCACAAAGAAGCAAACAAATAAAAAAAATAAACCCAGATAGCGGTAAACGCTATAGAGGAACAAACACTGAGTAATTGCAGGGAGAATGACTGGCAGTAGGATGTCAGGGACAAGGAGGTGAGAGTTTATCTCATTTCTGCTAAGATTGGGGCCAGTCATGCAGAAATGGGGGTGAGGACAAAGGAGGTGGGAAGAAGCCCAGGGTAGGGCTCGGTGCCAGGGACAGTCCCAGGTCCCATGTTGTCCTAATGTCGTTTGTAACAGTTCCTCCTTCCTCCGTCTAGAGCGGCCCATTTGAAAGACATCACCAACGATGAGGGTTTGAATTTATTTTAAGTGCAGTGGAACCACTGGAGGAAATCATGTGATTGATGTCTTGAAAAGGCCTTGCTGGCTGCTTCCTGAAGAATAAATTACGGAGGTAAGAGGGCAGAAGAGCGGGGCCAGGGGATGACTGAGACCACCCAGGCCTGCCTCCCCAGTCACTAGATTCCAGTGTGGACATTAGGGTGCAAAGAAGTGTTTGGTCTGGGGAAGGTCTGGTGTTTATAATAGCCCCCAAAGATTTCCCAGACTCAGGCCCTGAGCGAGACTTGGGCACTTCTGAGAAGACCTGCAGAGCTCAGGGTTCCCTCCTCAGGGCTTTATTGTCTTGCCTGTGGAGCCTAGGCGGCGGGGAGGGCCAGCCCCCTGCCTGTGTCCCACCTGCATCCAGCCTCTCCCAGGCCAGACCCAAGCCGGAGCCCAGCGCCTGCCAGCCAGCCAGCCAGCCAGCCAGCCAGCCCACCCCGCCTCCCTGCAGGAAGCCGGCTGGCAGCGCCTGCTGTGTGACCTTGGGCTGCAAAGTCCGGCTTTGCAAAGTCAAAGTGAGTCACTTCCTCCCAGGGGCCTCCCCCAGGCGGGCCGCCTGTGGCCGTTCCCTGCCCCCTCACCGCTGGCCCGGGACTGGCGCTGGCACGCAGGCGCTCCGTATGCTAAGTGCTCTCGCTGCGCCCGCCGCCCCAGAGGCTCATTTGTCACCCGCTGCTGACTCAGCACTTCTGGGGAAGGCTTTTCCCTTCGCCTTAGAGGAGGAGGCGGGAAACAAGGCAGAGGCAGCGGGAAACAAGGCAGAGGCAGCCCTGGCTCTTCCTTCCCTTTGATTGGGGGTGGGGGGTGGGGGAGGGAGTCTGTGTCTATGTCTGAGTGTCACTGGGTCTGTGTGTGCCTCTGATGTGTATCAACATGGGTGTGCATTTCTGGCTCTGTGTGTGTCTTTTGTGTGCAGCTGAGTCTCTTGTGTGTGTCTTTTTATGTGTTTTTATGTGTGTGCCTGTCCTGGGGACTTTTGGGTGTCTGTCGGCCTCTTCCTGTGTGTGTACATGTGTGTACGTGTCTAAGTATTGTGTGTGTGTGTGTGTGTGTGTGTGTGTGGGCACGCGCGCTTCCCCCATTACACCGCAGGCCTTTCCCTCCTCTCTCCCTCAGTCCTACATGTGCCCCTTAGATCTCACCTTACTCTGAGTGACCCCCACTTTTCCTCCCTAGGCCCCCCAGCTCCTGTCTGCACCCCCTCTGTCTCCTGCCTTCTAAACACAGGACCTCGGGGATTAAAATCACAGGCCCGGGAATCAGACAGATCTAGGTTTCAACCTCCTTCCTGCCCTTGTCAGCTGAGTGACCTTGACTGAGATACTTACCTTTCTGAGCCTCAGTTTCTCGACTTATAAAGTAGAAGGGATCCTATCTCCCTATGAGAGAGAATCTCGTGATAGAACATGCCGCAAAGGGGGCCTGTTATTTCTTCTTAAAGCAATGGGCCCAGTGGCAGGCACACAGCCAGGGTCTAATGAGCAGCACTTAAGAACAAAAGCACTGAGCACCCGGCTCCTTGGCTGCTGGGGAAGGGAGGGGTGTGGGAGCCAGTGACCTGGATTGGGAGCTCCTGCAAGGCAAGACAAGTGGTGACCTGATTTAGTGCCCCTTGGGCAGCCAGGGAAGCAAGGGAGGAAGTCACAGGAGAGGGCTCCGAGCGCTGAGCCCTGGCCTTCCCCAGACCAGGCACTGCCTGACACCCCCCTCCACTCCAGCGAGCGCCCAAGGAAAGCAGGACCACTCCTCCAGCCCCAACCCCAGAACAACCTCGTGCTTCGTCCCTGGGGCCCACTCACGTCCATTTGTTTGCATCTTCTTAACAACTGTGTGAGGGAGGTTCTTAGCGTCCCCATTTTGCAGCTGGACAAATAGAAGTTTGGGGAGGTTGAGCTCCAAGGTCACAGGCTACCACGTGGCAGAGAGAAGCCCGGCATTCCGGCTCCTAGCCCAGGCCTCCCTGGATGTCTGCACCACCACCCGGCCTCTTCCTGCACACACGCCTGCACCAGCACACACCCTGGCGGGCCCTCCCTCTCTGCCCGCAGGCAGGGCTCCCACACAGATTGGCACCACGCCCTCCGGAGCGCCAGCTCCTGGAGCAAATGCTTCCCAGAGCCTGCCAAGCCCTGTTCCCCTTCGTTGAAAGTAGGGCTTTTTCCAGAAGGGTTAGTATTTATCATCTTGAGGCCTGCAGTGTGGATTGTCACTCCATCCTTTGGCTGTGTTGAGCCGGAAATGTAAAGGGGCTTGGGAGAGGGACACGGGACCTTCCCCGATCAGGCTGCCCCCCACTTCAAAAGTGTTGCCTCCGCTTGGTTCTGGCTTCAGAAAGTAGGAGGTGGAGCCAACTCGAAAGCAAAGCAGGGATCCAGGCAGGTGGGAACAGTGAGTGGGAGCTTGGAGGACAGGAGGCCCCAGTTCATGCTTCTGTCGCTAACTAGCTGTGTGGCCTTGGGCAAGTCATTACCCCTCTCTGGGCCTGAGAGTCCACATCTATAAAACAGACATTGCTCTCAGGTTCCTTCTGGCTCGCACACAGTCCGAGGGGCTACTAGACCTGGATCAAGGCTAGGTCTGTGCTATCGGGGGCTACCAAAGACCTAGACGGCAGAGGAGACCACACCAGTTCCATGCCCTGCCCTAGCCCTGTCTCCCAGCTCTCCCTGGGAAAACCAGCAAAGGAGGGGCAGGTGAGCAGAAAGAGCCATCGTGAGGGGTCTGAGTGCTGAAGACAGGACTTAGAAACAAGGCCAAAGGAGAAGGGGGCGCTAGAGAGCTTCTTTCACCCCTCCGGGAGCTCTAGCCCTGAGCCAGAGACAGAATACTGGGTTCTCTGCTCTGCTCTGGCCTAGATCTGTAGGTGAAGCCGGGAGTCATTTCTACGTTTGGGGCCCATGACTCGTGGAGAAAAAAGGGATGATAAGCATCTCTGGCCTTCCTGATTCACAGGGTGATCCGATCACAAGGTGGGGCCCCCTGCAAAGCAGACATGCCCATTTCTGTCCAGACACAGTCCAGGCGGGCAGTGGGCGGCTGCAGTCTGTCCTTACATGGGGCTGAAGGGGCCCAGCCACTCAGTGACTCACTCGCTCACCCCGCCAGCTGAAGCCCAGGCCCCACCCTTCCCTTCTCCGGCTACCCACAAAAGCCCCTTCACATAGCACTCCTGTCACACGGAGACCAAGGTAGAGAAAAGCATTTCCAAACGTTGGTGGTAGCAACGAGGAAATAAACAGAAGGCCATGTGATCACTTCATTATCCACAGCTCTGGGGCCACTTACCTCTGGGCTTCCCGGTGTGGTGTATGATTTTGTTAACCCCTTATAGTCTAAGTTGCTTGAGTTAAGTCTTTTCTTCCTGGCAGTAATCTTGTAGCTGAAAGCAGCCCACCAGATAATGAAGCCGGCAGCCCTCCTGAGACGTTACCCGTATTTCAGATAGTCTGCCAGGAACAGGGATTGGGTATATCAGAGGAAGTCTGATTGGAACAGATCTGCTAGCCTGATAATGGTGGTGACTTTGGGGACTCTAGATCTGGTACGGGGTGTATTCGTAAGGATAACTCGGAGAGAAGGAATTCAACCAGAAAGCTGTGGCCAAATTCCAGCTGTCAGGAGCTGAAGACCCAGCAGAGAGAAGAACCAACTCCTCTTTCAATTGTGGGTTGAGACCCATTAGTGGATCTTGAAATCAATTTAGTGGATTGCACCCCATATTTTTTATTTTTTTAATTTTTTAATGCTTTATTTATTTTTGAGAGAGAGAGAGAGAGAGACAGCATGAGCAGGGTAGGGTCAGAGAGAGAGGGAGACACAGAATCCAAAGACAGGCTCCAGGCTCTGAGCTAGCTGTCAGCACAGAGCCCGACACGGGACTCAAACCCACAAACCGTGAGATCATGACCTGAGCCAAAGCTGGATGCTCAACCCACTGAGCCCCAGGCACCCCCCCACCCCAAAATTTTTTAAAAAAGAGATAGAATAGAATGGAAAACCATAAGCAGGGGTTACATATATAAAAAGGAACGTCACATATATAAAAAGGAATGTTTATTTGCATAAAACTTTTGTCTCAGGATATGTATAGGGACGCCGGGATGGCTCAGTCAGTGAAGTGTCTGACTTTGGCTCAGGTATGAGTTCGAGCCCCGCATCAGGCTCTGTGCTGTCAGCTCAGAGCCTGGAGCCTGCTTCAGATTCTGTGTCTCCCTCTCTCTCTCTGCCCTTCCCCCACCCGCACTCTGTGTCTCTCTCAAAAATAAATAAAAAATATTTTAAAAATTAAGAAAAAAAGGATATGTATGTAAACACTCATCGGAGTAAGGAATTGAGATGAGAAATGCATTTCTCACTTGTGGGTGATGGGTTTTATTGTTATCTTTTAAGATTTTATTTTGAAGTAATCTCCACACTCAATGTAAGCCTTGAACTCACAACCTAGAGATCAAGAGCCACATGCTCCACCAACTGAACCAGCCAGACACACGCCCTGGGGGGTCATCGGTCCAACATTTGAGAAACTGCTCTAAAAAACAAAGGAGGGAAGACAAAATGTGCTTTTTGTGTGGATGAGAAGCAGGGGTCTCTTGTCCTAACACTTGACCCTGGTATCCCCAGGAGGGCTCAGGGAGAACAATCCCCCCCACCCCTTTGCAGAGCACAGAATGAGGCATCCCTTTTGCACCTGAATGTGCTCCAATCTCTTTGCTACTTTCTTTAGTGGGAAGACGGGGATGGTGACTCTTGCCCAGATTCCCCATTCCTGGAATGTTTTTCTGTGTCCTGAGTACCTCCACAGGGCAAGTCAGTTGAGATTTTTGGATGTAGGCTCACTGGCTGAACCTTCCAAGTGGCAAGTGCCACCTTGTCCCAGTCCCTGTCGTAAGAACATGTGGAGAGGCAGAGGGCGGCTTGGGAAGTCAGGAAAGGCAGGCTTGGCCCCTGGGTGTCTCTCCTCACATGCCTTCCCCTCCCAGTTCCACTGTTTGATAGAATCTCAAATGTAGTGGGGAGGGACAGAGAAAAAACTAGAAAGCTCGACTTCTGTGAGCTGGTGGTTAGCCCCTGTTTGTCATTTTGCAAATCTTATCTATCCACCTCTGGGGAAAACTCCCAGCCTCCCCCCAGGGGGCAATGACTAATTACAAAACACGTTTTCTCTCTTTGCAGTCTGCTCAGCTCCCCGCCCACAGTGCCCCCTCCCTTGCTAACCCAGAGCCAGCCTAGACTACTCCCTTGTTAGACTGGGTTGAGTGAACTCTTGGCCCCGCCCTCCTCCCCGGACCGGGTCTTCTGGGGCTCTCTCCTCCCCAGTCAGCTAGCTTCACTTTCACTTTCCAGCCGCTCTCACTTCTGTCAGCTCCTCACCCAGGAGCTCGGAACCCTGGCCCCTTAACCCCGTCCTCAAGGTGAAGGCCATTGCTCAAGTCCTGGGTGGCCTCCCATTAGTCAGGTCTTGACTCCACAGTAGTCAATGAATATTTATGTGACATATTCTGTTCCAGGCTTCAAGTATGCAGGGAGAGCGACGTGAGCGAGGTTCCTGCACGCATAGTTCTAGAAGCCTGGGTGACGCAGAGGTGCGTCAAGCAATTAAAAACAGCGGACAAAGCCTCTGCAGCTCCAGCTCGGTGCATGGTGCTAGAGAGGTACCTGGAGAGGAAGGGCTGAGGCCACCTGGGCAGCCCAGAGGGCCCCCTGCGGGGGGAGCCTGGGCTGGCTGCCAGGAGAAGGAAGGCCTGTGAGGGGTGCCATGTTGCGGAGGCTGGCTGGAGGCCACAGGATGGGGGTGAAGGTGCAAGGAGCTGGGGCTGCATAAGTAGGAGCCAGATCTAAAAGGACTATAAGAGGGGGGCGCCTGGGGGGCTCAGTCTGTTAAACATCTGACTTGAGCTCAGAGCATGATTTCACGGTTCATGGGTTCAAGCCTGGCATTGGACTCTGTGCTGACAGCTCCGAGCCTGGAGCCTGCTTCGGATTCTGTGTCTCGCTTTTTCTCTGCCCCTCCCCTGCTTGTGCTTGCTCTCTCTCTATATCTCTCTCCCCCTCTCTTTCTCAAAAATAAATAAACATTTAAAACATTAGAATATACATAAATAAAAGGATCATAAAAGCCTGCTAAGCCATTCGGACTCTGTCCTGAGGTGAGGGGGTGCCACAGAACGGTCGTAAGCCAGAGCAACAAAATGCACAGAATGGAGTCGGAGGGCAAGACTGGACACAGAGAGGTCAGCCAGTCGTGTCTCTGCACGAACAGTGGTTCTCTGTTCCCTGAAAGAGGAAGAGGTTGGAGGTGCAGGCGGTGAGGGCAGGGACGAAAACATCCTTCTGGGACAGGTTGAATTCCAGGTGTCTGTGGGACATTGGCCACTGCAGACGGTGCTCTAGGCCCCTGAGCAGTAGCCTGAGGCAAAGTTCTAGACTAGCGGCCACCCATCCAAGAGCTGACGGGAGGTGGACAGTGAGATGGGAAGGCCGGCAGTAGAGAAGCCACTGGCAGAGAAGGACACCAACAAAGGACCGGAGAAGAAGCAGCCAGAGAAGGAACCCAATGCTTCAAGGAGCAGGATGTGGTCAGCAGCGGGGCAGGCTGCTGACGGGCCATGTATGGCGAGGCCGGAAGAGAGCAAAGGGAGGACTCTTGAGAGCCATGGCCGGAGCAGTTCCGGTGGCGGTGGAGGAGGGAGAGTGACAGGGAGCAGTCTGGTTGTGAGGCTGGGGAGTTAAAGGCAAGGAGAGGAGCAGCCCGAGGCCAGGCCAGCTCACGAGGGCCTCTGGGCCCCAAGCAGCCTCTTCTCCTTCAGGCCAGCATTATCTAAATGTCTTCACATTTCTTACGAGATTACTTCTTGTGGCCAACAGACACATGAAAAGATGCTCAACATCACTGATCATCAGGGACATGCAAATCAAAGCCACTATGAGATACCACCTCACACCCATCAGAACGGCTAAAATCAACAACACAAGAAACAACAGGCGTTGACCAGGACGTGGAGAAAGGGGAACCCTTGTGCACTGCTGGTGGGAATGCAAGCTGGTGCAGCTGCTGCGGAAAACAGTGTGGAGGTTCCTCAGAAAGTTAGAAGTAGAATTACCCCACGACCCAGCAATCACCCGAAGAATACAAGAACGATAATTCAGAGGGATACATGCACCCTGATGTTTATCGCAGCATTATCTGCAATAGCCAAACTATGGAAGCAGCCCAAGTGTCCACTGACTTGTGAATGGATAAAGGAGCTGTGGTATATATATCTCATGGAATCATGGAATATTACTCAGCCATAAAAAAGAATGAGCTCTTGCTATATGCAATGACATGGATGGAGCTAGAGGGTATAATGCTAAGTAAAATAAGTCAGAGAAAGACAAATACCATAAGATTTCACTCATATATGGAATTTAAGAAACAAATGAGCTAAGGAGAAAAAAGATAGAGACAAACTAAGACACAGACTCTGAACTATAGAGAGCACACGGATGGTTACTAGGGGAAGGTGGTGGGGGGATGAGTAAAATAGGGGGTGAGGAGGGGCGCCTGGGTGGCTCAGGTCATGATCTCGTGGTTTGTGGGTTCGAGCCCCACATCGGGTTCTGTGCTGACAGCTCAGAGCCTGGAGCCTGTTTCGGATTCTGTGTCTCCCTTGCTCTCTGCCCCTCCCCCACTCGTGCTCTCTCTCCTTCTGTCTCAAAAATAAAATAAACTATTAAAAAAAATAGGGGATGGGGAGTAAATTTACAATAAAAAATAAAATAAAATAAGGAAATTTAAGGCAAAGCGAAGATTCTTTTTATTAATGTGTTTATTTATTTTTGAGAGGGAGGGACAGCGTGAGCAGGGGAGGGACAGAGAGAGAGGGAGACACAGAATCTGAAGCAGCCTCCAGGCTCCGAGCTAGCTGTCAGCACAGAGCCTGATGCGGGGCTCGAACCCATGAACCGTGAGATCATGACCTGAGCTGAAGTTGGACACCTAACCGACTGAGCCACCCAGGTGCCCGGAAAAGCAAAGATTCTTTCGTATGTTGTGCCCAAACCAGCTGCCCTGTAAATTCGGCTCACTGTTCTGCTGCTGCTCCTGGAGGCAACATACAGAGTGACCAGTGTCCCCATTCCCATTCAAGAGCCAGGAGGTGGACCCTGCCTCCCCTCCATCCCTCAATCTCCATCTCTTTCCATTCTTCTTCCTCTCTTCACGGACCCATTTCTGCCTCAGCGGCTCTCCTCCAATCACCATCTGGTGCGCTGGGTCTTAGAGACATGTCCAGATCTGAACCCTGCCCACCTGCGTGCGTTCTGCCAGCACTCAGGACGGGACCGTCACCTTCCTCTTTCTAGATGCCTCTTCCGTGGCCACCTTGCCCTCAATCACGGAACTAAACTCTTAGACTGGAAGAGAAGCTGAGAGCGGTAGGACCTAGATGAGAGCTCGAGAGCCTAATCTTGCAGGTAAAGAATCCGAGGACGGCCAAGGCCACAGAGCTCGTGACTGGCAGATGACCTACCAGAGCCCCAGGCCCATGAGGGGGGCAAGGCCAGCACGGCCCAGGGAGGCATGCGGCTGGTGCCGTCCGGGCTGCAGCGGTGGTAACGTGGGCGGGAAAGCAACCGTCCAAGGGCTGCAGGTGGGAGGTCATACCGGTAGAAACATTTTGGAGTGTCCAAAAGAGTTCTTTCCTACAAAAACGCAGGGCTGTTTACAGATCAATGTTTGAGGACGCTGTACAAGAGACAGCTAATTATCCCACACTAGGTTTTTCTCTCCTTCTTCTTTTAGCACTAGAACCCCCAACTTTTAGTGGGACACTCAACTACCCAATGTGAAGTTTATATTTCCCAGGGTCTCCCCAGCCAGGTGTGGCCATGTGACCCAGTTCTAGCCAATGGGTGTGAGCAAACGTGATGTGCAACTTCCAGGTGGTGCACGTAGAGGTAAGGGGTCTTCTACCCTCCCTCCACCACCACCTTCCAATGGCTGGAATCTGGACCCAGAGGACATAGTGTTGAGTCATCTTCAGCCATGTAGACAATGACGTCAGACAAAACGGATCTGCGGGGCACCTGGGTGGTTCAGTCGGTTAAGCATCTGACTCTTAATTTCAGCTGAGGTCATGATCTCACTTTGTGAGACCTCACTTTGCTCTGACAGTGCAGAATCTGCTTGGGATTCTCTCTCTCTCCCCCTTTCTCTCTGCCCCTCCCCTCTTCGTTCTTTCCTTCTTCCTCTCAAATGAATAATAAAAAATAAACTTTAAAAAAGAGAAAATGGGGCGCCTGAGTGGCTCAGTTGGTTAAGCGTCCGACTTCAGCTCAGGTCATGATCTCACAGTCAGTGAGTTCGAGTCCCGCATCGGGCTCTGTGCTGACAGCTCAGAGCCTGGAGCCGCTTCGGATTCTGTGTCTCCCCCTGTCTCTGCTCCTCTCCTGCTCGAGCTCTGTCTCTCAAAACTGAATAAATGTTAAAAAAAAATTATTTAAAGAAAGAGTTTAACTATAAAAAATAATAATAATAAAGAGAAAACACAAAAGAGATCCCCACCCCTGGCAAATCAGAGCCACCCTGTCCATCTCATACTGCCTGCACACCTAAAATCCAAGAGTCACTTCTGCCTTGATTAAGCGCCTTCACGGTGGGTCTTTGGTAAAGCAACTGAACTAACTGTATCCTAACTGGCCCAGACGTTCGTTTCAACATTGTTGATGGGTTGCATGTATGTGAGTATTGTTCTTAGTTCTTGAATCCTCTCATGAAAAATCTGCACAATCACCACAGATAAAGTCACTGCCGAATCTCTCCTCCCGCTGTCCCATATCCAGGTGTCTTTGTCAGCGCCAAGGGCGGCTGTTCCAGTGCCCCCGGACTGTCTGCATCCTGCTCTTGCTCTCCTTTCTTCTTTCCAAGAGGTCTTTTTCTTCACACAGGCCATGTCTTGCAAGTCTATGTTTTGGTTTACTTTTCTTTATATCATCCAAGGAACCAGAAATCTTGCCAAAGCCAGTTGTCTGGCCGTCAGCAAAATGGGTTCTGAATCCAAATACGAAAATGACATCTGGTGTGGGCTTGTACGTTATGACCAGTTTTCTCGACTTTCTGTCTTAGGTACCTTTGCCTTTTCGGAGTGAATAACATCAATGAGCGTCTGTTTCCGCCACGGAAGTAGGTAGTTGGTCTTGAGCCTCCTGGTCCAGATGGTTACCGTGTCTTTCACGAGGGTGGCTGAGCTTCAGGCAGGCAGACAGGAAAAGCAATTTGTTCGGTTTTTTTTTTTAAGATTTTATTTTTAAGTAAGCTCTATACCCAACATGGGGCTCGAACTCACACTCTGAATCGAGAGTCACGTGCTCTACAGACTGAGCCAGGTTGTTTTGGTCTTAATGGAAGCACCAAAAGGTCCAGCAAAGAGAGAGGGATCAAAAACAGCCATGCTGACTCTGTACAGCTAAGTCCATGAAGTGATTATGAAAAGGATGAATGTATGTGTATATAAACCGCTCAGAACAATGTCCCTGATATAATGTTAAAGTGAAAGAGGCAAGAGACAGGACCGTGAAGAAGATACTGTGATTTGCCTGGTCTCTAGGGACAAGTTACTTCCTCCCTCTCTTGTAGAGGCTACAGAGGACACAGTCCCCCTTGCCTCAGAGGGAGTGGTGGCCCAAGGAGGGAGGCCCAGAACTGTGGCAGCCTTTTTGTGCCATGTGGGAAGACCCTAGAGCGGGTGAGGGGGGAGGGGAGCACACACTGAGAGGAACCTGAAGAGAAAGGCCACACACAAAAGACAGAAAACAGACAGAGAACCAGGTCTGTGAGGACAGCGAGTGGCTGCGTCAGTCCTCAATTGAAGTCAGCATGGGATCTGGATGTGTGCAGTCACTAAACCTTAAAACTCCATTTTGCTTATTGGTTTAAGTCCATTTTGCCTGGGTTTTCTTTCACTTCAAAACAAAGACTTTTTCAAAAAAAATATTTATTTTTGAGAGAGAGAGCTTGAGCAGGGGAAGAGCAGAGAGGAGAGATGAACAGAATATCCGAAGCAGGCTCTGCACGGACAGCAGAAAGCCCGATGCGGGACTCGAACTCATGAACTGTGAGATCATGACCTGAGCCACAGTCGGCTGCCCAACCGACTGAGCCACCCAGGAGCCCCAAATGAACACTCTTTATAATAAGGATATTTATTATAGCTTCATTTACAAGCAACATATCAGAAAATCTAAATTTCTTTTAAAAAGTGGATTAAAGAACTAATGGTACTTCTAACTGTGAAATACTCTGCAGCCAACATTAAAAAAAATAACTATCTGTGATAGGAAAAGATATACCCAAGATAGATCATTAAATGAAAAAAAGAAGTGCAGATTATGTAAAGTATGCTACCATTTGTGTGAGGAAAAATAATGCATAAACTTCTATGTTTATAAAGATGCTCGAAATATCTCTCGAAGGATACTCAAGAAATTGATAACAATGGAGGCCTGTCTAGCTAGGAAACTGGAAAGGATGGTTTTTTTTTTTAATTTTATACCATGTGGATATAATGCCTGTTCAAAAAATAAAGTTGCTTTAAAGAAATTTTTTTTAAGCAAGAAAACTCCTAACCGATGGAGTAGGCACGCAGGAATATTTATAACTGTCACACGTACCCGCATGCAGAAAGTCTGGAACCATACCCTGACTGCCAACAGCGGTTACCCCAAGGAGAGGCGTTGGAGCGCGCCTGCGGGCAGCCAGGGATGATTTCCCAACTGAAAGGTCACTCCACGCTGACATTTACTGCAGGGCAGTGTTCTAAGTTTTACGAGTATCACATCGTTTTATCCTTGCCCAAAGAGCTGAGGAAGATCAGCTCCATCACCCTAAATAACAGGTGGGGAAACAGAGGCCAGAAGAGGTTAGGTGGCCGGCTCAGAAACCCGCAGCCGGTGAGTGGCAGGGCTGGGATTGGAGCGGGGACAGTTAAAAAACCCCGCCCACCTGTGACATTAACCCCACCTTGCTGGCACCTGGGTGGGGCGTCGGGAGCCACGGGAAAATCCTTTCCTGCCGTCTTGTCACTGAAGCTCTTCCCGCTGCCAGAAATCACACCCCACCCCCCATCTCTAGCTCAGCTGGAAAACAGGCACCTGCAGGCTGCTGGGGCCCCCACCAACCTGCACCCTGGCTAAGCTCTGCTCACCTGCCCCATCTACCTTTGGGAAATGCGATAGAAAGGGTTGGCGGCAAGTCCTAGCCTGATGAGGTTAGGAGGAAGAGGATGTTCTGGTGGGACAATTGTACGAAATCCAATCCATTTAGCAATGCACGACTTTTAGTACCGGTCATTCTGCTTTTAGGACAGTGTCCTACGGAGATACCTGGACAATGTGCTGGTGGCCGGCTGTATTCCTGCAATAGTCACGGGCCAGGGAATACTACGCAGCTGTCCAAAGGAATAAAGTAGGTCTGACTTCCGAACAGACACAAGGATGCCCACGGTACTGTTTAAAAGACACCCTGTAGGGGCGCCTGGGCGACTCAGTAGGGTAAGTGTCTGACTTTGGCTCAGGTCATGATGTCGTAGTTTGTGGGTTCAAGCCCCATGTCTGGCTTTGCTGACAGCTCAGAGCCTGGAGCCTGCTTCAGATTCTGTGTCTCCCTGTCTGTCTGCCCCTCCCTCTCTCATGCTCTGTCTCTCTCCATCTCAAAACTAAATAAAACACATTAAAATTTTTTTAAAAATAAGTAAATAAAATAAAAGACACACTGTGAAGCAATATGTAGAGTATAACCCAAGTTTTAAAAAAAAAAACAATAAAAGCGCTGGATATAGGAACATGTATATATAGAAAATGGTCTGAAAGGCTATGTACCAAAATGATAATGGCAGGAAGCAGAATTAGGGAAGAGATGTGAGGAGAGGGAGAACGTTTCATTTTTTAAATCTGTATATTTAATAGTGTCCATATCTTTATGCGAATAATTCAGGGGCACTTGGATGGCTCAGCCAGTTAAGCATTTGACTCTTGATTTTGGCTCAGGCCGTGATCTCACAGTTTGCAGGCTCGAGCCCTGTGTCAGGCTCTGTGATGACCGTGTGGAGCCTGCTTGGGACTCTCTTTCTCTCTCTCTCTGACCCTCTCTTTCTCAAAATAAATAAATAAACTTAAAAATGACATGTATTTTTAAAAAAAGAATATTTCAATTGTGTCCTTCCCCTTAACAAAACGAGCACCACACGCGAACTCTTTGCGGCCCAAGCAGCAGCGGCCTGGCTCCTCCTCCCTTATCTCTCCCTCCCTTCCACATAGTCTTGTCGGCTCCTTCTCCCATTTGCTATCTTTGGACCTCAGACTCCGGAGCTGGCTGCAAGACCCAGCGCCCCTCCAAACCACACTCACTAATCCCTCCCTAATCTCGGCCCCTCAGCATCTCACCCGGCTCTGCCTCCTGTGGGAGGTGGGCAGGAGTCTCCTTGGTTGATACCCATCATAAAAAGAGGAACCAGAAAAAAAAAAAAAAAAAGAGGAGCAGCTGTGGCCTACAGATGCTCGGGGCTCCGGGACGCGGGGCCCAGATTCTCCCGGGAAAGCATATTTCTTCGTCTCCTTCCTGACACACCCAATGCTGTCAGAGCTTTTTCTTTTTTCTTTTTTTTATGTTTATTTATTTTTGAGAGAGAGAGAGACAATGTGAGCAGGGGAGGGTCAGAGAGAGAGGGAGACATGGAATCCAAAGACAGGCTCCAGGCTCTGAGCTGGCTGTCAGCACAGAGTCCAATGCAGGGCTCGAACCCACAAACCGCAAGATCATGACCTGAGCCGAAGCCGGACGCTCAACCGACTGAGCCTCCCAGGTGCCCCCATCAAAGCTTTTTCTAAGAATTTTCTAAGCGGGAGCGTTGGTCAAAACCATCTCTGAGTCCCGCCCTCTTGCTGGGCAAGTGAGGACACTAAGCCTTTGCCACCTGCTTCTCTCCAGGTGGGTCCCTTACCAGTTTCAGAGTCTGAACGCTCACTTTGTTCGGTGCTCAGGAAAGGGATTTCGTCAGACAAGCGGCCGTCTACATCCGTGGTTCTCGGGTGTGAGGGTCCACTGCACTCACCGGGGGAGGTGTGCAAACTCCTGACATCTGGATCCCACCCCTAGAGTTTCTTTTTTTATTTTAACTGGAAGGTGGCCTGAGCACTGGGATGTTGTCACTCCCCAGGTGTGCCCAGCGTGCAGCCATAGCCAAGAACCACAGGTTAATGTGGGGTGTTTGTGTGTGTGTGTGTGTGTGTGTGTGTGTGTATACCTGCTGTGTGCATATATAGCCCGTGTGTGGAAACTTACACACACACACACACAGCACAAAACTGGATTTCCCAGGACACAAAGTAACATGTGCTGCCGAGGTCACCAGCAAAGCAAGACGCCCCAAAAAAGTGTGATATTTAAAAAATGAAAAGGTCATCATGGGGGAAAATCAGTCTTTATTGGGCATTTTTACTGATTTTTTGATGTGGTTTTCTTGTACTAGCTGTGGGGGGAAGGGACTCCACCACCCTTTCTAAGCTGAGCCTTGATCTGGCCCCACACATCCACAAAGACGGCTCTTTGCCCAGAAGTGTGCTCAGGTTTTCTGGCAGAAGCGTCCAGTCCCTCTGAGGGAGGGACAGGGCGAATTGTCACCTGGTTCCCCCAGGGGAAAGCCCCAGCGTCCTGACACCAGGCTGAGGGTCAGAGGGGCCCATATGAGTGGTATTCTCAGTCCTCCAGGGCCCAGGGCTTGCCGCTCCCCCAGGGGAGTAACGTGAGTGAAGGAAGTGTCTCCTATACCTGCCGGTGGCCCCAGGCACCTGGGGCTCTGGCCTCAGGGCGAGGTATGCACACGTATGAGATGTACAAGCAGGCCTGCCTAAAGCAGATAAGAGTGGGTCAACTTGCAGGTCATTTCCAAATCTACATTTGACGAGTCAGGTATACAAAGTGAATCCAGAGGAAGTCCTTGTGAAAGTCCTATGAGCAGTTGATCAGTTGATTTTGATTTGGGCAATCAGGGAAGGCTTCCTGGAAGAGATAAAATTTCAACTGGACCTTTAAAGATGAGCAGGAGTGAAGAGGGAATGGAGAGAAAGAAGCCAGGGCTGTCCCATTCCTTCTCTCCTCCACCTTCTCCTCCTTGACCTCAGTGAACCAGGCTCTGACCCAGGAACCTGCTGCAGCCTTGAGAGGACAGAGGGCTCTGGGGGGGGGCGGCTTGGTAAGAAAGTAGAAGATCCTTACTTCTCACGGGCCTTCTTATGCAATGATCAGCCCTACAACGGAGCATGCACACCGAGACCAGCAGGGCTGTCCTGTCTCCTCTGACCTGTCTCTGAGGCCCTCAGTCTTCTTTAGAAGCCCCCACGCCCGGCCCTCGGCACCAACTCCAAGTCCTATCAGGGACAAAAGCCTTTAGGCCTTCCCTGTGGGCCTTGGAGCCAGCATCTGACCCTGCGATTGCTTCAGAAAGACCTGGAAAGCTTTACAATATTCAGAGGCCAGGACCCCAGCCCACACGGGCAGAACCTGACCGTCCTGGGACGGGGCCTGTGCTTCGTGAAGGGTCTTCCAGGGCTGATGGCCAGCCAGGATTGAGAACTGTGGCCAGTGCCAACAAGGAGGGGACAGAGGAAGGAAGACAAGATGGAAGGGAGCGGGCGGGGAGAGACAGCTGCTCAGGGGGAAAGCTCCGAGGCTCCGAGACAGGTGGAGGAAAAGGCTCCGCCGGGAAGGGCTCCATAGGAAACAAATGTGCAGGGGGCAGTCGCTGAATTCTGCCTCTGTTCCCCAGGCTCCCGGGGCGGGACCAGGGACAACTGTTCCCCACTGACCCAGGGAGAAAGACACACAGGCCCCCACAGAGGGCCCCCTGTTTTCTGGAGTCGGTGCCTCCATGAGAGCAAAGATTCTCACTGTTCACCACCACCTCCCCAGCGCCTGGCACATAGTAGATACTCAGTAAATACGGTGGAGTGAAATGGCTGGATTAAACTCCAGCGCTTCTCCTGTGTCACCGCTGTCTCCACTTTTTCCGTCTGTGGGTTTTTTGAACAGAACAGGGTCAAATAGGGGAGCCAAGGAGAACTTTGAGAAAGCGGGGAGGGTGTTTGGCTTGGGTTCCCTCTCCATCCTCCCACTGACTCTGCTTCCTCGGCGTTTGGGATTCAGGAAGTAAGTGGGGGAAGCAGCGGCTGCCTACAGCGGCCCTTCCCAACCGGACAACTGGAAGATGGAGGGGATGTGGGGGAGAAAGGTGCCCGTGGAGAAGAGGAGGGTGCTGGGAGCAGGCATGGCTGCTGGCACCCCTGAAAGGGGTTAGTTGATTGTCTAGAGAGAAAAGGAAGAGCCCAGGGAAGGCCCCCATGTGGTCGCTGGGCTCCTGGGGATCTTGTTCCAGAGCCTTGGGGGAGAGGACTCGAAGCCCCGCCACTCTGCATCCCACACCTGAGGGGGACCCACTCCAGGCACATCCACTTGGGCCTGGAAACACTCCCCTACAGGGGCAGCCTGGTCCCAGCCTCAATGGTCTGACATTCCCCGCACCCTGACCTCCAGACCTCAGCCTGCAGCCGTGGTCCATCCATCCCCAACACACGTTCTGACAACCTCCACAAACAAACGTGTCCTGCCCAGAGGGGCCCTGCCGCCTCAGGGGTGGGGACAACTCAAGGCTACTGGGGGGCTCTGCCAGTGGCCTGCCTCCACTGGGGCACTGGTAGGAAGGAGGTGCCAAAACAGGCAGCCCTAGGCCCCAGAGCCTCTCTCAGGAGGGTTGGGGTACTGGTGAGGGGAGCTGGCTGCGCGCTGCCCTGACCTGTGGACGTGTGGCCAGAGCCACCATTGTGTGGGCACAGACTGCTGGAGTTATAAAGGCCCCAAACTTCACAGGTGGAGAGAGTGAGGTGTCAGGAGACTTGGCTGGAGCCCTGCAGTTAGTGAGTGCAGAGCTGGGACTCAGACCCGGCTGCCCACCTTCTAGGGAAGGTTCTCCTGCACCAGTCTGTCTCAGAGCCTTTGGCCTGGAGCCCTGGGGAGAACCCGTGGCCTGGCTTGGCATACGCCTGGCTACAACAGCTTTCTGGAACATCATATAATCAATTAACAGGCCTCCCTGCGCCCCCACCCAGCCTGATGCACGTAGGACTGGGTCACATCTTCCCCTCGGCTCCTCAAAGCCTCTCTGCATCAAAACCATTGGGCTGCTTGATTAAAATGCAGATTCCTGATCCCCATCCCGACTTTTCCAAATCAGAATGTCTGAGGAGGGAACCCAGGCATCTGCCTTCTTATCTAATGCCCTTCCCCCACCTCCACAACTATCCTCAGCCAGCTCCCCAAATTTGGCCGATACACCAGTATAAAATGCATGTCCATGGGTGCATGGGTGGCTCAGTGCGTAAAGGGCCAGACTTTTGGTTTCAGCTCAGGTCATGATCTCATGGTTTGTGGGTTCGAGCCCTGCATCTGGCTCTATACTGACAGCACAGAGTCTGCTTGGGATTCTCTCTTTCTCCCTTTCTCTCTGCCCCTTCTCCACTCCACACCCATACATGTGCTCTTTCTCTGTCTCTCAACATAAATAAATAAACTTCAAACGATAAAATAAATAAAATAAAATAAAATGCAAGACCAGACCCATCCTCAGGAGATTCTGTATGATGGAGGTTGGCCCTGGGAACTGTGTTTGTTGCAAGCATCCTCCCGACCACTGGGAAGCACTCCTTTACCAACCAGGGCGAGTTTTGTAATGAAGAATTCTAGAAAGTGTCTACAGGTACACCTGGGCAGTAGTAGCTGGAGATTGTGCAAGAATATCTTTCTGGGACGGGACCCACATATTTTACAAAGTCCTCAAAGAGGTACCTGACACCAACCAGGTTACAAACAAGGAATCTTTGTCCTACAGGGACATATGTGGAAGAGGGAACCCCGAGGGGGTGTCCCCCTGGGTCAGCTACGGCTGAAAGCCTGGGTTCAAATGTTCCCCTTAACCAGTGCCAATACCCCAGGCCTGCCGGAGGCTTGAAGCCTGGCTTCCCACAGTTGTTTCGCCCACCCCAGACACCCCTGCTGTCTCCCATCTTCCCATTCCTCCCTGCCCTCCCCTGTCCCCTCCTTCCCTCCTCTAGCAGTTTCCTTAGCATGGGATATCAGAGGCGCAGCCATGACCGTGCTGTGTGATCACTGCAAGCTCGCTGTGAGTGTGGGGCCCACAGCCCTCCTTGCCCTCCGCCTGTGTGTAATGTGTGTAAGTCAGTGGGAGCGGGAGGCAGGCTCCGCTCTGCTATTGGAGACTCACATCCCCCACCCCTCCGTTAGGTGAACATTTTCCTGCTAAGAGCCAGCCTGTCTCCCTGAGTGCCTTACCACCCCGGGTGCCACGCTCCCTGTGGGAGTGGCCTGCCAGGTGGGCTGAGGGACGTGTGGCAAGGAAGTGAGGAAGAAAGGAAAGCATCAGTCTGCATCTAAGTGGTACCGGCAAGGGGCGCCTGGGTGGCTCATTGGTTAAGCGTCCGGCTTCGGCTCAGGTCATGATCTTGCGGTTTGAGCCCCACGTCGGGCTCTGTGCTGACAGCTAGCTCACAGCCTAGAACCTGCTTCGGATTCTGTGTCTCCCTCTCTCTCTGACCCTCCCCTGCTCACACTGTCTCTCTCTGTCTCTCAAAAATAAAAACATTAAAAAAATTTCTTTAAGTGGTACCGGCAATTTCTCTCCCGGGTGTCTCTTTCCCAACAGGAGATGACCTCGTGATAACGATGTGATGCTCTTTCTCTGGCCTGCGGGTGCCTACTTTGGAGAGCTGGCTAGTCTTTAGGGGCTCAGCTGTGTGTGTGGTGAACAAATGCAGATGAGAACGTGGCGTGGGTGTGCCCACAGGGGCCGGCAGTGTAACCTCTGAGGATGCAGCACCGGTGGGCACAGACCTGGAAGCGGACGCATCGGGTCACAGGTGAGTGTGATGTCAGCTCTTTGTAGCTGTACTTGTTTGTCCTAAGCAGGGTGCACTGGTGTGGCCGGCCCCTCCGGCCAGCAGTTCATTTGAAAGCCATCTTGAATGAACACATTGGCCTTGGCCCCCTGGGAAGAACAGGCTGAGGCACCACCCTTGCAGGTCTTCACACTTGGGACCCCAGCCCAGTCTGAACACTGGGAGGTGTTTTGAAGTCACCTGCAGCCTCTCTCATCTGTGAGGATCTGAATGCAGGCTTGGGTGTGTCTGGTCTAACGGTGAACTTGAGGCTGGCCGTGGGGCAGTGAGGAGAGGAGAGGGCAGGCCAGAGGTGGTTCTGACTGGAGGCTGCCCAGGGCTGCCAGTGGCCAGGCTGGAGTCATCCCTTCCCTGCCCAGGGCTGGATTCAGCCCCACCAGGGGGACATCCCCCCGCCAACCTCTGCCAGCTATTACGCCTTCTCCCCAGGAGTGAATGTAGGAGGGCGGGCAGAGGAAAGGCACTCGTCCTTTTCCTGCCAACTCTTCCAACCTTGGCTTACCAGACGGAGAGCCTCCAAATCACAGAACCCAGATACACCCCAGACAGCAAGCTCGGCCCATGTCTAGGCAGCCATGGGCCTTGCCTCATCGCTGCACATGCCACCTCCCTCGCAGCCCCACAGGGGTCAGCCGTGCCTGTTGGATCACCATCATCTTCCAGTGCCCAGCACAGGGACTGCCCAGGCACCATCTTCAGTGTTGGAGACCCCACAGGGAGGATGGCCTTTCTGAAGCACCCCGAGCTCCTCCGTTCCTCCCCAGCTTTTACTCAGGGTCCAGACTCAGCAGGCTCCAGTAGGGCCTGAAGGCACCCAGGTGGGTCTGTGCCGCGGGCCTTCCTGCCTCCTCACTGCGCTGCTGGCGTCCCAAGACTCCCTCTATCGTGTTCGCATTCCAGAAAAGGACAGATAACCAAGAATGGAATTTCAGGTAGGGGAGTACAGTGGTTATGAACCTGAACTTGAGAAGTTCAAATTCCAGATCTTGAGCTGGGTGAGTCACATAATCTCCAGGTGCCTCCAAGTCCTCATCTATAAAAGGGGGAAATAATAACATTCGCCGGCGAGTTGTTGTGAGACTTGAGTTCCTGGCACCTAACGTCTATGAGCGTTAAGTATGCGTGGCTATTAGAATTCGTGGGGTTGCTAGGACCAGATCTGTCAAATGTTCTGCAAAGGTGCTTTCTTATCTCAGGAAAGGCTAACCTAGCCAACTGGCCAAGACTCGCTTTCAGAGAGCTGGTGGAGAGTGTGTCTGATCTGGGTTGGGGAATCAAGGCCTTTGAAATGTAAATGAGGATCCTGTTTTGACCCAGCCCGTTCCCAAGGAAACGAGTGGAAGCACCTTTCCCCAGGGAAGAGGGCAGGAAAGCCCCGAGGTTGTGGGGGAAGGGCAGAAGGCGAGGCCGCTGGTCATCAAACAGCTATGTGGAGAGAAGCAGAAATCTGTGATGTAGCAAGTCCAATCCTCCCATTGTACAGATGGAGAAATCAGGGCCTTACCCGCTTGTGAGCATTTATATTTTCTGAGACTCAGTTTCCCTATCTTCAAAGCAGTTGGTGAAACCTCCTTTCTGTGCAGCTGCTGGACATGGGTAGGAGGCAGCAAGGTGAGGTGGTGAAGGTCCTTGAGGGAAGCGTGTTCTGTGCCATAGAGGCACCATGGGGGGCGCCCAGGGCTGGTCAGGCAGAGCTGCAGTGTGGGGCCAAGGTCAAGCAGGGCCAGGCTGGTTTGCTTACCACTGACCCATACCTCTGCCGGCCTTCCCATAAGAGGGGGAGCAGTTCAGGCCAGCCCTGTAGTATGGCCAAGGATGAACTGAGGGCTGTGGCCACACAAAAAAACCCCTGGAGGTTGGTTTTCCATCACCAGCCCCTGTTCTGTGCCCGCTCCTGGATCATATTTGTGCTGCCCTAATTTCTAAGAGTTTAGATACTCCTTTGGGGAACCAGCCTCGTTAGGGGAATACAAATTCAATTCAATTCTCCACTAAAACCATTTCCTCTGCTGAAATACTTTGCACAGATGTTGGAATCTGACAAATCCAGGTTTGAATCCCTATCCCACCACTTACTGGTGGGACAACGATGAACAAATCTTGGTTCTTTTGGTTTGTTTGTTTGTTTTTGAGACAGAGAGAGGCAGAGAGAGAGGGGGACAGAAAATCCCAAGTGGGCTCCATGCTGACAGCAGAGAGCCTGATGTGGGGCTGGATCCCACAAGATGACAATTTGAGCCGAAGTTGGACACTCAACCCACTGAGCCACTCAGGCGCCCCAAACAAATCCTGATTCTTGGAGCTTCAGTAGCCCCATCTGAACAGTTGGGAGAGTCAGCTCTGCCTTGCAGCTTGTTGAGAAGGTTAAATTAATTTTAGTTATTTATTTCAACAAATCTTTACTGAGCGTCCATAGTGTGCCAGGCATCAAGAATACAGCTAAGAATGCAAGAGAGACACAGGGGCAGCTCCGGGGGCTTTCAGATACGTATTAACCAGTGATGACCCCAGTATCTGTGTTACAAATTGTGTTAAGTGTTATGGACAAATAGTACTCACAAGAAGGGGCGTCTGGGTGGCTCAGTCGGTTAAGCCTCCGACTTCAGCTCAGGTCAGACTCAGAGCCTGGAGCCTACTTCCGGTTCTGTGTCTCCTTCTCTCTCTGCCCCTTCCCCTCTCATGCTCTGTCTCTCTCTGTATCAAAAATAAATAAAACATTAAAAAAAAAAAAGTACTCACGAGGAAGTAGTGTGAGCTCAGTTTTGAAGGAAAACTAGGTGTGATTTCATTGACTCTAAACACTGATTGTCACCACACTTTTTTTTAATGTTGTATTTTAGTTTTGAGAGAGAGAGAGAGCATGAGCAGGGGAGGGTCAGAGAGAGAGGGAAACACAGAATCCAAAGACAGGCTCCAGACAGCTAGTTGTCAGCACAGAACTGATGTGGGGCTTGAACCCACGAACTGTGAGATCATGACCTGAGCCAAAGCCGGACACTCAATCGACTGAGCCACCCAGGTGCCCCTCTCCTACCCAATTTACAACAAAAGGGGAACGTCAGAGATCAGTGTAGGGTAAAATCCAGGAGAAGTGCACCTTGCCTTCAGCAAGTTTGCCAGGTGTAAAACCCCAGAGATGGTAGCAGGGGCTGGTTCCACGGAAAGGGGAGACAGGACAAGAAGGCCGTGTGGACCAGCAGAGAGAAGGGCAGGAAGGGTGGGGAAGGGGGCCTGGCTGTGTGCTCGCAGTTGGGTTCAGCTTTGGCTGCTAACAGAGAGTGGCAGAATGAAAAGACCTAAATGTCCAACTGGGGAATTGTTAGCCATTGTAGTCTATAACATGCATCCTGCTGTCAGAGATTTAAAACATGCATCTTCCCCAGAAGCACAGAGCACCCCAGGCCCTGGATCTTGGTGTCTAAATACCATTCTCCATTAAAAACAAATAAACAGGGTTGCTGGGTTGCCTGGGTTGCTCAGTCGGTTAAGCGTCTGGCTTCGGCTCAGGTCATGATCTCACAGTTCATGGGTTCGAGCCCCACATCGGGCTCTGTGCTGACAGCTAGCTGAGAGCCTGGAGCCTGCTTTGAATTCTGTTTCTCCCTCTCTCTCTGACCCTCCCCTGTTCGCGCTGTCTCTCTCTATCAAAAATAAATATAAACAAACAAACAAACAAACATAAACAGGCCACTTTGGGGAACAAGCCAATCTCAGGGCTGGCTCAGGGAAGGTACAAGATGACCCTGGAACATCTTGTTGTGCTAGAAAGTGACGATGTGCTAAAAAAAATAACGAGGACATGTCAATAGGAATGGGAGCCAGTGTAAAAGGTTTCTACTGGACGAATTTGGCATAACTTGAGCACTGAAATAAATAATATGAGTTATAGATTATAAGCCATGATTATAAGCCAAAGAATAAAATAACAATCCACGAGTCCATCTGATATAAAGAAAGAAATGAATAAATAAATGAATGGGGGAAGAGAAAAACACTCTTCCTTAACAGGGAAGGCCAAGAAACAAATGTAGGAAAGTGATGAAATTAGAAAATCCTCATTTGCCGATCACCATGATATTAACTGTTTCCGGCAAGAGTCATGAATGGACGCTACCAGTAGTGGATGAGAAGAAACAGGATGTTTACACAGAGTAAGACAGTACACAAAGCAGAAAATTCTTCTTCTTTTGCTATAAAGACATTAGTAGGACAGGTGGGGGTGTTTGAATAAGGAATATAGATGAGACACTAGAACAGTATTCATACAAATTTCCTATTTTGATCAACGGGCTGTTGTTATGTATTATATGAGAATGACCTTCTTTTTAAGCAACACATGCTGAAGTATTTAGGGATGGAGGGGCACGTCTGTCACCTACTCTTAAATAGTTCAGGAAAGAAAAAGAATGTAAGAGTATATCACACACACCCACACCACACACACACACAAAGGGAGAAGAAAAGATATTGATGAAACGCTGGCCTGGTGGTAAACATAAAACGTTTTCCAGAATATGAAAGCCCAGTAGCCAATTTCCGTGGTGTAAATATTCTGCCTCCATGGCCAATTTCCAGCTCCCAACATGACGTCACTGGATAGGGAGTTGGGAACAGAGTCAACACACCTGCATGAGAGTAAACACTGGAAAAGGCTAATATTTGGGGAAACTGGGAATATGGGAATATTTGTATCCTTTTTCTGCAACTTTTATGTAGTCTGAAATTATTTCAGAGTAAAAAGCTGGCTTTTTTAAAAAAGTGTATCTGTTTATTTTGAGAGAGAGAGAGAGAGAGAGAGAGAGAGAGAATCCCAAGCAGGCTCGGTACTGTCAGGGCAGGGCCCGATGATCGGACTCAGGAATCATGAGATCATGACCTGAGCCAAGATCAAGAGCCAGATGCTTAACCGACTGAGCCAGGGAGGTGCCCCAAGTTGGCTTTTGGAAATATGGATCTTACAACTGATAAGATACAATAAGTGAATTGTGGAAATACCAGGAAGGAGCATGTGAGTGTGTGAAAGCCCTGAGGCTAGAAAAGCACAATTCATTTGAAAACAAACAAGCAAACAAACAAACAAGCAAACAAAAAACAAAGAAAGACAGTCTGAGTGGTGGGGGCAGAGGAGCTGAGAGGTAGGCAGCGGCCAGGACACTTGGGGTTCGAAGGCCGTATGGAGGGTTTGGGTCCTGGCAAGGACTTTGAGCAGTAGGGGGGGAGGGGGAATATGCTTTTATCACTCTGGCCCCTGGCTGACCCTCAATAAATGGTGGCTATTAATACTGCTGGGCTCTCTGCTGTCACTTCCCTGAGGGGCCTTTTTGCTCAGTTGGAGTTGACAGCAGGCGGCCCCCACACCCACAGGCTGCCAGGCCCGGCCCCACCTTACCCCCTCGCACCCCCCACCCATCAGACCTGCTCTCTGTGCACACAGGCCCTCCCCCCTTCTCCATCAGCTTCCTTCTGTCTGTCTTGGTTTCTAGTCTGGGAGTCCCAGCGCCCAAGGGGGCAGGGAGAGGTTTAAGTTCAAGGTGGAATGAATGGGCTGTTTGATGGGAATCTCCCAGGGCAACCTCCAGGCTTGGTTCGGTCTGAGTGGCTGTGGGCTTCCTTTTTTCCAGATGAATCACCGCTCTGTGCATCTGTGACTGTGTGCGCCCTCCCCCTGAGGAGCCCCGGGGCCCTGCAGTAACCGGGAGAGGACTAGCTGTGTGCACGGAGCCGCTCCTCTCTTGTGAGGAGCATCATCCACTGCGGCGCGCTCTCGGCCAAGTGCGCGCGGCGAGTCGGTCTGGTGCGTTCCTCGTCCACCCTGCCGGGACCCTGCAGGGGGACACATCATTATGTCCATTTTGCAGGAGAGCAGACTGGAGGCTTGAAAGGTTTACTGGACCTCTCAGGTTCACACAGCGGACCCATAGATTCAACCGAGGGCCTCTGATCTCTGAAGCCAGCCCTTCCGCCCGCAGTCCCCATGGTATGTCTCAGCCTGGGCATCCATGCTGTGGGCATCCCAGCTGCGTGGGCAGGCAACCTGGGCGTGGCTGAGGGCTCTGCTGTGCCAGGAAGGCGTTAACTGGGACGCCCTAGGCAAGCTCCCGGTTGGCCAGGCTAGTTGCCATGGCAACAGCAAAGTTTTGGGGGAGTCGGAGTCCAGCATGGCAGGATCTTCTGAGTCACTGGATGTTTATTCTGTGGCGAACCCCTTGTGAAGTCCTCGGTGACAGCACGTGGCCACCAGGAGTGGCTGGTGGGGGGCCAGGCTGAGGGCACAAGTTCTCTGAGAGAGTGAAACCCAGAGACCTCGCTGGGCTGCCCCTCACCAGCACGGCCCTGGGAGCCCTGCCCACCGGGAAGACCCCAGGCTTTCAGCTCCCAGATCCCCAGACTAGGTGGGAAGCAGGCCTGAACAGACTTGGGAGCCCGGGAGGTTAATCAGTCATTTGTTTATGCATTCTTTTGCCAAATATTTCCTGCTCACTGTAAATCACCAGTCACTGTAGCAGGTGCTGTGACCTGGGGTCAGCTTCCAGAAGCCAGATGGGCCCTGCGCTGGTGGAGCTGCCTTTCCAGGGGGCTGGAAGACCCCACCTCGTGCTTTCTGTGTCACCTTGGGCAAGTCCCTTTCCCTCTCTGAGCTCCTCTGCAAAATGGGGCCCATTATGCCCACATTGCAGAGATGCTGGTGTGGACAGGGCAAAATATTGAAGCATTTACCTGGGTGCCCAGCACCCAATGGGGCTAAACATCCAGTTATCACATAAACGCCTAAAGGCCTCAGAAGCCAGGCGATGATAAAACTCACAAATGAGGGGCCCTAGGCTCTAGACCCTGGGGCTCACTGTACAGCAAAATCTCAATACTGACCCAGTTAGAGGGACCAGGGGCATGGGACCTTGGCTTCTGTTTGCCCATTTGTAATGCGGGTGTGATCCCCCAACATTTAAGGAGGGAACATACCCCAGCTGATGGCGGTGCCACAGTGGACATTTGACCAGTCTGTTCCTCCCTCTGAGCTATCCCTGGAATAGTCCTAGGCCATCCCTGCCCTGCCCCCAGACCCCATCCTGGCCTCCAGCCCAACTAAGCTTTTTGCCGCCTACAATATGGATCTCAGCAGTTATCTGTTGATTTGATTCAAATTTGCTTTTTTTTTTAAATTTTTTAATGTATTTTATTTATTTTTGAGAGACAGAGAGAGACGGTGCTAGCAGGGGAGGGTCAGAGAGAGAGGGAGACATAGAATCCAAAGCAGGCTCTAGGCTGTGAGCTAGCCATCAGCATAGAGCCTGACACAGGGCTCGAACTCATGAACCGTGAGATCATGACCTGAGTCGAAGCCGGACACTCAACTGACTAGCCACCCAGGCGTCCTTCAAAATTGCTTTCCTAAGCTAGACTACCGTAGCCAAGAGGAAAGCCTCCTCCCAGTGCCCATTCAGGACTCTGCCCTCTCCCCCCTTCCCCTCGCAGCCCCGAGCTGGTGTGCTGTGGCAGTAGAAGCAAGAATGTGATTTTGTGACCCACCCCACACTCCAAGCCTGGCCTGTTTTCACAGAAGGAACCCTGAGGTCCTCGGGGTCAGACAGAGAACCACCCTTGGCGGCCTCAGCGCAGGGCCAGGCTACTGCCGGAGGACAGAAGGTCAGCCAGGCCAGTTACAGATCGGAGCAACATGTACAGCAAACCCACACTTAGAGAACCAGCAGAGAAGGAGAAAAACTTATAAGAATTTCAGATATGATAGCTCAGAAATAACCAAACTTCCGTGTAATCGTCATGGGAAAACTCAAAATGCTGGAGCACTTTCTCACACTTACTTTGTGTCGGCTTAGTATTGATTTTGTTTTGCACTGCTCGTGGCGTGATTGTTTGGGGGGCTGGTGCCCCTAGACGTCTTCATCAGGGCCTGGGAAATGAAAGTGGGGTGCATGATCTGTGGGATCCCCCCCAAGTCTGTCGTTTAGGGAAGAAAGGTGTCTTCCTCTTGCTTCTGTCAGACACCGAAGGAGGTGAGCTTAAGCTGGGTTGGAGGTGGTGCTGAGTCATCCAGGATTTTCTTCTCTCTCCGCTCTTCAAGCCCTTCTCCTCGGCTGAATGTCTGAATGTCAGGATACACGTTTATACCGGGACATGGCTTACAGAGCAGATGCTAGCTGTCGTTGGCTGGTGAAAGGTCAGTGGGCTGGGAGGATGCTGTTGGGGCGCTTGGAGGGGTGATAGAAGGAAGAACTGAGGAGATGGAGAAGCTCCTGGCCAGCCCAGCCCCTGAGCTGGAAAAACCTTAACGAAGGATCCGGCCAAAGCATAATAGAAAAGGACAGGCAGACAGGCAGGCCTGGCACACACATCCCCCGTGCAGAGGTCAGAAAGCGCTTGGACAGCAGAAGGAAAGGATGCAGATGGCGAGAGAGAAGGAAGCCTGGAGAGAATGTCTGAGGATTTCTGTTCCGTTCTGGTCTGTTCTTTTTTCTCTATTCTCTTCTTCTTTCCTTCCTTCCTTCCTTCTCTCCTTCCCTCCCTCCTTCTTCCTTCCATCCCTCCCTCCTTCTAAAATTTTTTTTAATGTTTATTTATTTCTGAGATATAGAGACACAGAATCTGAAGCAGAATACAGGCTCTGAGCTGTCCGCACAGAGCCTGACACGGGGCTCAAACTCACGAGCTGTGATATCATGACCTGAGCCGTGGTCAGCCGCCCAACCGACTGAGCCACCCAGGCGCCCCTCCTCCCTTCCTTTTTAAATAGACTTTATGTTTTAGAGCATTTTTGAGTTCACAGCAAAATTGAGCAGAACGTACAGAATTCCTATGCCTCTGCCCCGCCCCCGATCATCAACACCCCCACCAGAGTGGTACATTTGTTACAGTTGATGAACCTGTGTGGACACATCATTATCACCCAACTATATGGTTTACATTAGGGGTCACTCAGTGCTGTACGTTCTATGGGTTTCGGTAAGTATGGAACCATACATATCAACCAATAGGGTATCACACCTCATAGAGGCACTGCCCTAGAAATCCTCTGTGCTTCACCTGTGCGCCCGTCCCTCCCACCTAACTCCTGGCAACCACTCATCTTTTTTCGTTTTAATGTTTGTTTATTTATTTTGAAAGAGAGAGAGAGCAAGCATGAGCAGGGGAAGGGCAGAGAATCCCAAGCAGGCTCCGCACTGACAGAACAGAGCCTGATGTAGGACTCAGACTCAAGGACCGTGAGATCATGACCTGAGCCGAAATCAAGAGTCAGATACTTAGCCACTGAGCCACCCGGGCGCCCCCTACCATTGATCTTTTTGCTGCCTCTATGGTTTTGCCTTTTCCAGAATGCCCTACAGTTAGAATGTCCATAGCCTTTTCCAACTGGCTTCTTTCACTTAGCAATGTTCATTGAAGTTTTCCCTGTGTCTTTTCCAGGTTTGATAGCTCATTTATTTTTTGGTGCAGAATAATATTCCATTGTCTGGATATACCAGAGTTTGTTTATCCATTCGCCTACTGAAGGACATCTTTGTTGGGGCGCCTGGATGGCTCAGTCGGTTGAGCGTCCGGCTTCGGCTCAGGTCATGATCTCATGGTTCGTGGGTTCAAGCCCTGTGTCAGGCTCTGTGCTGACAGTTAGCTCAGAGCCTGGAGCCTGCTTCGGATTCTGTGTGTCTTTCTCTCTCTCTGCCCCTCCCCTATTCATGTTCTGTCTCTCAAAATAAAATAAATAAAATGAAGGGCATCTTGGTTGCTTTCAAGTTTGGGCAATTATGAATAAAACTGCTATAAACATCTGTGTACGCGTTTTTGTGTGGACACAAGCGTCTGCTCCTTTGGGTAATACCAAGGAGTGTGATGGTTGGATTGTATAGGAAGAGTATGTTTCCCTTGATAAGAAACCACCAAACTGTCTTCCAAAGTAGCTGTACCATGTTAATTCCCATCGGGAATGAGTGAGTTCTTTTTAACTTTTTTTTTTTTAATGTAAGCTTTACACCCCACATGAGGCTTGAACTCATGACCCCCAGATCAAGAGTCACATGTTCTACTGACTGAGCCAGCCAGGCGCCTGTGTAAGAGTTTCTGTTGCTCCACTTCCCCACCAGCTTTCGGTGTCATCAGTGCTCCAGAATGTGGCCTTTCTATTGATGCCCAGTAGTATCTCAGTGTCGTCTTAATTTGCAACTCCCAGATGACACTGGATGTGGAGCCTCTTTTCATATGCTTATTTGCCATCTGTATATCTTCTTTGGTGAGATGTCTGTTCAGGTGTCTGGCCCATTTTAAAAATTGGGTTGTTTGTTTTTTTCTTATTGCCGAGTTTTTAGAGTCCTTTGTAGGGGCACCTGGGTGGCTCAGTTGGTTAAGCATCTGACTTCAGCTCAGGTCATGATCTCATGGTTCGTGGGTTTTAGCCCTGCATCTGGCTCTGTGCTGACAGTTCAGAGCCTGGAGCCTGCTTTAGATTCTGTGTCCCCCCACCCCCTCTCTCTGCCCCGCCCCTGCTCATGGTCTGTCTGTCTGTCTCTCTCTCAAAAATAAACACTAAAAAAAATTTTTTTAAAAAGAGTCCTTTGTACGTTCTGCAGAACAATCCTTTCTTAGATCTGTCTTTTGCAAATACATTCTCCCAATCTATGGCTTTCTGTCTCATGCTCTTGAACCCCAGCTTTAGAGCTGATGGTTCCAGCCCTTGACCAAGCCAGATGTGGTACAGGATCTAGCCGTTTTCCACCCAAGTCAGGACTCCTCCAATGGGCAGGGTTTGCTCTGGGTGCCTTCGGGGCTGGCAGAGACCTTGTCAGATGTGCCTGTGGTCTGGTGGCCCCATCCCACCTGATCCAGGTCCTTCCTCCTGCAGGGGGCTGCTCCCACTTACCTCTGTGCAGACCTAACCCTGCTTCAGAACCAACCGACCTAGTGCCAGGGAGAAGGGGTCGGAGTGATGGGCCAGAGAGAGACTGGAGGTGCTGCTTTTTTTAAGTTTATTTCTTTATTAAGTAACCCCCACACCCAGTGTGGGGCTTGAAGTCACAACCCTGAGATCAGGAGTTGTGTGCTCTTCCAAATGAGCCAGCCAGGAACCCTGGAGGTACTGATTTAAATGGAAAAGTCAGGGAAGGTGCCACTGATAATGTCACACCATGTTGAGCTGAAACCCGGAGCCAAGACAGAGCCCGACAGCAAAGGGGCCCAGGAGAGGGAAAGTCAAGTGCAAAGGCTCTGGCCTGCGTGGCTGAGGCAGAAAGTGCCAGAGGATTGGGAGACAAGGCCACAAAATTTCAAAGATTGGAATGGAGGCAGGCCATAGTCAGAAGTTTGGATTTATTCCAGATGCAGCGGGAAGTCACTGGAGGGTTTTCAGCCTACAAATGATTTGCATTTTTAAAAGCTTGCCCCGGCTGCTAGGTGGAGGACAGATAACAAAGGAGAGAGCAAGAGGGGAAACAGGAAGACCAGTTGGGCATTTTATCATTTGGGTCAATATAAATATCCCAGCCAACAGCGTCTCCCTTGCAGACAGTCATGGGGGCCAGTTGCATACACTCCCACGCACACTCGCTGCAAACCCACACACACCTCAGATCCACCCACGCCCATACACACCCACGGCCTTTCCTGGACACGTGCACATGCACACATCCATGGTCCCCCCCGTGCACAGAGGCACACATATGTTGCCATGCATGACACCAGCGGAGATATTTTCATGCACCAGCAAGTACACACACTCCCATTTATACACTTCCTTATACATGTAGGAGATAATTTTTTTTTTTATGTTTATTTTTGAGAGAGACAGAGCTCGAGCAGGGCAGGGGCAGTGAGGGAGGGAAACGGAATCCAAAGCAGCCTCCAGGCTCCGAGCTGCCAGCCTGACGCGGGGCTCGAACCCATGAACCATGAGATCATGACCTGAGCCGAAGTCGGACGCTCAACCGACTGAGCCACCCAGACTTTCTTTCATCCACACACACACACAAAGCTACACACATTTCTACACAGCTTCACATATACACCATTTCCCATTTTCCAAAAAGAAGCAGCTCTGAGTAGGGAAGTGGCTGGGAAAAAGGTGTGAGGGGTTTTACAAGAGGAGGAGATAATTGCAAACCTACTTAGTCACTGGAGAAAGCAAATGCTTGAAAGCCTGCTTTACCCTAAATTGCAGCTGATGGCTGGGCCGGCCGGTTCTTAGCAAGACTGCATTAAGGCCTTCATTCCCCAGGTTGGGGACTCCTCCCCACACCCCTATTTTGGTTCTTCCTCATGCAGCCACTCTGGGCCACCTACCCACTTACGTGTCACATTAAGCAGCTGTCACTACACTCCTAGTGACTCACAAGGAATGGGGGAGGGGGCAGATGGCTGCCCCCTGAGGGCTGAGAAGCCCTGTGGCTCCCAAGAGGAGGGGGATGGGGGGGATGATGGGGGGGCCTCAGGAGCCTCAGCAGGGTGAGAACAGGCTGGGGGTGAGGCAGGTGGGGTGGGTGCTGCTTTGGGACTTCTCAGAAAGATCTTTTCAAGGAGAACCCTCCCCCTCCCCCACCACTTCCTGTCCAGCACTTTCCACTTCCAGCCCTGAGAGCTAGCCACAGTGACCTGCCAGCAACCAGTAGTTTTTTGGACACACACGTTTGGATCTTTGCATATGCTGCTCCTAAGGCCACCTGAAACAGCTTCCTTATCCTTCCAGACTCAGCTTAGAAGCCGCCTCCTCCAGAAAGTCTTCCCTGATTTCCCACTTCCTCCTTGCAATTTAGAGGTCCTTTTTGTGGTCCTGTCCGTACTAGCACTTACTGCACTGTCCAGCACCCACAGTGTTATGGGGAAAGTCTGTTTCCCCATCAGGGCAAAGAACATGTCTTTTAATGTTTATTTATTTTTGAGTGAGAGAGAAACAGAGCGCAAGTGGGGGGCAGAGAGAGAGGGAGACACAGAATCTGAAGTAGGCTCCAGACTCTGAGCTGTCAGCACAGAGCCTGACACGGGGCTCGAACTCACAAACTGCAAGATCATGACCTGAGCTGAAGTCGGTCGCTTAACTGACTAAGCCACCCAGGAGCCCCTGAGCAAATATTTCTTGAGTGAATGAAAGTTGCTCCTATGAGCCAGTGACCATAGAAAGGAGATCACTTCTGGAAACGAATCCCTGCTTCCTCTACCTTTTTTGCTACTCCAAGAGCCACCTGATGCCCACGAAGGCTCCGGTTCACACGGTAGGACACCTATGGTCATGGTTCTCTTCTGCCTCTTCTGTCTTCAGCCTACTCTGGTGTGTGTGGCTGAGATAATGCTGGGCCCCCTGGGTTGGGGCAGGAGATGATGGGGGAGGTTTGGAAAGTGGGGTGACATGGGGCAGAAAAATTCAAGTTAAATGTATATAACTCCCTTTTACTTTCTATGGGGAGAGGGTGATAGACACGGAGGTAATTAGGCTGGGCATCTGGGGATTGAAAAGAGCAAGAGAAGGTTCCCAGAGAAAGAAGACCTTAAACAACCCAGATAGGGCAGTTTGCTGATCAAAGGAAAGGGCTGGTCAGAGTGTGGGCACTACTTAGAAATCTGAGATGTGCCAAGAGAAATGGCTCAGTGCCTCAGGACCTGGGCAGTGCTGGTGGTCAAACAGAAATCCGACTTCCCTTCCCAAGAAGCAAAGAAATATAAAACCCAATAGCTATCATTTAGTGAGTGTTTACTACAGGGAAGACAAGTGCATCCTCCTGCGACTTCCCAATCCACGCCATGGCAGACATCACTAATCAATCATGAGTGCACCCATCACTCCCAGGCCAGGATGAGAGGTCAGAATTCTTCACCCAGTGCTCCCAGGAGCCCTTATTTATCAGCTGGAGCTGGCACATAAGGTGGACCCTTTCTGCCATCACTGGTGTCCTGAGTGCCAAGTGTTGAAAAATTTATCTCATTCGATTCTCACACTAAATCTATGACATCAATATTAACTTTTATTTCCCAGGTGAAGAACAAAGAAGGGGCAGCATGGTTAAGAACTTGACCGAGTTCACATGGGTACTAAGAGTCAGGCTGAGAATTCAGACCCCAGGAGGTCTGTCTCCAAAGTCCATGCTCTGGCCACTGTACCACGTGGCCTGCCTCCCCTCAGCATCTGGACCGCCACGTTGTGGGCATTTGCTGGGGCTCTGTTGCCTCCCAATCTCCAGACTTCCTGTCCCATTTGAGGGGCCAGCAGGAAAGAGGCATTACCCTCAACAAGGGCAATTGAGTAGTCTTTCAAAAGGGACTATTTGCCAAGGGCAGGCAGTGCTAAAAGAAACCAAAAGGAATTCTGCAGACCTTGATGTGACAGAGAGGGAGATGACTGGAAGCTGAAAAGAGCCAGAGCTGCAAAGAAAAGAAACAAGGAAAAAAAATACTCCCACCCCTCTCTGCCCACCGTCCTAGTCTCCTCCAGTGGGAGACCCTGGCGTGGGAGTCCGGCTGATGTGGCCCACAAGGTCAGGCCCCTGGACTTCGGAGTTGGGGGCAAAGATAGAAGGACAGAACTCTGGAGGAGCAGCCTGAGATGGCTATCCAGAATGCTCCTGCCCTGTTTGGGGGATGGGGTAGGAATTTCCCTTCCTAAGGAGTATGTACGGGCCAACAGTGTAAGTTTCCGTCTGAATCCAAAGGCTTGGAGGACCAGGAGACCCGATGGGGTAAATCCCAGTCCAAGGGCAGGAGAAGACTGATTTCTCTGCTCAACAGTCTGGCAGAGAGAACATTCTCCCTTCTTCCACCGGCATTGGAGAGGGCAATCTGCTTTACTCAGCCTAAGGATTCAAATGTTAATCTTATCCAGAGAGTCCCTCATAGAAACACACAGAATAATGTTTGACCAAATATCTGGGCATCTCATGGTCAAGTTGACACACAAAATTTCCTCTCATCACACCATTGATGGCAGAGGAGTGGTAACAGCAAAGGCATCCTAAGCAGGCTGCCCTGTGGCGTGACCTTGGCAATGACGCTGACTGCCTAGCATCCCTTGGATCCTGCCCACCTTCCAAGTGGGGACTCCAGCCGTCCCGCGGATGCTGTGAGCAGCCCCAAATCCTTCCAACTAGTCTTTTCTCTGTTTGAGAATGTCAGAGTCCATTCTGCCACTTACAGCCAGAACCCTGATGACAACCACCCAGAAGAGTGTGATGATGCATCGAGGGGTAGCCCCTGCCAGGTGCATCAAGAATGCATCAGGCCAGGACGCATCCTCAGAGGCTCCCCGTTCCCCTTCCGAGTGTCACAGCTCTGCCATTCATGGAATTCGGCAAGCTTGCTTTGAGGTCATTCGTGCTTTCTGCGGAGCTGCCTCTGGGACACCCCCGGAGATTTTATTCTAGCATGTATGCCCCACTCCCAGACATGGTTTGCTTTTGGAGGCTGACCGCCCTGCCCCAGGAAAAGACCCTGCCACAACTCATGTGTGGCTGCTTTGGAAGACCACAGTCCTGAAACAGATGTCCGGTAGGAATCCTCTGAGGGAAGGGCCCCTCCCTACCCCCTGGGCTAACCCCACCCCCACCCAGCAGCCTCCCTCAGCCAGAGGTCTGGAGCTGAGGTTGATCTTGACTGAGCTGCCCCAAGAAGTAGCCAGCTGTGTTACCACCTCCGCCTCCCACCCCCACATCTAGGATTCCATGTGTCTCTGGATGTTCAATATTTGCTCAGAGAATTAGAAGGGAAGCAAAGTGAGAACTGTCGAGGTGACAGGCTGGTGCCTGCAGTTCCTGGGCCACACCAGCCCCAGGGTTTTCGGAAAGGACAGGAGGGGCCGGGGGCAGGGTGGCAGAGAGACCTTCAGCCCCAGGGACAGCTTGAGGACTAACAGGAGGGGGCCCAGTGGGGTTCTGAGATCCAGGGGGTTCTGCTCCCCCACTCCACACACTCCCTGCAGGGCTCCAGTCTGCGGGGTGTGTGCATGGCATGTGTCAGCACCAGGGTCCCCCCGCTTCTGCAGAACTGATGCCTCAAGCCCGGGGCCAGGGCTTACATAGCCACCAGGCTGCAGCAAGAGCAGTGCGTCCATTTTCTTGCCCCTGGGAAGTCTAGGGCTTGTGGGGGACACAGCCACGTAAGTGTGCTCGGGGGACACTGCAGGGACGCACAGGCATGTCACAGGCGTGCCTTGAAGCAGCTTCTCTCCCTGAGACCCCTGACCTCCCTCTTCCTCCAGTCCTGTGGGTCCTGAGGACAAGCCTGTGGCTAGCTCCCAAATGGCTTCCCTCTGCCCTCACAACAAGGCTGGTGAGAGATCCTGGGAGGTGCCCTGGGGAGACCAGAATGCCCCCTTCCTGCCCTCTCATGGCCCCAAATACTGTCATCTCTTCCCTGGAGTGTCACTGTCTTGGCCAGCAGCCCCCAAGCTCTTGGAGAACGACCTCTCCTCAGGCCAACAGGGGGTACACCTTCTCCTGGGAGGTGGCGGGGCAAGGGGCTGGGGACAGCCATCGGCCCCCACCGGAATCTTGGTGCTGCTTGCTGGCGGTGGACGGAAACAGCCCCCTGCCCATAGAGAGGAACAGGAATGGAAGGCCATCAGACTTGAGCCTGTCTGTGTCCAAGCCACCTGTTGCCCCCCCCCTCCACCTTGTCTGAGGCAGCTGAGCAAAGGGGCCCACCGGGGCAGGCCTGCACCTCTGCCCACCCAACCCCCTGCGTTACTGGCCTTCCCGACATTCCCTGGCTGCTCACTTGGGCCTCGTCCCCAGACTGCCCAGGACAAGAGGTTTCTAAGCCTCTCTCTCCCACCATGCCCCGGGCTCAGGAGGGAGGGCTTGTGCTGGTGGGGGCCCGGCCAAGGCTGGGAGGACCCAGTGCAGGAGAGGCAGCCTTTTATCCTGGCTCTGTAAAGCGAAGCCACCCCCCGCCCGAAGCTGGCTGGCATTGGCATGCGCCATACATCCCCAGGATGCCGCTGTGACTGGATTATTTATAGTCCCCGGCTTACATTTCTAACACGAAAATATCACACAAAGGGAAAGGTAATGAAATCTCACCTCTCCTGCATGCCCCTCACTCCAAACTGCAGGGCTTTCCAGAAGCCCTTGTGGCTGAAGGAGAGATGAGAGAGGCCCGCCGCCCCACACCCCGCCTGTCTCCCTCCCTCCTTCTGTCAGTCACACGCACATTTCTCCTCACCCACCCCTACATTTGCTCTCAGACACATTCTCTCACGTTTTCTTTCTCTCACACATACATTTCCTCCCAGATGCACAGACAATTCTGTTCTCTCGCTAGCTCTCAGCCCACCCCGTCTGAGTCCTTCCTATCCCCCAGACACACCCCACACACCCCTGTCCTTTTCCGTTCACTGATGTCTCCCTGCGTGATGAACTCCCTTCCCTTGGGTATTTGCTTCTTTGCTTTGTCAATGAAGACGCTGGCACATTAATTATCAGGTCTGTCCTCAGCTCCTTGTCAATAGTGGGTGAAAAGTGTCAGCTTACATTCATCTTGCTCTGCCTTTAACACACCCATGGGCATTGCCTCCCCGGGGAGTCCCATTCTGGGGCACATGGCAGGGGGGACACTGGTTCCCAGGCTTGACATACACGGACATACAGAAAACCCAGGTCACAGAACACGCCTCTCACCCTGCAGGAGGGAACATCGAAGGATGTGCTCTGCAAACTGGACACTGGGCCTGGGCGGGGCATTTTAAGGTTTACCACATTACTGCCGTGGTGGCAATAAGTAGGATGAGCCTTGTGCGACACTGTCCCACAGGCACAACCCAGGAACCCCGGAGCCCTGGGCAAGCTCCTGAGGAGAGCCGAGGCCCAGCCCCTTCCCTGCCCGGCCTCCCTCACCCCTTGCCCCAGGCTATAACAGAATTTGAAAGTTACACATCATACCGTAGCCCAGCCTGACATGTTCATGACTCACTTCTAAACCAGACGTCATAGTGACTGGGGACGCCCGCCTTCACACATGCACACATGCGCGCACACACACACACACTCGTGCTGGGATGACGGGAAGTTGGTCGCCCTGGGCTGGCGGTCAGGGGAGGGGACCTGGGGACAGAAACCCTGCAACCCATCAACGGGGCTTGGAAGCCTCCTTTTTTTAATCTTAAAAATTCACCTGGCTTTTTGGGCTATTCACTATGACATATGGCTGCATAAACATGTCTTAAACGACTTACAATTAAAATTTAGGTTTTTTCCCTGAAATCTTTGCCTTATATGACCTTCCTGGAAGTTGAGTCTCCAAAAGGCTTTTCCGAGAGCCTAGGGGCACAAACACCCCAGTGAAAGATGGAGGGGACCTGCCTAGGGCATAAGGCTACGGAGTACAAATCTACGGGGTAAGGATAAGAACAGGGGCTCTTTGGTTTACATCCCAGCTCTTCTGAGCATCCGCCATGTGACCTTAGCCAGACCACTTAACCCCTCCTTGCTTCAGAACCTTGGCCTGTAAAATGGGTGTGATAATGGTACCTGCCACATAGGGCTTTTATGAGGATGAAATGCATTAATGCATACAGAGTGCCGAGGACAGCAGCAGCCACGATAGAGATGTTTGCAATGATTCTTCAGTAGAAGGACCAGCACAAAGCCACCGAACCAACTGTGGCGCCTGACATTAGAGCTCGCTCCTGCCTCCTTCCTAGGATATGCTTTTGCCCGCGGCCTGGGCCGCACACCCGGCCCCAGGCCTCTGTTCAGGCCTTTCTGCGTGTGCAAGGCAGTCGGTTCACAAACATCCTCCTCTGTTCCAAGTGCTACACCTGGACTGGCGCTCGGGCTTACAGAAGACTTTCTAGAGGGGGAGACAGACACCTGCAAACAACGGATGGACGGTGTTCAGAACCGAAGACCCAACGTGAGCAAACGTCATGTTTTCTTCCTAAGCGTCAGAGCCAGAGGCAGACGGGTTAAATCAGTGTGTACGGTAGAGTGTGATTATGATGATGTTGTCTAGCAGCCTGGAGCACTCTTGCCTCATGTCTAGATCAAGTCTCCTCTTTGATGTCACCTCACCAGCAGGGCCTTCTAGAACCTGTCTAAAATGATAACACTCTTCTCCAACCTGCCAATCACTCTCCCCTACCTACTCTATTCATCTTCTTAGCACCTGGCATCACCTGATATATTTTGACATGGCGTATTTATTTGTTGTTGGTCTGCCCAACCAGAGTGATGTAAGCTTCCTGAGGACAGGACCTTTGTTTCTCTTCCTCCTGAATCCCCTGTGTCTCGAGTAAAAACTGGCAGCTAGTAGGTGGTCCATAGGTATCTGTGAAATAAAGGAGCTGTGAGCAAAGCACTCTTTGGTGTTGTGACTTTGGTGATGTAGGTAATGAAGCCCCACTCTTACTTGCCACGTGGGGAAACTCTAACTTGAAAATAGGTAAGATCCAGGTGTACCTGGCTGGCGCAGCGAGTTGAGCGTGCCACTTTTGATCTGGGGGTCGTGAGTTCAAGGCCCACATTGGGCATAGAGCCTGCTTAAAACAAATAGAGAGAGAGAGAGAAAAGAGGTAAGACTGATATGCCCTGAATGCATCGAGAAATTCAGCTGAGACCAAATCCCTGCACAGCTTGGCATTCCCTCCTGCCTAAGTAACGAGGGGCTGTGGCCACGAACAGACCAGGTGTGCTCGCTCCACGCACTTTGCCCTGCAGTCAGTCCACCGGGTCCTGGAAATGACGAACCTTGGCTCTGCCATGTTCAAGTGAGTGACTGCCTGTGGGCACAGAACTTGGGTCTGGGACTGGGACTTCTGCGATTCATGAGGACTCACCTGAGAGTCGCTCAGAGGGCTCCAGAATCAACCAGGTTGCTTGGGCACATCTCAGGACCTAGGGAATGCTCTAAGATAGCCATGTTGGAGTCTGGGTTCTGACCCACTGAGCCAAGCCAGAGATCCAGAATGGCAGGTCGGGGCCTCGGCTGGGCTGTTTCAGGATCAGGCAAGAGCAAGTGAAGAGGGTGGCCGGTGCCTGGGAGGCACGGTCAGGGGTGGGGTGGGATGGGGTGGGGTGGGGAGCCTCCCATCTGTGTGCTGACTCTACAGCACCACTAAAAGATCCTCCCTTGACCTCTGTGGGTCCCAGCTATCCACACGCTGGGTGGCTTGCTCAGAGAGAAAAATTCAGTTTGGCCAAATCTTCTTCCAGCTGAGCCCAGGGAAGGGCTAGAGGCCTGACCAGCGGGGCGGAGACCAGAATTCCAGTTTCCGGGAGAGTCACCATCAGACCCAGAACGGCTTCATTCCTAAGTCATGCTTTCCCACAAAGGTAGAGCACCTCCCAGCCCTCCTGTAGTCTGCAAAGGGTGGCTTCTTATCTTAAATGGTAAACAAGTAAGACCTGGAATTTCCCTCTCACTGCTCATGGAGCTCCTACGCACTCGTCAAAACCCGAGCCAAAGCGTCCAACTGAAAACAGTGGTCCCTCCATTACCAAGCTGTGTGTTTCTGGAACCCTCCCTCACCCAGCCCAGCATATCAACAAGGACCTTGGCTTATTTATGACCACATTCCAAATGGTGAAGAAATTGTGATTGACTAGAAGGCCCACAAAAGCAAGGACAGGCCATGCTTCCTGACTGAGAATGTGATGATCTCTCTCACTCCTCCCGAAGGAGCCAAGTATGCGTGCAGCTGAGGGGCAAGGATATTCCTGTTTGGCGGGGACTCTTCCCAGGTTTGATGACCTGCCTCAACCAGATTGGTATCGACTCTAACTTACCGTCTGTACATACCCTGCAGGGGGCTGGGGGAAATGTCTATATCACCTAGGAAGAGTGCATCAGCCTGGGGCAGGAGCGCTGTCCTCTAGCCATGGGCCCCTGGCCCCATTTAGGCCTTTCCTTATATCCTCCAATCGCCTCACAGCTACTGGCCTCATTGGAAACAAGAATCCCTGACATGTGCAGCCAGGCAGCTTTCCAGACAGCTCAGAGAGCCTCTCTTTGGGGTGGGGGGACTCTTGGGGAGGAATCAGCTGGGAAGGGAATGTCACTGCTCCCACCTGGCAATAGGCCCTGGGGCTAGAACTCTGAAAAATAGCAAGAGATGCGCATCTCAAGCTGCACTCTTAGCCCATACCCGCAAGTCCCCCTTGTCGAGCCTTACGGGAGAGGCCTTCTGCCAATACCAGCTTCCGAAAGAGGACTCGCAGCCCCTGCCCTCCCCATGGAGACTCCAGACACCTAGCTTGAAACGCACTGCCCAAGACAGCAGGCCTGGGCATGGGGTGGGGGGCTGGACGTGTGCAGCGGGAGTCAGGCCATGCTTGATTAAGCACATGGATCTACAGCAGGAAGCCCTGGGTTCAAATTCCAGCTCCGATTCTTCCTCGTTGAGCGTCCCTGTGCCTCAGTTCCTTCCTCTGTAAGAAGGCGGGATAGCAGTAGCTTTGTCGTGGGCGCTGTGGGGCTGCAATGATATCATGCAGACCACTCCCTTAAGGCCGGGTTGTAAGGTTTTGCACTACAGAAGCAAGGGCACACGTTGGGAGGCAGGCTCCAGCCCGAGCATGGCTGCTTTGGAACCTGGAGCCCAGAGCTTTGAAACTGTGACTTTGGAACTCATCACCGGGATAGAGGTACTCCCAAGGTCACAGTCATGTAGGGGAAACGCCCTGCACCTGTAAAGTGCTCCAAACCCACCCATTCCTTTCCTTCTCTCCCCTGGAATGTGAAATTTCCTGCAGAAAACATCTAAGCTCTAGCTTTGGTTTATTATCCAGAAGAATGCATGGCTTTGTATGGGCCGGACAATAAATAAATGAGTGTTCCCTTGGTGAGGGGAAAGGGGACAACGGGTGGGGGCAGGGTGCTGACTGAGTGGAGGACAGCTGAGCAAGAAGGCAGGCAGGGCAGCAGGCGGGGGCGCTCAGGGAGGAGCAGACGGGAGGTAGAGGACTGTCCTCTTGTCTCACTCAGGAGAACCGGAGGACTGAGACCAGGTCAAGAGGGCCTTGATCCCCCGCCGTTTGTCCGCTGCTCGCCTTGTTTGTGGAAATCACCTGCTCTTCTCTTTCTAGGCCTACTTTCTCTCTGCAAAATAAAGTGCTCTGAAAAGTCCCTCCCACTTAGAATGTTCTGGGATGCTCGTGATCCTCTTCCTCTGGGGTGATCCCTGATTGCGCTCGAGGAGGCCTGGCCTTTCTGCTTGTGCATAGCCTCCTGCCTCACCTTCTCTACTTACCTCCTACCACTGCCCCCTCCTTGTCCGACACGCAGGGTTCACTGTTAACCAGGGTTTACAAGCAGGATCTGGAAAAGCCAGCCTGCAGAAGAAGTCCCAGCACTTGCTGGCTCCTTCTCCCACAGGGAGGGCGCGTGGCTCAGGGCAGGAAGACCTGCCTGACAGGTGTGGAGTGCAGGGCAACAAGCCTGGGGACTAACGCAGCCCAGCCCAGCCTGTCCTTGGCCAGCTGGAGGGCTGGAAGGGGGCCCAGGCTGGCCCTGGCTACTCTCTAGTGGGGAGGAGAGGGTGCACCCCCGTGGCAGGAGTGGAAGTGGAACCTTCTGGGCTTTCCTGACGTCACCTCCCAGCAGGGGCTGATTGGCCCAGGGCTTCCCTCTCCCCTGGGGAAGTCTGGGCAGAGTGACCCAATGCCCTGTATTGCAGGCCAGTCCTCTGTCGGGCTCTGGCACAGGGGCGGAGGTAGGCGAGGCCAGGTTGCCCAACAGACAGATTAAGCATATGCTTAGGGCACTGGCAGTAAAAGGGCATCAACAGTGTCCTGGTTTGGTTTTGTAAAGGGCTGATTCCCAGTATTTCAAAAATAGCAAGGAAGTAGTGACCCTGAGAAAAATCAGAAATTTGTTGGACTTCCCCACACTAATTTTAAGGTTTAGAGTGGTTTTTATTTTGAGTTTGCGTGTAGATGGGGTGGGGGGGAGGTACACCTCAACCTCTCAGCTCTCAGGGCTGCTTAAAGGTCTTAATCCAGCTCAGGGTAAGTCAAGGATCAGAAAAGGGGTGGGGACAAAAAGGAAGCAGCATGTGACCTCAGGCCATGGCTCTGTCCCCAGGAGAGGAAGGGCCTGTGGAGAGAAGGCTCACTGCACCATTATACAGGAAAAGCCGGGCTAGCCTAGACCCCGTGTGCAGAGCGAGGCCTGCGTTCCAGTGGAAACGGTCTCGGGAAACGGGTGTGCAGCGCTGGGGAGAGCGTGGGGCAGGGTCCCTTAGGGCCCCAGAAATGCTCTGGCAGCCTGGAATCCTGACAGCTGGACCAGAGCCAGGATTTGTTCTCTCTGTGCTCACTCTGGAAATGGCCAGAAGCGGCCAAAGTTGGTGGCCACTTTGAAGGAAGAGCTGGCCGCCCATTTTCGGGAAGATGGTTCCAAGGATGGCAGGGAGGGGCCTCAGTGCCTCCTCTCGACAGTCGGCTTGAGCAGGAGCACATTACCCACAATCCAACTGTCTTTCTACCCCAACCACATACTTAACAGCGACATTTGCTAAGCACCAACTATGAACCAGGTACTTTCCATACATCAGCTAATTTAACCCTCGTGCTGCCCTGTGATGTGGCCACTCTATCCCCATTCTATAGATGAGGAAGCAGGCTCAGAGATGTCCATTACCTGCTTAAGAGCACACAGCTGGCTGGAGGCAGAGTGCAGATACAAACCCAGTTGTCTGACTAGCGTGCTTTACCCAACACCACACATCTCACCCCCACCCCAGCCTCTGGAGGGACAGAGCCACAAGCTGCCTTCCCCGGCCATGAACCTCTCAGCTTCTGCCACGTGCAGGTGTGGGTCCTCTCAGGTTCATTATGAACAGGGAGACAGACAAGCACCCCAGGGCCGAGAACCAGGAAGGCGACATAATTAGCAGAGCTCGTGCAAAATGAAAATGTAGGGCCCCTTGCTCAAAATTATTAAGAATTTTGGGGCACCTGGGTGGCTCAGTTGGTTAAGCGTCCAACTACGGCTCAGGTCATGATCTCACAGATCGTCGGTCTGAGCCCTGCATCGGGCTCTGTGCTGACAGCTTGGAGCCTGGAGCCTGGTTCAGATTCTGCATCCCGCCCCCCTTCCCTTCCCCTCCCTACTCATTCTCTGTCTCTCTCTCTCTCAAAAATAAATAAAACATTTTTAAAAATTATTAAGAATTTCAAGATGACAACAGCAAAGCATTAAACCATCCCTTTCAAATGTGGGGCTTGGCATGACCCCACAGGTCCACACTCCAGAAGCCAGTCCTGCCCAGAACCCACACGACCCCCCAGACAACTCCTCCCTTAAGTGGGGAGATAACATAGCCAAGTCAAGTGGGTCTGACTTCATGGAGCCCTCAGAGTACAGGTCTTCAGAAGCAAACCCTCTGCTGGCCCGGAGGCCCAGCTTCCCATCCCCAGGCGCTCACAACCCCAACTCTTATCTTCTAGGTCACATGTGCATGTAACCAGGGATCTGTCCACCAGCCCACAGAGTAGGTGCTGTCCTAGAAAGGATGAGGCAGGTGGCCCTCAAGGACATCTGTGGGTCCATGTTACAGAGCAAAGGGGCGAGGGGGGCTCTACTCACATTCCTCTTCTAATTAATTCCAGCACCTCCCCCTTCACCTGTTCCTTATTCCAAGCTGGAGACACCCTCTTTCCTCGTCTGACCAACCTTTAGTGAGCATGTAGGTACTCTGCTGAGGGATCAAGGAAAATACTAATAATTTCACCCTAAACCAGTGCCTGCCCCTACTCCACCGGCGTTTGTAGAAGCAGTAGAGGGAGCTCCTGTAGGATGTCAGCATCCTCCCCGCTGCCTGGCAGTTGGGCCTCACTGCCCCTTTTGGCCTGGAAGGGTGCCGAGGCTCATAGTCATATGCAGAAGGCCCCACAGTGACTGGGCAGAGAAGTCCCCATGACTTCTAGTGCAAGCAGCTCCCAAGGCCACCAGCAAAGAGCCCCGTCTGACCCAGGAGAGGACCCACAAATAGGCAGACACCATATGAAAAGCCCTCCATCAGCCCTGTGCCGTCTTCTTCCCACTGCGCCCAGTGAAAGAGGCACCCGGTTCTGTAGCCGGTGAGTCCCTCCACCTGTGTCTTCTCTGTCCCAAGCCCTTCTCTGAGTGTTTTATGGGCATTGATGCTATAATCCACCCAACAGCACTGTGAATTCTCTATGAAGTATCATTCTCATACTTACTTTCCTGGTGGGGAAACTGAAGGACAGAGAGGGGGAAACAAATAAATGGAGAAGCTAGGATACAAATCCGGGCTGTCAGGCTCCAGAATCCATGCTTTTGGCCACTACACATCTCTGGAGGCACCCTGCTAGGGTTCAAGTCCCAGCATACCAGCAGCATACCAGGGTAGCTTTGTAACCTTGAGCAAGCCACTTAACCTCTCTCTGTCTATATCCTTCTTTTGTAAAATGTGCATAACAACAGCACCTACCTCCTAGGGTTGTTGTGTGGACAAAATGGGTTAGCATACCTAAAGCACTTAGAACAGTGCCTGGCACATAGTAAACACAATGTAAATGGTGGTGCTGATTAGGATGACTTTTCAGTACCCTCTACTGCTTCTCCTGGATGTCTCCCCCCTCTTGGGGGCTGTCACTCATTCATTACCATCTCCCCTTCTGGTATATTCAGCCTCTCCTGCTCCACTAGCTCTTCCCTATAGATGTGTTTCTGTCTCTCACAGTGTGCACCTGAGACACTCCCCCCATCTGCCCCTGGCTGCCAAGGTCTCTGCTTCCCTTCAGAGCCAAGACCTCCCAGGGACAAGCGGGGTCTTCTGCTGCCCCCACATGTCCCCCCACCTCCATCCTGCACATATTGCCCTGATTAGGGTCTCCAGGGACCTCCCTGCTGCCAAACTGAACTGATGCCTTTCAGGCCTGATCTTCATCCATCTCAGCCCCACCCAGCCCTATCCACGACTCCACAGCTTCTCCTTTGGCACACAAGACACTGTTCCCTGTGGCTGCCCCCCTCCTCTGCGGCTACTCAACTCCTCCCCCAGCCCTGGAAGGTGAGTGTCCCAGTATTCCACAGCCTTGTCATTCTGCCCACCTGCCCTCAGGGGCCTCTTCCGAATTCCGGCCTCTGGCGCCACCCACAAGAAAGACAACCCTTCTTGCTCCTGCCCAGACGTGTTCACAAAGTCCAGACGGGCATCTCCCCGCAGTTGGCCCATAGCACCTCAGGCAGTACCCCAAAGGGACCAGCCCTCTTCCCCTAAACCTGCCCCCACGCTGCACTCGCTGCATTCCCTGGGCCCCGAAGCCCGAGGGCTAGCCCCGCCTCCTTCCCTCCTCGGCCCCGTCCCTTGCGCACCTGAGTGCATCTGGCAGTTGGGGCCTGCCTTCCCTCCTCCCAACATCTCTGAGCCCCTCCCTACGCTACAGCCCCTCCTTACTTTGGCTTCAGCACCTCCAGCCTGGATCCTACCATCGCCTTCCACCTGGTTTCCTAGCCTTGGTTCTCTTTCCCCTCTAATCTCGTCCTCACGCTACTGCCACTGCCATTACCGCCGGAAAGCAAATCAAATGGCAAATCAGACTGCGTCCCTCTGCTTGTATTTTTCAAAGGCCCTTCAGGATTAATTCCAAGCTCCTCAGCTTAGCTCAGGAGGTCCTGCTTGCTCCTCCCCACACACCAGCCAAACCAAGCTACCTCCTTGCCCTTCTCCAGTGGAACCATGATCTCCTGCCTCCTAGCCCCTTCCCCCCCCCCCCCCCCTTTATAGGCCTGACCTTCTGGGAGGGGAATTTTCCAGGTAGGGCCCCAGATGGGTCAGGCCCCATGTGTGCTCCTGTGGCTCCATGGTCAGAGCTGAGGGCTAGCCCCACTAGATAAGGGGCTATCCCCGCTAGATAAAAGGACTTATCTGTCCCCTCCCCCTCCCAGCACTGAGGACAGGGGCATGCGGGGGAGGGAGCACCTGAGCCAAGCAAGAGGAAGGGCAGCAATACTGCCAGCATTCACAGAGTCTTGCTGACTTGCATTATGTGTTTTAATTCTTTCAACATCCTTGTGAGGGGTGATCCCATTTCACAAGAGGACCCTGAGGTTCTGAGAGATCAAGCAACTTGCCTGAAGTTAACAGCAAAGCCAGGATTTGAACTTAGACGTTAATCAGTCGGTGTCTGTTGGATGATGACAAGCAGCATTGACCTTGAGAAGCATTGAAAGAGAAGCAGGGGGCTGGGGGGGACAAAAGGAGAGGGTGCAGCCTTTCGGACAAGCAGCAGCCTGGGCTCTGGGTGTCTCTGGCCGCCTGTGCAATCCTGAGGGGACCAGGAGCCCTGTTTCAGGCACTTAGCCTCAGTGAGGAGGAGAGCTCTGGGGAGACGTCACCAGCAGGTGGGACAGGAGATGAAGGGATAAGGAGGCTGCAGGCTCTGACTCAGCTGCTTCCCAGAGAGAAGGGCTTGACCTGAACCATGTGGAATTAAGAAAAGTTGGTGCAGGCTGTCAGGGGCCCTCCCTTTTCCCAAGGTGCTGGAGGCAGCCACACCTGTTGACCCCTTCTGCCTCTGTGGGGGAGGGGCGCGGCGGCCCACTGGTAGGAGCCGGTTATGTGGACTGTGCCTGAGGCTGGCCAGGACCCGCAGGTGCCAGCTCTCCCAGTCTGGCTGGGGCTGGCCCTTCCTGCCAGTCGAGTTGTTCCACTCACCCAAGTGGCATGGAGATCCTTCTGGGGCAGGACGGGGCTGGAGCCGGAGAAGCTGCCTCTGGGCAGATGGCCTGGCCGGGTAGTTTAACCCCTGGCAATAGGGGGCAGGGAGCCCACAGCAGCTCTTGCTCTGGGGTTCCCAGCTCTCCCCCTTTCTGTCCTACCCTGGGAAGCTCCCGGGCCACCTCTCTACCCCCGTCCCATAAAAGGATCCTAATTCCAGAGGGCTTCCTTGCCCCCAGCTAAATGGGCTTCTCAGGAGTCGGTAGCCTGGTCCTAGCCAGTCAGAGCACTGTTGGTCTACAGCTCCAAGCCGATGAGGAGGGGAGGGACGAGCTTGCAGGAGGTGGTCACGTGACCGTCTGGGCCAAGACCCAGGGGCGCAGAGTTAATTCCTTCGCGTTCACGTGGCCGGCATTCCACAGCTGCCTCTCCTGGGGTGCTGGCTGCCAGCGTCGCCCCGGCGCCCCCAGCGACCCAAACCCGTTCTTGGAGGCAGCCGGACCCCCTGGAGCTTCGGCTCCTTGAGCCACCAACCCCGTGGCCTGGATTTCAAACGCTCGTTCCTTGCAACAAAAGCCAGGCCTCCTTGGAAGGGTTTGCGGCCTCGGAAGAGTGAGGCTGGAAGCGAGGGGCTAGGGGTTAACCTCCAGATGGGGGAAAAGCGGCTCGGCGGGGCAAGTTATTTACTGTTCTGTGCTTGGGTTGTGTTGTCTGGAAAATGGGAGTAATAATAGTACCTACTAGGGGTACTTTCCTGTCCCCGGAGAGTAATGGCAACAAGCAGCCATGATAAAAGAGAAATAGTATATGACAGTGTCTGGCCCCCTGTCTGCTCCAAAGATTATACTCAGTAATGTTCCTCCCTTGCTCTTTCTTTTAGCCACAGGTTCCTGGTCTGTCACCTGGGGAAGCCGTTCTGCCAGCTTCTCTGAGCTGTCTGTGGCAGGTGTTGGGAGAGGAAGGGGACTGCAGTTATGGGTGAGACAGGCTCTGGGCACTGCAGGGGATACCTGGCTTCCATGGCGACTGTCCCACTCCTCCCCACCCCCATTCCCTCCAGAGAACCCCCTAAACCGCACTGGGGAGCCCAACACACCACAGTGATGCAGGTGCACTGGGTGAGGGCCAGGGACACCCACGCGCGCACACACCCTTTGTCCCAGAGCCTATGAAGAACAACAGCTAACCCCTGGCAACGGGGCTAGGAGATACCCCAGACTCAGATACCCCTGACCCAAGTGCAATTCCTTGCCTTGGACCTTTCTTCTGGTCTTTGGCTTGTCTCGGTATCTGCTCCCACTGAGAATATTTTCGTGCTGTTTGGTTTTCTATTCTTTTCTTTTCTTTTAACCATGCCCGTATAATAGCTTCTTAAAAATTAAAATACCCTACCCCTGGCTGAGGGAAATTGTGGAGCCAAGGAATCTGGACTTTATCCTAAAGGTTAACAGGGAGCCAAGAGAGGTTTCTAAGCAAGGGTGTGACATGCTCAGATGTGTAAAAGAATTGACTGCTACAGAGCCAAGGCCTGGTATGGGCAGCGACTGCAGCCAACAAGAGACCAGTTGGGAGGCTGGGACACTCCTCTGGAGTCTAGCCTGAACCGGGGACCCATTCATTGGGGGTCCTCAACCTGGTGCTCACAGAGAGGAATGCTTTCCTGGATCTAACCCCAAGACGAAACACAGACTTCACAGAGACTGCACACGATTTCTTATACCTGGTGGATGCTTACCTGTGACTCCAAAAGAGACAGGACCACAAGCCAGGCTCAAGAGTTCATTGCCACTTCTTTTCCCCTAACAGAACAAGAGTACCACAGGGAAGATGGTGGCTCATAAAGCTGATGCTTCCCCGAGGAGCAATGTGCCTTAGAAATCAGAATCCCCGTTTGCTTCCTGCCCACCTCTCTGTTCAGTCACAGCTGAGACAGAGGTGGGCTCATTCTTTAATTAAGTTTGCGGGTAGCAGGTGGCTGAGGGAGACTTGAGAACAAATCTTACTCTGCTGGACATATTGCCTGAACAGCACCACTGCGTGTCCCCAAAACACTGAGCCCAGGAAACGCCCTCTCCTAGGGGTTTCCCGACAGTCCCTGCTGTAGGCAGCCTTGCTCACTGGCACTGGCCAGGCTCACACTGAGACTCTGGAAGATGAAAGAGGGCTGAGGGACAGGGCTCAAGCTCTGAGCCTAGATTTCCTAGGCCCTTAAGGTCAGAAGTCAGAGGCCTTTGGCATGGAACAACATAGGAGTCCTGGGAAGAATCCAGGCTCCAGGCTGCCGTGGACTTGAATAACATAACAGGGATGGATTTGTGTATTTAACCTCTCTGAGCTCAGTTGGCACATCTGCAAAATGGGAGTCATCACACCCTCCTCCTACGCTGGCCTAAAGCCTGGATGGCCTAGCGTGCACCTACCCAGCACATCGCACAGCACATGGGGTGCTCCTTGTCTCTTTAGTTCTCTCCACGAGGAGAGATGGCCAGGCAGAGGTGGGTGACAGGAAGGAAGGAGAGAAGGCCCAAACTAGCTCAATGGAAGGCAGGAGGAGTCCTAGTTGATCTTTCTTTCTCTCTTACTACTTACTTCTATCGCCAGATGCTCATCGGTCTAAATCATCAGAAGTTTCTGATCAGCAAAGGGGGAGGTGGTGCAAAGACCCACAGCTCAAAAGGTCAAGAAAAGACCACGAGTTCAGGTTCCCCTCACATTTACAGTCAGAAACCTAGAAACTTCTCTGAACATCCCCATCCCCGTCCCCAAGTGGAATGGCCACAAGAGACCAAGGGACAAAAAAAATACTTGTTCCTCGCCCTCCAAGAGTTAGTGAAAACTCTGAGCCCACCCCGTCAGGCCAGGTACTCACACTCCTTTGCCCACCTCATCATCGCCTTTTCTCATACACTGTTCTAGTTAAGCCAAGTGTCCTTATTTTATTTATTTAGCATTATTATTCTTTATAGGAAATGTCCATTAGGGCAGTTCTCTACCAGGGATTATTACAGGCTCTGCCCCTGTGTGACCATAGGCAAGTTACTTCCTCTCTCTGTGCCTTGGCAGCCTCATCTTTACAAAGTGGATGGATTAGACCTAACTTCTAACCTCAGGTTTTGTGGTTGGGCTTTAGATGTGCACAGCCTCCTTTAAGTATCAGGGAACACTGGCTGTATCCCAGATGGGAACTGAGGGCCAGCGGGGCCTTTGGCACAAAGAAGTCCTTACAGGTTGTACTGCATTCCATCCTTTGCACCTTCTGAATTTTTGAACCAGAGAGATGTTTTATTTATGTAAAAATAAACACTAAAATTTACATTAAAAAGGAAAGGAAATATATGCAAATTCACGTGTGTGATGGCACCTGTACTTTCTGAGGAAAGATCCATCATTTGTATCAGTTTTTTCTACGGTGCCTCTGATCTCAGAAACGTTTAGAAAGCATTTCACTAGATGACTGTAAGGTCATTCCCAGTTCTCATTTCCTGGATTTGATAAAGTCTGAGAGAAAACAAAAGTGAATTTCAGTAGTCATTACCTTAACAGCTTGGGCTAGAGGCACGTGAAAAGCGGCCTGCGTGGCCCCCACGAGCTGAGTGGGTTCATATGTGAATGCAGGACGCAGTGGCTCTCGATGGTGCAGTCTTCAGAGATCAAGATCAAAAAATGACCCCCATCAGCCCATTCTCTCAAAACCCACCTTGTCTTACCCCCTGTGCCCGCTAAAAGAAACATCCAACTTGGATTAGCTGTGCCAACAATGCATATAAATAAATACAAGATGGATTATTAAATGTTGGCCACCTTGGCTCTGTGGGGGGAAGGTAGCGAGAAGGATGGGAAATGGCAGAGATGGGGGAGCGCCAGGGTGCTGGTGGTGAAGAAGCTTAGGCTCATCCAGAGATCTCCATCTAAATCTCTGAAACCCTAAAGAATCCTCTCCCTCTCGTGGGAGAAGCAAATGCTTCCTAGGCATGCAATGAGAAAGATTCAGGGAAGCGGGAATCTAACTGAGGGATCAAAGCAAGACTGGTTAAGGCAACCGGACTAGAGACTAGCGGCTGAATGGGTCTGAGCGGAGAGAAAGGTCACATGGTTCCAAAAAAAAAAAAGAGAAGGGAGAGCCGCCATTTAACAAATGGCCCCTGGCTATGGTAAACTTTAATTAACTGTGCCATTATAATTCACTTCCAGCCTGAGTTCCGCCCAACCCTCGCTCTCCCTCCCACTCCCTCCCTCCTCTCCCCCAGGCCTCATCAAGGCAGGCTTCCTTAGTGAAACCAAACTGGCCGCCTTTGCTGGATGCCTCATTATTACAGCTACTGCCTCTCCCGCTAATAATGCATCCAGCAACGAGGAGCAAACTCCACTGTTCTTAGCTCTTAATGACAGTCCCCTTCCCTACCTATGGACACTAAATCGAGGGTCCTGTTATCGTAAAAGTTCCTGAACGTCATACTATAGCAATGAAGACACAGTGGCAAGGCCCCCAGCAGCAGATGTGCACACAGAGGCAAGAAGAGGACCAAACTCCCGCTTGGAGCCACTGGACTGTACCCGCCGGTACTACATCTGGACAGGTAATCCACATATCGAAGTTCACATGCGCAGTTCAATACCATGGCAGCACCCAGGGCTCCTTCATTCAATGGTGGTTAAATTACACCCGTGACACTCTATCTCTGTATTCTCAGGCTGCTGAGCTTTACCCATTTGAAGAGTGTACGTGTTGGGAGTGGGGGTTGGGAGCACCTTCGAGGATCTTCTAGGCGAAACACGCTTGGTTTTTATTAATGAGCTTATGAGAAAAGCCAACCCAGACATTTAAGTGAAAAGCATGATTGGTAGCCAGGCGAGGATGGGTTTTAGAATTAACTCTTCCTACAGTCTGCTATGCATTATCACCCCCAAGTTAATTACCCCTGAGGATGAAAATAGGTTTCATGACTCATAAGCACCAATACAACACTTGGCAGCAGATGAAAATGCAAGGACACATTTGCAGGAAGCTGACACGCATATCTATTTATATGTAGGGAGATTCTTAAAGAGGTGAGACAGGCACCTCCCATGTACCAGGATTAAGAGGCTGCAGCAGATCCATCAATTGCCAGTTATCCACACCCCCCAACACACACACACACAGACACACAGACACGCGCGCGAGTCATGGTTTCCACCAGTGATGGTGGCAAAGCAGGAACAGAAACTAAAAAGGTGTCATTAACAGCAAATCCCAACACCAACCCAACCTCCACACCGGTGTTCTGGGCTAACCAGTGATTTGCTTTTCCCCAGACATGCCTGCACCCATACCCACCTCCGTCCCCACCTGCTCCCCACACCCTCTTTGATGGAAGTGGGTTGGAGACACCAGGTCTCCTCTTATTCATCCATTCCTCACCATGATGGGGACTGCCCTGGCCCAGCCTGCACCCCTGCCAGGAGTGGGGTGTGACCAGGAATGAATTTCAGATAGGTTTTGTTTTGCCTCCTCCCTCCAGTTTTCTCCTCTTCCATTTGCCTCCCACAGAGTACAAGGTCCAAACCAGGTTTGTTTGCCTTGCCCTAGCTCTGCAAGAGCTCCAGTCTGGTCTCAGCCAAGGGGGCTCAGAGCTCCGAGGGACATTCCCATCTTGGTCCCTTTCCCCACCCCTCTGTACCTCACAAATGCTGCCCAAAAGTTGATTAGACGAATACTTGAATTTCTTCACCAGTGGGAATGGGTTTTATTTGATATCCTAAGGGCCCTTTGCCTCAGGAACTGAATTTGGCTTTTTTTCCTCTCTTCCCCCACTCCCCACAATTCTCTTCTGACCAGTTAAGGGTCCTGCCTTCAGAAGTACTCATCATAAAGAGGAGAAACAGGAGTGATGAAGGAGGTGGCCCTGCTTTTCCAATACATCAGCTGGAAGCTGCCAGCATCCCTCCTGGCTCAGTCCATGCTTGTGCTTCCCTGGTGCCCACACCCCTCTGCCCCAGTGGACAGCTCCCAGCTCTGTGGCATTTTTGCTTTAACATGTGGCGTGATTTCTGCCACATCGAAAAGGCAAAGCATCCTAGCTTTTTTGTTTTTTTCTCCACTTGAACTCAAGTCACAGCTGCAATAGAGAGTTCCTGACAATGCCATTTGCAGCTGGGGCAGTGCAGGGGGAAAACAGAGATGCTGAAGAGTAAACAGAAATTGCTTAGTCATCAACCATCCCGCCCCCAGAGGTGAATGTAAATAGCCTGGGGGGGGGGAGGGGCAGTCAGCCAGCACAAGGCCTTCTAGAGATGCCAACCTCCCAGGGCTTGCAAAGGCATCAGCATGTGTGTCCTGTGCTGGTGGGGAGGGTGTCCCCTATGTTGGAACTATGTGTCCTTAGCTCTAGAAAAACACACTTGCTGACTCGGGGCAGAATTAATATCAATTGAATTTATTACAAGTTACTAAGCTCCAAGGCACATTACAGTGTTCTGTTAACTACAGAAATGTATAAAGGACAAACAGAGCAGACTCCCCATGTCTAGCATTTCGCTCTACTGTTCAAAAGCATCCGTGCATCGATAAAACAAAAACAAAACAACACGTGAAGATCCAACACATTCAGGTCAGTAGAAACAAACCAAAACATTTTCCCTCACAAACTTGCAACAAAAAACACCCCGCCCCCCCCAACACCTCCCCCTTACCATTTTGCAAACAAAACAGAGTAACAAAACGAAACGGAACAAAACCCAACAAAATTAAGTGAAGACTTCAACACTTGGGGCTGTTTAGAAAGAAGCTTTCACCATTTTATAGCATCTTTTTTTTTTTTTTTAGGCAGCAACACTGGCCTTGGCAAAAAACAAAAAAAGTAATTTTCTTTTGTTGTTTTTTTTCCTTTCAGAGAGTGCATAACATTTACAAAAATACACACCGGCAGCAGGCGTTGCTAAGGGCTATTCGGTACCTAGGCAAACACTCTGCCACCGGATAAATGCTAACGAAATGATGCAAATGACCCAACCAATATTATACTGCTTAACACAAACCAGCTTATCCTTCAAATGAAGAAGTTACATACCTTGTTTCAAAATATAGAAACATACGACGAAAATAATGTCTATACATAAGACTAACTTTTTGCAGTTTGTTATATTCACAATTCTACATCTTGGGGGTGAGGGAAGGGAGGGGGACTAGGGTGGGGGAGGGGCCCTCTGGATCGGAGAGGAGCTGGTCAGGGGCAAAGGAGGTGGCTGTCTTGCGGTTCAAGGGTCTCTCTCCTTTTTCACTTTAACATCTCCGGCTAAGATCGTCGCGATTTCGCCCTGCATGAAGGCCCAAGGTACATTCGACCCAACCAGGGGGCATTTCTCTCCGCTGGGGCAGTACACCTCGCCGGTGGCCCCCTGGGCCTTGATACTCTCTCTGGAGCATGGGAAACAGAATTTGTGGCTGGGGACGGATGGGCACTGAACGAAATGCGTGTCCTCCAAACGTTCGTGGCAAATGGTACAGCAGAGGGGCCCGCTGTTGGCCATAGGGGAATCCGGAATGTTTTGGGGGTGCACTTGGTCCATGCCCGGGTGGGTGCTAGGAGGCGGCGGCGCCACCTGTAAATTCAGGTCCCCGTTCCGTGACGCCAAGCGGCGCTGCCCCGGCACCGAGGCCGGTGACACCGGGCTGCTGCTGTTGCGCCGAGCAGACGCAGTGGTGGAGTGCACGGAACTGCCATCCTTGGGCGAGTGCGCTGTGCCCAGAGTGTCTGCCACCGACATGAGGGCGGCCATGGGGGACGGGCCGTTCTGGGGGGCTGACTCGGGCGGGGTGGTCCGGTTGGAATGGGGTCCCAGGGGTGGAGGCGGCGGGGGCGGACCTCCAGCGGCATGCCCCGGCGCCGCAAAGCCCCCGGCCGTCATGGTAAGCTTTAGTGCCTCGCTCTGGTTCGCCATCCACTGCTGCCTCTGCTGCTCCTCTCCCAGCTTTAGGGCGCCCTCGGCGGAGTCCGGGGGCTCAGGGGACGCCTTCCTCTTGCGAAGACTGGCAGCTGTGCCCCGACCCGAAGGGGCGGCAGGCGGCAGGGCCCCGGTGACTGGGGGTGCGCTGGGGGCGCGGCTTAGACTCACCAGCGCCGTGGGCAGCATGGGGCAGCTGGCGTCCAGGTAGGGCTGGGGCAGCATGTCCGCGCCGGGCACGCCCTCCTTGAAGAAGCGCACGGCCTCAGGCAGCAGGTCTCCAAGGAGGCGCCAGTCCCCGGAGCCGTGCTTCTTCTCATACTCCAGATACTTGAAGCCGGAGGAGAGACCCCGGCCGAAGTCCTTCATACAGTCCTGGTACATCTGCTTGGCCACCCCAGATGCGCTGGAGTACACGTTGCCTGAACCCGTGGGGTACTCGATGAACAGCTTCAACTCGTAGTCCATGCCGGGCTTGGAAACGGCATCGAAGGCGAAGACGCGGCCCAGGAGCGAGTGGTCCTTCTTGAAACGCACCTCGTAGGGCGTGCAGCCAGCCAGCGTGAGCAGCGTGTCGCGGACCATCTTGGGCTTGTTGGCCCACTCCTCCGCGCGGTTGCGCAGGCTCTCGCTCAGCTCGGCCAGGGCCTCGGCGTTCCGCTGCTTCTCCTTCAGCTCGCGCTCCTGGTCTGTACTCGATACCGAGCCGGGCCTTTTACCGCCAGCACCCACACCCACCTCGGCCACTGACGACGAGGTCGAAGACGACGCCGAGGACGACGCGGCTGATACGCCCGGGGCGCCACCAAGACAAGCGGGGCCCCCGGGCGCCCCTGGGGGCGCGGGCGTCGGGGGCCCACGGTTGCCCAGGCCGTGGGGCGGCGGTGGGGGCAGCACGGCGGCACTGGCCGGGCCGTTAAGCAGTGTCTGCGGCAGCAGGTTGGGGGGCACCGTGAGCTGGGGGCCTCCACCACCCCCCGGATTGGGCAGCCCCGTCACTAGCCCACCGTGCGTCCCGCGCCGAGACGCCACCGACGCAGCGGCTGAAGAGGAGTTGGGGCTCTGGCGGTTCAGCTCCGGGGGTCCCTCCTCCGGTGCTGGTTTGGGGAAGCCATTGGGGCCCCCCAGGCCGTTGGGCAGCCGCGCGGAGTGGCTGCTGCTTCCCAGGCTCACCGGCGGTGGCGGGTACTCGAAGCGGCTGCGCTGCTCCACCGCCGCGGCGGCGGCGGCGGCGGCGGCGGCGGCGGCGCTCAGGCCATAGCGCTCCAAGCCGGACGGGGCCGCCAGCACCGCAGGCTTGCTGGAACCATCGACGTGGTTAAGCTGTTGCTGCTGCTGCTGCTGTTGCTGCTGCTGTTGTTGCTGCTGCTGCTGCTGCTGCTGTGCGGCGGCAGCCGCCGCCGCCGCTGCAGCCGCCGCCTCCTTAGCCGACAGGGCCACCGTCTTGACCCCGACGGGCGGCGGCGGCCCGGGGGAGCGGCCGTCCTGAAAGCAGCCGTGCGCCCGCTTCAGCTGGCGCGCGGTCTCGATCACGAACTCGATGCGATCGGCGCCCTCGTAGTTGACGCAACCGCGGCATACGGGTTCCGAGAAGTCCCAGATCATGGCCCAGGGCATGCGGGGCAAGTCGCACAGGTAGCAAGATTGTCTTCGGGACGAGGACACCTGCGCCGCCGACATGATGCCGGCCTTGGGGAAGGTAGGCCCCCGCCCAGGCTGTCTCCGCGGCGCCTTCTCCTCCGGGAGGACTGGCCGGCTGGGGAGGGAGTCCGGCTGCGGGGGAGGAAGGGGGGGCGAGAAAGTTCTGCCCCAGGGGCTGGAAGGAGCGCGAGTCTCCACCGCCGGCGCAGCGCCTCTCCGCGGGGGCTCCACCGCCGGGGCGGCGGATGAGTTCAGCCCGCTCCTCGCCCCCACCTCCTACTGCGGCTGTCTCGTCGGGAGGGGAGCTCAGGCGCCTTCTTCCTGGTGCCGCGCACCCGGGCTGGAAGCGTCGGGCCCGAGGGGAGGGGGCGAGGGTGCCGAGTGCTGGCCGCCGTTGGCTCTTGGCCCCCTCCCCGGAGTGGCTGGTGCTTGGAAGCTCGAAAGGGGCTGTCTCTTCCTCTCCCCTAGGGGCCCCCCTACGAGCTGCGTCCTCTCCCCGCCAGGCTCCGTGGAGCGAAGGCTAGAGGGTTCAGTGCCACCCGGTGCCCGGGTCCAATCTTGCTGAAGTCGCTGCTTCCCCGGAGGGCCGGGGGAGGGAGGGGGTGGCAGCCGAGAGGAGCTTCTCCCCTCCGCAGCGTCGGCCGTTCCGCTGGCGGCGGCTGGGTTTGCACGGCCGAAGGAAGCCGCCGCGGCCACTGCTTCCAGAACGCACGAGAGCAGAGGAGAGGAGCGCACGCAAGCAGGCTCCCGCCGCCCCCAGGCCTGGCCGGCGCCCGGGCCGCCGCGGCTGGCGGCGCTCACGTTGGCTGCAGGGCGCTCGCGCGGCGCCTCGGCCCGGGTCGCATCCCTTCCCGCTCGCACTCGCCCGGAATGTGGGGTTGTGATTGTTACTCTACGTTCCGGAGGCGCGTCTCGGCGCTCCCGCTCGCGCTGCGGCTCGCGCTGTCCCCGGCTTGGCCGCGCGGGATGCCGCCCGGGCGGAGCGCTGACGTCACCACCATGCTCTGCACCAGTTCTCCCCCCCTCCCCTTTACACTTCCTCTGTCTGTGGAGCCCACTTGTTGCTCGGGGAAGGCGCATGCGCGGCAGGACGCCCAGATTCCTCCCAGGCGGCCCCGCCTCCGCGCCTCCGCCTTCCCCTCCCCCCCTCACCGTGTGTGTACAACAGCTGAGGCCGGGCGAGCTAATGCTGGAAGTCCAGGGCTGGGGGTGGAAATTAAACAGACGATGACCTTTCCTTTCCCCGCCCGGCTTTCCCAAGTAAAAACGCATTAAAAAAAACCACAAGCGTCATTTCCGATCCCGCTCCCTACCCCACCCCGGACAGTGAATTTAAATGTCCAGTTTCAAGATTTTCCTTGCGAATTTCATATAGGGTACTACCCATTTCATCTGTAATCAAACCAGTCCCCCGCACCCTCCCCCTCCCGGGCCGGTGTGGATGTTACGCTCATTGCTAACATTGATGCCAAGGCACCTGCAAAATTAGCTGTTTTCCATTGGTCCAAAAACTGCCTTTTCGATTTCTTTTTGTGCTCTGGTCTAGGAACCCGAGTTTCAACGACAGAGCTAAATGAATTCAGGGTGAGTTACTCCTCCCCCCAGTCGCACTCTAAAAATTTTGGCTGAATGTCTAAAGCAGCTAGGAGCACCCAGAGCACCCGAAGGCCTTTAAGGAAAACAATCTGCTGGCTGCTCACTGCTGCTGTTGGGGGCAGGGAGAGGGAAGGTGCTGGAGAGGCCAAACAGGTGAGTGCTTTTTCCGGGTAGGCGGAGTAGCATTTAATAATATGGCTATCTCTTTGTAAACCACAGAAGCAGTTTTCAAGATTCTTTCTCACATGTTGTGACTTCATTCCACAGTGCCCCAGAAAGTGGAGCAAGGCTGTGATTTCTTTTCGTTAGGGGATTGCTGCTTATCATTATTGCTTATTGCAAAACAGATTCGTTGGTCACAGCTCTAGTTGGGACAGTTCAACTGATTCTTCTAAGAACTGCTTCTCCCACCCTCATGAAAATTGAAATTATCATGGGCTAGGCTGGAGAAGGGGAAGCAGTATAACGGGATTCCAGGTTCTGGAGTTTGTTGGACCAGGTTGGGATTCCCTCTCTATCACTTACTAGCTTTGTGACCTTTCGCTAGTTAATTTCTTTCACATTATCTGTTTTCCATCTGTAAAATGGGATCATAGCCCCCAACTTACTAGAATTGTTCGAGATTTCTCGTTTTGTTTCTTGTCACAGTAGGAGGTAACTCGCTGAGATTGCTTTGAGCCAGACATTGCCAGGTGGTTTTCTTGCATCATCATTAAACTCAATTCTGTCTCCAAGGTAGATTCTATCATCAGCTGTTTTGCAGGCTCAGAAAGTAAAGAAGTTAAATAACTTGCCCAAGGTCACATGGCCATTAGAGATGGAGCTGGGATCTGAATCCAGTAACTCTGGTTTGAGAGGTGGTTGTGAGAAGCTCAGGTTCTCAAAGGTGGTTTGCAGTGTTTAAAATTTCCATCAGCCCGTCTTTGTTACATACAACCTCATGTAAAGTGCTATGCAAATACACCTTCATAACCAACCCCCATCCTTCCCTTTCCAAACAGGTTGTGCCAGTGCGTTCTCACACATAAAAGAAGTTTTGGATCTGCCACTGACACAGACTGAAACATAAACACGCTGTACAGTGTGTGGAGCACGGTGTCAGGCTGCACAGGAAGCTGTCAGTAAGTGTTATTAGTAGTACTGATATTAATGTTGGTACTACTGCTGGTTAACACGTGAAAAAGCACTTTGTAGATTGCATAAAATGTAAGGATCATTATGCTTATAGCTACCAATACTACTAACTATAATAAAGTTGAGCTGAAGAAATAAGAAGTATTTATTTTTATTTTGACACTTGACCTTCAGAGACTGTTCTCCCACCCAGGACTCCTCAGCATATGGTTCTCCCACGCATTCTGGGCTCATAGGTGCAAAGGAAGGGAACTTTAAGGATAGGGAGAAAGCGGGGAAGGATGAGCCCTGGGGAACCCCTCTTTCATCTCAGAGCAGTCAGATTTCTGTTACTGCAGAAAAAAAAAGTGAGCTCACTGAGCACTCCCAACAATAATAAACCTTCCCTGGCCTCAGTGATTCCTCTGTAAAGAGCTGGTCCAGGGCATTGCCTCAGCTTCCCAAACTTCAGCTCTCCACACACCACAGCCATCCTGGAGTGAGTCACAACGTAGGGCTGGGAAATGGAGTGACATCCCCGCCAGCCCAGGGCTCCAGGCTCACTAGCTCTGGCCAGCATGCTTCACCTGTTTCTTTACATTAATCTTTCTTCAGCCCATCCCTTTATTAAACCAGAGACACTGAGGAACAGCAACCTAGCCCCAACCCTCTAGCCAGGCTGCTAGAGAAAGCAAGTTGGAGTCTATGTCACAGTGTTATGTTTGGAATGCGTGCACATATGTCTCCATCTCCCTGTCTGTCTCTGTCTTCGCTGTTACTAAAGGAGAGATATATATACACATACATGCCGGGTGTCTTCAGACACACTGAGTTAGAAATAAACATGCATTTAAACAAACTTCCATTACAGTCTCCTAATCCTTTAATTTAAAAAGCATAGCTCTCTTGATACTCTTCCCCCCTCAAAGAATCACCATCATTTATGGTGATCAGTTTTGTCCTAACTGCCCGTCCGTCTGAGATGGCCCTATTTGGGGATGTGTCAGGGATTGTGAGAGGCAAGAACATCAGTGTTTTGGAGGCAGATTTTCCCCTGAAAGCAAACCCCATGTGACAATACTGCGTCCACAGTATGGGTGAGGACGGAGTTGGGCTGGGGCTCGTCCTAAGGTATCAGGTGGAGAGGCTGGCAGTGGGGTCTGGGAGACAAGCATAGCCAGGTTCAACCAGCTCAAGGGGGAAACGCCTACAGTCCTCCCTAAATTTCCCTCCTATGGTTGTCTCCCCTCCAGCGAGCCTTCTGGGCTGACACCCTCAGAGAGCCACCACCCTCCTCCCTCCGAACTGGAGCAAAAGGTCAGCTCTCCACTTGGCCTTTCCAGAGACCACAGCCCAACCTTAAGGGTGAGAAGCGTGTCCACGCATTTCTAAGCTCCCTGCTGTCTTCCTTCTGTCCCTCGAGCCATTTCGAACTGTTTGTGGCAGAGATAGGCCGGGCTGGGGACTCTTCGCCCTGGCATCCCTGCAGCCAACTGGCTTGGTCTTCGAAGAGGCTAGGGCTGAACCTTGCGTCACCCCGCTGCAAAGCGTGCATAGCCAAGTGCTCTGGCAGGAGAAAGGCCTTTTTTGGTAACGCTGATCCTGGCGGTAAGCTGGACCCGGTGAAAACAAACGTCTGGGTGGGGCCTTCTCCCACCCCTCCACCGGACGGACCCCTTCCCCGGGAGCCAGGAACCTCGGGGCTCTGGGGGTGGGAGAACCAGTCAGCGCGGTAATTTACACATTTATTTGGGGGCGGGTTCTGTGGCGGAAATATTTGCCTTTTCCTAAAGTATTAATTCTGGAATTTAAAAAAAAGGTATTAACTTAGGCCAGGGCGTAGGGTTACGCAAGAGACACTCGAGCGTGAAAGCCCAGGAACAACGTGATTCGCTGAGAACCCCTGGGGAGGGGAGCCAGCGCCACCCGCCAGGACCTGCCCAGCCTGCGGTGCGCGGGCAGCCCGGCGCTCCGAGCAAAACTGGGTGGAAGGAAAGAAGGACGACGTAGTGGTTGGTGCTGGCACATAGGCCGAGGCGAGCGATCAGATCCCTGACGGCTTTCTTCCTGAATGGGCGGGGAGCACGGAAGGGAAGAAAGGCCGAGGGAGTCGCGTCTGGTTCCTGCCTCCTCCCCGTTTCCTCTTCGCCAGCGTGCCAGGGCACGGGGGAGCCCAGCGCTGCCCTCAGCAAAAGCTGGTGTGTGTGTTGAGGTCCAAAAATAAAGGAACCCTGGAATGAGCCTCCTAGGGACCAGGCCTAGAGGAAAAAAACGGGAAGCGCCAGACAAGGGTTCTATTCACTGGCCCAGTTGGGTTAAAAAAAATACCCGCATCCCAAGAAGGGGAGTTACGGAGAAGGAGACCTTGGCGGGCAGAGTGAGTGGAGAGCTTGGCGGGCAGCCGGGCAGCCGTTAAGACCACAGGTGCACAGACCCTGGACCCTCCCTCCTGCCTCCCGCGTGCGCGCGGGCCGGGCCTCGCAGGGAGCAGGAGTGCCAGTGCGTTCCCACCAGCCTGCACCAGTGCTGGGGATTTCCAGGGCCTGGCTTCGGAGACTGGTCGCCGCCACCCTCTTTCCTGCTGGGGGCCGCCAGAAGGCGGGGCCTCAGAGCGGGAAGCCCTCCCTGAGGCCTCCGGGTCCCACGGTGGAGGCTGGTACAGACAGGCAGTCATCATTGCTGCTGTCACTGTTTGGAGTGGATGGCTACTCTCTGCAAATATTTTGACCTGCCTGGGCTGGGCGGTCAACCTCTAACTCAGGAGAAGGAAGAAAGGAGGCTGTTTACATTGTACCTATTTACATTAAGTTGTTCAACTTGGACTTGGTTGACCCTAAGGAGCTATCTGACCTTGAGCAAAATCACTTGAACTTGGTTTCTTAAGTCTGTACAATGGGAATGATTTTACTACCTCCTTTGCCTGCCTCATTGCTCTGCATGGACGATACAAGATTATAATGTACTTAGTAAAATGTAAGAGATTACATTCCCAGTGCATTCCCAGACATTATCTCACCGATCCCCACACCAGCCCTGTGAGGTAGGTGTCACTTTCACCACCCTCCTGTATAGGTGAGGAAGGCAGGTCCAGAGCTAGTTCAGAGTTACTGGAAACCAGCTTCTCTGGCTTTCAATCCAGCATTCCTTACTCTCCTCTGACCAGTTGCTAGCCTTTTGGGAGAGAGTGGTGGAAGTCCCCAGATGCCTCTAAGAAATGAAGAAAGTGCAAGAAAGTAAAAATGCATCTTCGCACAAGGGTTTGCAGGTTAAGATGGTCACTGCTGTCCCAATAGAGGCAGACTTATGCACAAATTAGCACCAGTCATTGTGGAGGTAAAACCCGTCACCAGTCGGCTTTGAGCAAAATGGTAGAACTATGCTGCCCTGGCACCCCCGAGACTTTTCTCTCTCTGGATTTTCTATACCCTGTCCTAGGAGGGAGGGTTTGGAGGAAAATCTGAAGCTCTAGGACACACTGAAGTATTAGGAAACTTACTAAATTACCGTCACTGAAGACAGCTGCATTTTATTTTATTTAAAATTTTTTTAATGTTTATTTATTTTAGAGAGAGAGAGGGTGCGTGCTCGTTGGGGAGGGGCAGAGGGAGAGGGAGACAGAATCCGAAGCAGGCTCCACGCTCTGAGCTAGCTGTCAGCACAGAGCCCCATTGTGGGGCTCGAACCCACAAACCGTGAGATCATGACCTGAGCCAAAGTTGGACTCTCAACTGCTTGCGCCACCCAGGTGCCCCACAGCTGCATGTTCAATGTCCACCCCCGAGGAGAACCTCAGGCTGAATGACGAAGGGGAAGGAGGAAAGCGGAGAGGGTGGAAGGAACCTCTTTCCAGACCCACAAACCATATCACCCAAGAAACAACATTTGTTCTCACCTAATTCGGGCAACACTGACTGCACACCCACCCAAACTGTACAGGCCTATCCTTGGGCTAGAGGCCACTTGATGAGTATGGCTGCCACCCTCAGAGCACATCCAGCCCAGGGGAGGTCGATACCCTGACACCCAAACCTGGCCTAGGCATCATGGGAGATAGGAGGCGAGGGAACAAGGGGTATCTCCAACCCTGATCCATCTAGAGGACCACCACGCTTTCATCTGAATGTCCCTCCCTGGCCAGACTGAGAGGATCCAAACCCGATGTGTCCCTAGTGGGTGTGAAACTATTCTCATCACTGACTTTTGCTTCGAAGCTGAAACTGGGCCGCCAGATGGCCTGGTGGGTTTCCATTCCCCAGCTCCTGCCGTGTGCCCTTCCATTTGCCATTCATTCCATTATTCAACTGTTTTTTTTTTTTTTTTTTTTTTTTTTTAGAGAGCACTTTCTCTCTCCATCCTGGGGATCTAATGATGAACCAAGTCAGATTGGCTCTAGTCCCAAATCCTCCTAGAGGTCCTAGTTTCCTGGTGTAATAGCCTAGAGGCAGTGCTGGTTGGCCACTCCCCCAGCCACATGACTGACTTAGACCAATCTACTTATTCTCGCTGAGCCTCAGTTTCCTCACTCATTGAGGGTGAACATTCATATTGACATTTGTTCTCCCTATCTCAGGTGCTTTACCATGAAATCCTCTACGTTAACGTGTAGGGTTAGGGGCACCACAATTGGCTCAATCTGTTAAGCATTCACCTGAGTCTCAGTTTCAGCTCAGGTCATGATCTCACCGTTCATGAGTTTGAGCCCCCAGTGGGGCTCTGAGCTGACACTGCAGAGCCGGCTTGGGATTCTCTCTCTCCGTCTCTCTCTCTGCTTCTCCACTATTCGCGCACTCTCTCTCTCAAAATAAATAAATAAACTCTAAGAATATATATTTTAAAAAACTGCATAGGGCTATAGACAGGTGAGCCATTGTCCTAAATCTCTTTTCCAGGTCTATGCCCTTCTCAGTAAAATAGCTGGACATCGAGGCCTAATGGTAAGGTCTGGCCACATTCTTCATCCTGTTCCTGGAAGATTTCCTTCTGGGGTGGCCAGCCTGGCCCCTCTGTTCTTCTGGGCTGGTAGACAAATCAACAGTCACTGCCCCTCGACCTAAGAGCAAGAGTAAGAAGACAGGAGCTCAGGCTGTCTTCTCTTTCCTACAGGGACACAGATTTCCCATCCCCAAATCCCTGGTGGTGCTGAAGCTTGGAGCACTTGGATTTATTTGGGGTTTTTACTTTTTTGTTTTGGTCAATTTGGAAAGAAAAGAGGCAATGACCTCTTCTTTAAAAAACAAAACGAGGCAGGAAGTGTGCTGGGCCTGAGTGGCAGGGACTAAGGGTGTAATTACAGGGTTTTGTTCAGCGTTTTCATGTAATTAAATCCAAAGGAAAGCGAGCCTGGCCCAGGCTTCTTGGATGCAGAGTAGACACGAGGGTGTGTGTGTGTGTGTGTGTGTGTGTGTATGGGTGCCTGTGCCTGTGTGTTGGGGTGGGGAGGAGAAACGGGAGGTGAGAAGTGAATTTGCTTTTCAAGCTGAGAAGCAGGTTTCTTGCCTTTATTAATATTTTTACATTTCTTTTCCAAAAGGTAGTCAATTATTCACCTTTTATTCAGTGCCACTGCACTCTCCTTAGTGACATTTCCCAGCCGTGCACAGCCTTCTCGGCGCTGATTTCTCTTCAGCATAGACTCTCCCCCTCCCCACTTTTTCCTATTGCCGCTTTCTGCCTGGATGCCCACACGCTAAACCCACTGCAAAAGCCACAGCCAGCTCTCGTGCCTACAGTTTCAATACCAGCGACATCCGACGCAGCGAACATGTCCCTCCTTTTGTTTTGAACATCTTCTGTCTTTCCCTGTTCCGCTTTGCAATACTTCCTACCACCACAGGCCCCACCCAGTCTTCCTGGCCCTTGCCTCGGTTTCCCCAGGCAAGCCTTCTTTGTGCACACTAGCCCGTGGTCTGCAAAGCCCAGAACCAGAGCGCCCTCGCCTCGCCGCCTGCTCCCTGCGGTGTCCCTCCGACTTTTCCTGAACGTTGTGAACTGGCAGCAAGAATGGATTCACTGTCTGCTCACATTCTTAGGGGCAGGAAACCTGACCCACCCCAAAACCACGAGCTCCAAAGGAAGGGCACTTGTATTTTCCGGGCGGGCTCCTGCAAGAGAGTTAGCCAGGTTGGCCTCCGCCTCCCCTCCTTTCCTCCACTCCCCCCCCCCCAGCCACCACACCCGGAGATTACCCCCCTCAATTTACGCCCCCTTCACCTACTCTTCCCAGGAACAGATTGTTTATCAGAACGGGCAGCCAAGAAACCTACTCCTGTTTCTGGCCTTTGCCAGAGATTAATCACACTTGGGAAAGGCACAAAACTTGACTGTATTGGGGTGGGGAGGGGGGTAGTTAAAGAAAAGACCAATAATTTTGACATTTGACAAGCTGATCAAATTGGTGCTACCTTTCCTCTCTTTTCTTTTAGTAAATCAGTGCAGAGACCCAAATTCTATTTCCTTCCCACTCCCTCTACCCCCACCCTCTATTCCCCCTCCTGCTCTAAGTCTTCGCGTTTGATGCTTTAATAGTACTGACTGGCTTTTAATTCTGATTAACATTCTCAGCTGGGTGTGTGTGTGTGTGTGTGTGTGTGTGTGTGTGTGTGTGTGTGTGTGTGTGTTGGGGGCTGGAAAGACACATTCACAAACCTGACCGCCTGACAAATCCCCCCTTTACATCCTTCTCTTTGAAATGACATCAAGATGGACTGGGGAGGGGGGCTGACGAAGAGAGGAGGCATGGAAAAAAGAGAGGGAGGGGGAAGCAATTTATGTGCTTTTCTAAGGCAGCTAGTAAAATTCCTAAGGGAGAACAAATGCCAAAATGGACTATCTTAGTGTATTTTAGACCCAGTCATTGGGGTGAATCATGTCAGGGCTTTGCACTGGGCCTGCAAGCCTGGGACAGGCTCACAAAACATCCTGTGGCCTGGCTGTGCCCCTCTGAAGGAGGCAAGAGATAGGTATTTGCTCCTGCCAGATTCCTTTCCATCAGGATTTTTTTCTCTAATTCATTGCAAGATGGATTAAAATAAAAACTGGGGCTGATAAAGAAAAACCAAGGCTAGAAAACGCCCCATAAAACACGGCCCCAAAGGGAAGGTGCAAAACCCATTTGATCCGAGATATAGATATCTCCACCCTGGATCTTTTTTTCCCCCCTTTGCTTTACAACTCCGCAGACATCAGGTTAGCAAAAGGTAATAAATAGTCCTTGCACAGCAGGGTCTGGACTAGTGAAAACAGTTTACTGAAATTAATGGGCCTCGCTTGAACCAAAACCTCCACTTTGGAATTAATGCCAGACATAGTTTTCCTGAACTCTATCCAACCGCCTAAGCGGCAGACAATTTTCGTTCTATTTGTACTGGAAAATAAAGCCTAGCCCCTTGATCTCAGTGTAGATTATAATTTTTTCAAAAAAATTCAGCACAGTGAACACTATGCCAATTTCCAGTTGCTGCTAGTAGAAGTCCTTGTGCTGTGCGTGACGGTCAGAAGTTATCTGGTAAACTTTCTATTGAAAACCATCTCTGAACTCCCTCCCCACCGGTGGCCTCAGAGCTTTCACCATGACACCCGAGAGATTCAAGGAAAGCTCCAGAAACTGGCTCAGTTCTCAATAACAACCCTCTTCCCCAGGGCTCTTGGAAAGGCTGGATCTGAACGCTGCCTGCATGACCTCCATTTTCCACCCTACATGAAGCTCCAAAGCACCCAACCGAAACCTACCCAGTCTACACCCCCACACTCAGGGTGCCTTCAGTCCTGAAGCTGCTTTTACTTTTATTTTCATTAATGTATTTTTAAGGGTGAAAGGCGCGCGCGCGTGCACACACACACACACACACCCACACCCCCGCAGGCTCACACCCAGTGGTTATGGCAGGTACAGCGGAGACAGGGTGTCCCGGCTGTCAGTGTCTGATCCCAACCTGCCTCATTCCCCGCAACCCCCACCCCCTTATTAATAAAAAAGCCCGGTCGTGGGCAGCCTGCGTTCTGGTTTTCATTGTACAGCCTGCACTGGTGACACAGGACATGTGGAAAATTTTGAGAGCACTGCGGTGAATGGCATGGAGGGGGAGTGTGAGCAGGGGGAGGGGAGGACGGGAGGAGGGGAGGGGAGAGGAGGGAGGGGAGCGAGTTACTTTTTAGCTTCCGCTAAGTACTTGGCAGCTTGCCAGGCCCAGAGGATTCTGGGAAGTGAAAGCCTCCCCAGTATAAACTGCCAGCTTTAAGCAGCCCTGACAGTTCTGCTCCTTCCAAACTTGGCAGCCGTTCAAAGTGCTCTTTCATTTGAAATGCTGGAAGCCTGCCATGTGCAATGCAGATTTGCTGTGCCTGTGCGCAGAAGGAACTGATAAATGCCGTTGCAGTTGCCATGGGGACAGGAGGCTATCAGAATGGCCTTGTGATCCGCAGCCTCTCAGCGCGGCAGGCTCTCGCTCTGCCTCCTGCCCCTCCTCCCTCTAGTCAGTGAGATGGTAAAATAAATGTTCTGGAAAAAGGTTAACCCTGCCTGCTCTGGTTCCAAAGCCGAGAGAAGGTTAACCTCTAAGCGCTTCCCGGGCTTTAAGTGGCGGCCAGGACCATAACCCTAAGGGCCGTCCTTGGGCGGGTCACCACACCCCCGCCCCCACCCCCCTACAGAACAATCACGCACAACACCCCCCGAGCCTGGCTTCCTGCTCCCTGGGGGTTTTCACAAAGCTGTGTTTTTAATAGAGCTTTTCAGCAAGCCCGAGTGTAAGTCTTTGAGTCATCAAAACCCGGATGTAAACACAACAGCCCTACATTCTGCACGGTTCGCGTGTATTTTATCTTTTTAATAATATTTTGCTGGCAACTTAAACCGGCCAGGATGCCAGACATTTAGCCAGCCGCTTACATCATGCAGCATCCATCTTGGGGAGGGTGGCTGCCGGCCCTTTCCTGTTCTCTGTGTCCCTACCTTGAGACGGCAGGAAATCTGGGTCTTTCTGAAGCCATTTTATTGCAGCGTAGGTGCAGCCCTTAGAACCCTGGGTTTAAGAATGAGCATGACATCACCTTGGGCTGTTAGGAACAGCGGCTGCGTTCCAGTCAGGGACAAGACACTGGGTGATCTGAGGTGAAACAGGTCTGTCATTCACACTTTGAGGGAGGGCGCACCCGGCTCCCCATTTTGCCCAAGCTGCTGTTTGAAACACAGTCTGATTCAATGTACAGAAACAAAACAGCACATTCAGATTTGGTACATGTTCAGGTCTATAATGCCAACTCCCCGGGTGGCCTGTTTAATGGGGAAAAAATGAAATACTCCATTCTAGCCAAGGCCTAGGAAGGCCAAAGAGGTTTAGTGATTTATTTACATTGAACAGTATTCCCTCTCAACCCAACTTGCTATTTCCTGAAGGTTTCCTGAGCCGAAACCTTCGTTAACATCCCAGGAAGAGAACATATTTTTCCTGTGGCTTTCAATATTTTCTGCTAAATATATTTCAGTGCACTGTTTACCTAGGGTTTCAGCTTTCAGGCCTTTATGTACTTTTGACACCTCGAGGCTGTCCCACTGAAAAATGGTGTATGTTTATTAAAGAGGACTTTATGTGCTGGGCGTTGAGGCAGGGGGAATTTCTGTTTCGGTCTGCATGTATAATGAGGGCTCCAGGATGAGATCCAAGTCACAGGCCTGTTCGGTGTATGAAGCCCCTTTGGACAAAGCAGGCCCTCCTTGGCTCGCACAAACCCTTGAGCACCACCGTATGTTGAGCCAAACGAGGTATTTCTTTGGAAGCACATGGCTGACATGGAGGCCGGGCCGGGGAAAGGCAAAAGAAAAAAAAAATCCAAGTTCTTGGTGCTTAGCTGAGTTTCTTTTAACCGACCTCTCTCTGGGTGTCTGCTTATGATTGTCATAGCGATTCTGGCTAGGGCAACGCACTCAGTCTTGCTGGCATTTCCTGACTTCAAAGTAGCCCCTTCCAAATAAATAAATTAATCAATAAAAGCCATCTGCTTCACCTTGACAGGAGGCGCAGAGCTGGAAGGGGTAGTGTTAAACACGGTTTTTAGGAGCAGTTGGCCCTTGAGACATCCCGAGGTGGGTCTGTGCTTGGAATTAAACAGGAAGTGGAGGCACAGATCAGGTGATCCAGAAAGCCTGGTCTTTCTCTACATTCCCCCCACTTGCCCCCAGCCACCACCCTCCCCAGACAATCCAGGCAGCTGGGTTTTTGGCTCTGGCAGCTGCTGAATTTTGGCAAACCCAAAGCACATTTTTGTGGCAGTGATTCCCTTCCCAAGTTGATGGACATGTTTCTGTATGGAGCGCAAGAGATGTTTCCTGGCCGTGCGCATGAATCAGAGGCTGCATTTTTCATCCAGTGCTTCTGGGTGACAGTTTTAAGCTGGAAGAACAAAGCAGATCATGATGAGTCCCTATCATCCGGGTCCAGAAATAAAGAATCTGTCCGAAAAGCTAGCCACACATAGCTTGGATGTATGCTTTTTATATTTTAAGCATGCCGGGAGCAGCTCATTCCCTCAGAAAATGAGGCCTGAGTCCACGCTTCAGACACTACCCTTCCTCTTTCTCTCCACGTCCTTGCAGTGTTTGCTTATGTGTTGGGCTTCAAAGGTTCTTCCTTTTTTCAGCCTTCCTCTCCCAAGTGGGAAGATTTGCAAAAGCCATTTTGTGGCCCTTGAGTGCCTTCCCAGACGGAGGCAAGATCACAGATCCCAGACAGCCTGGACACCTCCCTTGTGCCGCCCCCGTTGCAGGAGGGTGACGACAGAGGGGAATGAGTGGCCCAGCCCCTCTGTACCAGAGCCTGGAGAGCCAGCTTCCCAGAAGTCCATGGATTAGGAAGGCCTGTCGGCTGCTTCAGGAGCTGCCAGGGAACAACTCCCTTTTGTTTTGCCGTCTAGCATGTGACCAGAATGCTGCCAGCTAATTTTAACCCCACCAAAGTACTGCTGGAAAAAAACCCAAAAAACAAACAAACAAACAAAAAAAACTGTCTTGCATCTGGAGAGAGAAACGCTGTGGGCTGGATAAAAGCTTTTTCAGCCTGTGTTCCTTCCTGTTTCAGTTTCCAGACTTGCATTATCGGTAACCTGAAAAATGATGAGTTTCACCAAATTCCTGGATATTGCACAAGCGGACAATGAGTCTATTTCGGGTGCTGTGATTGTGTCTGGCAGGGACCCTGGATGCCATTGTTTTCGAGAGGGAGAATGCTTTGGGGTTTCCTGGTGCTTTCCTTCTAGGGTCTCAAAGCCCCAAATGGTACGGGGGAGGAGGGGCACTCTCCATGGCAACCCGGCAGGCTGCTATCTAAAAGGACCTGGATGAGAAGTGGGTGGTTAGATCAGTGGGGGGGGGGGGGGG
>PISW01001832.1:0-66320 GCA_004023785.1 Mungos mungo | reverse complement strand
TGGAGGACTTAGTGGGGTTCCTCACCCTGGATACTGGATTCTTAAAGCATTCCCATGGTGGCTAATTGTTGCTGTCTGGCTGGGTGGCCGGTGATGCTAGTCAATTAAGTACAGAATCTCAGACGCCAGGCAATGAAGCAGCTTGGATAAGACCACGTGTAGCTAGGCAGCTGCTGCCGGCCATTCTGAAAGCAGGTAGTGAGATGCTATCATTAACTCCAGGGTCTACACAGCAGTCTCAGAAGATAACACAATGGCGATGAGGCTGAGGGGAAAGGCCCCAGTGAAGGCTGCTGCGCTCTTGGCGACCAGGGGGCTTTGGTGGTAGTTGTTCTGACAGCTGCTGAGGGCTTCAGCTGCCTAAGAAGTCACTTGCTCGGGCCTGCCCCGTCTGGCCACCTTCTATGTATTTAAAGGATCCTCTTTGGTCTCTGAGCCCCCTCCCCCTCCTCCCACCTGAATCTTCAGGCACAGACACCATCCCTGGGAGGGCAGGGAGCCTCCTGGGAGACTTTCAGTCCATCGTCTGCCTCCAAACTGCTGCCGTGACCTGCCCGCAGCGGTGGAGATTGGTTGGCGAATTCCTAAATTAAGGTTCTGTTTACTCTGCTGTTCCAAAGGCTTGTTTTGAGCAAGATGTTGTGCTTTAATTAAAAAGACGAGAGCTCATGAGTAAGTGAAAATATTTTTGAATCTTCACAAATAGGTCTGAATGTGGTTGCTTGTGTTTTGCAGTGAGGGGGGCATGGGGGGGAGAGGTCAGGCTGGTCAGCACTTCTGTCTGTAGGACCCCTAAATGCTTTTCCTGGAGCTAATGGCTGGCTCTTCCGCACGGTAGAATCACGAAGGGAACCCGAAGTCAAAACTGGGATCCTGGTGCTTCTCGGTTTGCGGCTTTCGCCAGCATTCAGGTGTTATTAGGACACTTCCTTGGTTTACCTTCCAGCCCTGAGGATTCCTAACTGTTTCGTAACAGCCTCACAGCTGGAATGCAGCTGCTGCTTGCAGTGAACAGAATTCCTTATGGGTCAGAAGGGTGAGGGAGGGCAGGGAAGCTTGGAAGGTTAGGAAAGTCCTTCTTTCTGAAGCCAGAGCTCAGGAATGAGTGGGTCCTCTGGTGTGAAAACTTTCCAGATGGGGGAAGGAAGGGTAAGTTTTTGCCCTCTGGGTAGATTCCAAAAACTGGGGAGGCCAGCTATTTTGAAATTGCCTTTAAAGCAAACAGCACGAATGTTTAAATTGACCTGGAAAACCCTTCCTTTTTCCTTTCCCTGCAATCCAAGTCTGTTCCCTCGAACATTAATCAACAGGAGCATTTGCCCAAGTTTCTGTCTCCTCTCTCACCTCTGTTATTATAATTATTGTTCTTATCTTTGGTTGGAAAAGCTGGAGCTATAGCACGCTTCCAGGAAAATGCATAAGGAGTGTCTGTGTTTTGAGTTCCTCTGGAGGGGACTGAACATATTTTTCAGAGAGACTGAATTGGGGACAGCCAGGTCTTGTGCAAGAGTCCAGCCAGGCAAAGGGGCAGACGGTGCCGGAAAGATCTGTGCGCGTGCAAAAGTGCTGAGACAAAGGTGCGGTGTAGCCGGCCTGCCTGTTCTCGACTTCTTTCAGCCTCTTATTATCGCAGTTGCCTGTGTCCATCTGTGCTCGGAAGCACCCCAGCTCCAGGATTTATGCTGAGAACTGCAGGGGGCCCGGCTTTGAACTTCATTCTCAAGTTAGCAGCCCTTGTGACTTCTGCCCAAAGAAGGAACGCTGAAGCTGGAGATGGAGAAGGGCCTGGAGTCAAAACTCACCCAGCAGGCAGGAGCTCCACCCAAGCGTGGAATGTAATAAGCAAAAGGTGTCCTGGGGCTAAGGCTGCCAAGGGGGTGCCAACCTCCAGCCTGTGCCAGTGGGGCTCCACTTGCGCCCAGAGACACACACACAGCTGCATGCTCGCATGTATCAGAGACACCAGTACGCAAAACAGGAAAGCACATTCATGAGCCCCAAGGGCAATGGGGACTGGAAGGACCCCTCACTGATGGGTGTGGTCCTCAAAAGCAAAAGCAGCGAGGGTGTCCTGGAAATATATCCCATTCGGTCTGGTTCATGGGAGCCACCACAGCTACTCTTCCAGTGGGAAGTCTGCTTCACCCGGGGCCAATGCCCTGGGGCCATGGGGACCCGGAGCCCTCAGGAGAGAAGGAATAAGCAGAGGACAGAGGACGGCAGTGCTGGAAATGAGAGGGCAGAGCTCCTGGCTCTCCTCACCCCCGTGAGTCTGAGGACTATTCACCAGTAATGCCGATCTGGTTCCTGCAGTAATATCTCTTTCCTTTCCACCGAGGGGACGCACTGATTCCAGAAGGCATCTCCCCCACAGCAGGTTGGGAAGGTGCTTAACAGCCCAGGCTTTAGAATATTAATAGCAGTGATGATAGACACAACTAATATTCATCGGGTATCTCTCCTGTGTCTGGCATCGTGCTAAGTGTCTTAATGCATTCTCTCTTCTAACCCACACCTAATGAAATGGGTTCAGTTATTATCCTCATTGTGTAGGTGAAGAAACAGAAGCTCAGAGAAGTTAAGTTACTTCCCCCAGGACACACAGCTAGTTAGTGGTAACTTAGGTTACCCTGCAGTGGGAACCTAGGGTTGCCTTCCTCTAGAGTCCTTATCAGACCCGGGCTCCAGTCCTGCTCTGCTATGTGTGATCTGTGCCAACCACCAGGTCTCCTCGTCCGTTTTTATAACTTAATCGCATCAAATATTGGCAACTTCATATAATGTAGCTTAAACCTTCCTTACAAGGTTTACATAAGAATTAAATAAGATAATGCAGCCGTGCCTGGGTGGCTCAGTCGTTAAGCATCCGACTTTGGCTCAGGTCATGATCTCGCAGTTCATGGGTTCAGGCCCCACCTTAGGCTCTGTGCTGACAGCTAGCTCAGAGCCTGGAGCCTGCTTCCGATTCTGTGTCTCCCTCTCTCTCTGACCCTCCCCTGCTTGCACTGTCTCTCTCTGTCTCTCAAAAATAAATTTAAAGCATTAAAAAATTTAAAAATAAAAAAATAAATAAGATAATGCATATGGAGGACTTAGCAGAGTACCTAGATTGTAGTAAGCACTCAATAAACGCTAGCTTTTCATAATAATCTGAGTCCGTTCATTTTTTCAGGTTGGATATATCAGTCAAGTTATCCAGAGTCTTTACAGGTCCTCTCAAACCCGTGAAGGTTCTGTGTGTCGCTGTACAGGCACATTGGCTCCAGTTACGGTTGGACATGGTGCTGATGCCAGGAAACGTCATTCCTTATCAGTGACTTTTCTTAACTCATCCCAGAATCCACATATCTCTGAGCCATGGACATTGTCCACTGATGTTCACTTGGGCTCAATAGGGGGTTCCAAATCTTCAATGTCATTCAACATCATTTGATCGCTTTACTTTCCTGCTTAAAAATCTTCCAGGTTTAAGGCACACTCCCTAGCTTGGAAGGCAAGACTCCCGGGAAACTGCTTACAACCCCCTTTCTGCCCCTTCTGCCCCTCGATTACTTTCTGACCACATTAAATCCCTCTTTGTTCCTCAAACACAACATGAACTTTCAAGCCCGTGCCTCTTCTCGGCCTAGAAGAAATGTGTTCCCCCTTTTCTTCTTTGAGCAAACGTCAACAATGCATCTTTCAAAACACCTTTCCTGTGATACTGGTCTCTCGCCTGTCCTGGCTCTATACTTACATGGCAGTCTGCATATTTCACAAAGCGTTGTGCCTACCCGTTCACACAACTCCCTCACTGGGGAGTCTCTAAAGGTGAAGGCTAGGGCTAACCAGTCTGTCCCCAAAGTCAAAGTCTCTAGAAGGCCTTAGATAGATGCTGGTCCAAATGAACAGAGCTGAATGTAAATTCTTATGACATAATTGTATTGGGAGTGGAATAGTGTGCGAGTGTATGTGGATACTATTTATGCGCTTCCTTGCTCCAGCGAGATAGATGTGGATGTACCAATCTTTCCTACTCACAAGCACATAGAGAATAGTGCTTGCTACATTCTGAAGTAGAAAGAGCCAAGGCTCTGGAGTCAAATAATTCTGGATGAAGTCCTAACTTGGCTTCTTACTGTGACCTTGAGTCATTGTTTCATCTCTCTTAGCCTCACTTGTTCCATCTGTAAAGTGGAGATAACAGTAATTATCCGAGTGGCACTCCTGCTTTATTCCTTCGTGCGCTAAATTTTTTTTTTCAGGAGTCCTGAAAGCACAGCGCTTTTCAGACTCTGAACGCTGAAGCGGAAGCTGCCTGGGGTGGGAGGGGGAAGTCCTAATTAGTCTAAACTAATCTTGGTATCCGATCCCCTCGCCAGTGATTAATTTTCTGATGGATCTATAACCCAATCTGGTCAATGAGATGTGGATGTGAGGAGGGATCTTTCGAGGGGTGTGTGTGTGTGTGTGTGTGTGTGTGTGTGTGTGTGTGTAGGGTTGTCCTAGGAAATACTCCCTTGCTCTTAAAACATGCGAGGAAGTAAATTGTCCTTTCGTAACCAGTTGTCATGTCTGGAATGGTGGCTGGGACATTAGCAGCCATCTTGTCGTGCTGAAGACACCTACTGGGAGAACCACGCCAACATGGCGAAGATGAGGGAGCGGACATGTGGCAAGAACCTGGGTCCTGGCAGCGCAGTTCGGCCGCTGGAGCCGTCTACCCCTGGACTATTTCCTGAGGTCATCAGTTCCTTCACCATTCGGTGAGGGACCCCGGGCTCAAGCGGATGTGGTTGAGGTCACTGTTGCCTGCAGTCGAAAGCATCGACTCCACGGGGTTGTCCTGATGACCGAATAAAACAAAGTTTGTAAAGTACCTGAAGTTTATAAAGTACCCCGCACACAGTAGGTTCTTTTTTTCCTGTTTTTTTTTTTTTTAATTTATTTTTGAGAGAGAGAGCGAGAGACAGCTTAAGCAGGGGAGGGTCAGAGAGACAGGGAGACACAGAGTCGGAAGCAGGCTCCAGGCTCTGGGCTAGCTGTCAGCACAGAGCCTGATGTGGGGCTCTAACCCACGAACCGTGAGATCATGACCTGAGCCAAAGCCGGATGCTTAACCGATTGAGCCACCCAGGCGCCCCAGTAGGTTCTTAAAAAACGGTAAAGACTCTCCCCCTGAGACATGCTGAGGTGAACGCGTGAATGACTGTGCCGGTGGCCGGGAGAACTTGGCAGATGGTATGAAGTGGAGAGCAGGCCTGAGGTGGGCGGGTGCTGGAGGAACATGGCAATGACGATGAAATTCAAACATTATGTTAGGAAGTGTCCTGATGGTGCTTCCTGGGGCTCTCACCGTGGTTCCCCTTTGTGCTTCTCAGGCCTTTGCTTACCCTGGTCAGAGTTAAACCATGCACAACACAGGCTTTTCTAATTGTGGGTGGCCACACTTGCAAGATCGGGGTGGTCCCCATTACCCTGAGGCTTCAAAGTGCTGCTACAGGATGGAGGCTAGAGTGTAATTTGTAGCTCCAGGAGGAGCCAAGATCTGGAAGCAGTGCTAACCATACCCACACAGCGGAAAGCACAGCCTCCATCCGACAGGCGCACAGACTCCGGCCTCCTCCCCCTGTGCCCAGAGAAGTGTCCGGACCTCTGCAGCTTCAGGAAGGCCTGCCTTCGGGGGCCCGGACAACAGCGGCCCACTGGCCTTTGGCCTGCTGACCAGGCCACAGGGTTCTGTTCTGTGCCAACCCCATGGCCCTTTTGAACCTCATTCTGGGAGAGCTCAGCCACACCAGTGTCTGCCAGACTCGTGTCCGCCCCGCCGCGTGGGCAGCCCTGGCAGCAGAGGGTGGGCAGGGTTTGTGCAAGGATGCTGCGGCCCCTGCGGGAGGGCTGTGGAAGAGGTGGCCGCCCACTTAAGGGGCAAGCCGGGAGGGAACCCGGAGGAGGAAGGGAGCAGAAACCAGAAACCGCAGGCTCAGGGCGGCCTCAGCCCCTTTGCAAAGACCATCTTCAACTGTAGAAGCTTGTTCCAGGCCCTTTCCTTCCAGCTGCCTTCTGGCCACTTACTTCCTGCTTGTGTGCCCCTTCCCTGCCAGCCCAGCTTAGCGCCGCTCTGCGTCCCTGCACGGCCATTCAATTCTATCCGCCACATGTTTACTGCAAACGCTCTGTGCAGGACGCCAGATTCCTGCTAGCAACCGGGGGGTGAGTGAAATACAAAAATTCAAAGGATTAGAAAGGACCTTCAGACCATTTTCACCACCTCAGAATCTTCCCCTCTGAAAAAAGAAAGGGAAAAGCTGCTGAATCCAAGCAGGGGCAGGATTCACTCTGACCAGGGTGGACCCTACGGGCAGAGTCTGAAAAGTACTGAGCGAGCCCCCAGGGCAACGGAGGACCCGACCTCCCTAAGACACACTACAAGTCAGTGGCCCTGCCAGGTTCCAATGCAGGTGTCTGAGCTCCTGGCCCAGTGCCCTCTCCAGTGTCCTGCTCTGCCCATCGGCACCTGTCTCCAAGATCAGCTGGGGAGATGAGGCGAGTCAACCTGGACTGGAAGGCCTGTGCTAGGGAGAGTGGGCCCTCGGAAAGAGGGGCAGACGGTGGGCCTAGAACAGGGCGCGCAGGAATTGACATGGAATATGTCCAGGACGCGATGGGGAGTTGGGTGGTGGGAAGGCGGTGATGCCGGGCCCTGGAGAACGGGATCAGCTAAAGCTTGAAGAAAGCCTGGCAGCTCAGAGACCTGGGTTCCAGCCCTGGCTCTGCCATTACTAGCCAGGTGACCTTGGGTCAGTGTCCTCCCCTGTCTGGGTAGACATATAGAACGGCAGAGGTCCTACTGTGACATGCTGTGACGCCTTCTTCCCCCCATGGTGCTGGCCTTCTCCCCGCCACCACCGGTGTCCACCTGGGAAACTCCTCAGTGTTCGCCAGGGGGCTGGGATTGACGCCAAGAGGAAATGTCCCTGGGTGCCCTGAGAGCACCATGGGGGTGGCAGGCCTGTTCAAGGAGGAACAAACCCCAAGGAGGCAGGAACCCGGCACAACTGGAACAAAAACGATTCCTCTTCTGAGAAGCATTCTTTCCATCCAGCCGCCTCCAGGGAGGCCCAGGCCTCAGCCAGTCCCCCCACCCCACCCCCACTGGAGTCTACCACCTGGGAGCCGAAAGGAGAGACCTCAGGGGTAGGGGTCATGAGCTACTTACCAGCTCCAAACCGAAGTATTATCATTTGTAAAGATGAGGTAAAACTAGTACCTTAGTATTTTCCTTCTAAAATTGATCATTGCAGTAGTTTGAGTGATGAAATGAGATCATGCTTGTCAAGAGCCCAGCACGGTGCCTGGTGGAGGAATCACTCAATCACTCGGTAAATATTAGTCCCGTCCATTGCTAGAGGGCTGCCTGCTGGGGAAGGCCACACAGTGTGAGGCTCTGGGTATGAAACAGGCTGGTTCGTATAGGACCTTGTGTGCCTCAGTCACAGGAAGGGGGAATGGGCTGGGTACCTGGAGAGGCTGGTGGGAAGTACCCTGGAAACAGTGTGTGCAATGCCCCCTGCTGGCTGGGAGCAAAGGAGCAGGCCCGTGGGCTCAGGGGGGTTGGGGGTGATGCAGGGGGGGTCCTTGTTAGCACAACCGGCTGTTGCCCAGTACATTGGCCCAATCTTCACAGAGCACGCCCAGGTGTTGCCAGCCAGGATTTCAGAGGGATGCAGAATGAGTGACAGGTAAACTAGGATTTGGGAGTCACCTAATCTTGGAGTCAACCAAGCAGGCTTGGGTTCAAGCTCCAAAACCACCCCAGGAACCATCTGTGTCGGATACGGCAGTTGCAAAGTTCCTTGCATCTTGGTCGGGTAGTGTGTGGAGGGACCTTGGACAAGGCACATAATCCGTCTGACAGTGTCCTCATTTGTGACACAGAAATCTTCTCTACCCTTCCCCCGACACTAGAGGGGAGAGACGTTGTCACTTAGGGGAGTGGAAAGCCACACACGCAGTCATATCTTCCCTACAGAAAACTCATCCCTTTGAACCTGGGCTGGCACTCATTTGATTCATCCAGAAGGGGCCCTGTCGTGTTCTTGGGGCATGCCAGGCCCCCCAGGCTCTCCCGTCCACCAGTACCCGGGCTCAGCCCAGGCTCCAGGCCCTGCTAATGGAGATGAATGACGGAGCCCGAACCTCTCCCGTGAGCCCCTGAGAGTGGACATGGCAGGATTGTGCAAACAGCAAATCTCACCTGCAAATCCCCACATGGCACATTCCAGGCCACGCCTGGCTATTCCTCCTTGAATTAACTGGACTGCTTAGCCTCACGGGGTCAGCCTGGTGAGGGCTATTTGCCCTCCTGGCTACCCGTTCTCTCCCAGACAAGCAGGCAATTCCTGTCCCTCGGAATGGCTGCCAGGGCTTGACCAGGATGGGAAATACGTTCTCCATGGGTTTTTATTGACAACTCCCATCACTACCACAATCAGTGATTTGCACGGCCAGTGGCCTCTACTGTACACGTGTACATACGCACACACACATGTGCACGCATGCACACACAAAGCAAAGACGAGTACTGGAAACCCTCCGCTAGAGAGATGCTTTATCACCTGTATTAACACAACCCAAATTGGGTCCTGTTTACTTTCTGAGGGTGTGTTTTGTGCTTTTGCACTCATTCACTTAACAAAGTCTGATTGAGCTATTGATTGTGAGGTATTGGGACAATAGCAGTAAACAAAACAGACACAAATCTTTGCCCATTGGGGGTTTACTGCCTGGGTGTGTGTGAGTGTGAGTGTGGGGGCATGGGGTAGAAAAGCAAATACACAAGTGACATAAACATGTTTGATGGTAGTGTATGCTACGGGGAAGGCCAAAGCAGACGAGGGGTTTGTGTGTCCCAGGATGGGGGCCGATTTTTAATAACGTGGTCAGAGAGTGTTGTGTTAAGATGGTAACATTTGGGGCGCCTTGGTGTCTCAGTTGGTTGGGCCTCCGACTTCGGCTCAGGTCATGATCTCACATTCGTGGGTTCAAGTCCCACGTCGGGCTCTGTGCCCATAAGCTCAGGACCTGGAGCCTGCTTCCGATTCTGTGTGTGTCTCTCTCTCTGCCCCTCCCCTTCTCATGCTCTGTCTCTGTATCAAAAATAAATAAAACATTAAAAAAATAAATAAAAATAAATAAAACTAGCCTTTAAAAAAAAAGGGGGAGGTGACATTTAAGTAAAGATCTACAGAAAGTGAGGGAGTGAAGTATGTAGTTACCCAATAGAAGAGGGTCCAAGCAGAGGAAATGGCAGGTGCAAAGGCACTGCGGCAAGAACATGCCTGTTGACAGAGACTGTCCTGGAGAAAAGGAAGAATAGGACATATGTCAGAGAGAGAATGAGGAGAGGCAGCTGGTGTCAGGCTTTGAGGACCCTCAGGAGGACACTGGTGTTTACTCGGAGTGAGCTGGAGCCATACAGGGTTTTGAGCAGACAAATGACATCATCTGTCTTGCACTTGAACAGGCTCATTCTGTAGGGGTAAGGGTGGGAGAGCAGGGGGACCAGGCTATGGGAGGGAGGTAGTCAAGGGAATGATGGCTGGGACCAGGGTGATGGTGGTGAAGGTGAAGTTGCTGAGAAAGGTGTCCCTGCTGGACATACTCTGAAGGCAGGGTGGGGGGGGGTGAGTTAGATGAGAAATCATCCATTTTGATTTTGCACAAATATTTCTCTTGCATATTTTATCACTAGTCCATAAAATATGTAGGGAGAAGGAACGGTGTCCACACACATCAACACGATTGACACAGAAGCAAATTACGGTGTCCTCTTCAAGACCCCACCCAACCTCTCAGGTAGGAGTGGTGGTAACAGGACTTTCTTCACAGGCATGCTGTGAGGACAGTGCATGAAAATCACGTAGCAAACTCTTGGACTCAATAAAGAGGAGCTATATTTATTAATAAAGTAGGATCAAGGGTCCCCCACACCCTCTTTCCATCCAACATAGTTCATTTCAGCCCTCTTGTGAAAGTTCAGAAATTAGCATCTGTCTTATAAGCACGACATGACAAAGCTCTATTTAGAGAAAGGAAGTGGGGAGCAGTGTTCATCAGGGTAGGCTCCCCAGAGAAGGAGCTGATCTGACTGCCTCTCTTTTCAGGTGGAGAGACCAAGGCTCAAGGACTTTAAATAACTTGTGTGAGGTCACAAAGCTAGGAGCTGGCAGAGAAGGCCTTGTGTCCATGCTTGTTTGGCTCAGAAGCCACTGCTCTTAGCCAGGGTGCCTTCCTGGTGACAGGCCATTCCCATGAGAGGAGAATGATGGCCATTCATGCGAGGACCTGGGACGATAGATCTGCGTGGCTGTCATTGAGTCAGGGCGGAGCCTGGTGTGGGAACCTTGGCACTGCCTCGCTGACAGTCATACGTTCTCGGTGTGAGCACAGGCAGTGTGCCCGGCCCCGTGCACAGGGGTTTGGATGCATGATCTCTCCTACCTGCCATCGTGCAGACCAGAAAACAGGCTCGGCAAGCTTGCTGATCTCGCCTGCGAATGTCCGAACAGAGACAAGAACCCAGGTGTTTCAGTAAATCTATCGCTGTGTGATGATCAACTAGCAGAGTTAGTTTTTTCTTTCTCGTGATTTTGTGACTCAGGACTTTGGGCAGGGCCCGGCTGGGCGGTTCTCGGTTCCTGAGTTATGGGGGGGCAGGTCACTCACTTGCTGGCTGCTCGCCTGGGGAGGGAGGGACGGAGGAGGCTTCATTTATGCGCCTGGCACCCCAGCCCTCCTCCAGGTGGCCTGTCCACGTGGCCAGTATGGTGGCTTCAGGGTAGTTGGATTTCCACATGGCAGTGGGCTTCCGAAGGAATGAAAGCGGCCATGGCCAGGCTCCACAGGGGCGAGCTGCAGGGCTGGCCCAGTGTCCCCTCTACCACGTGCTGCTGGTCAGAGCCAGTCACAGCGTCAGCCCAGATTCAGGAGGAAGGGAAACAGATTTCTCCTCCGGAAGGGTGTGGCGACGTGCATATACCAGAACGGGAGCTGTCTGCGGCCATCCTGGGACATGACTGCCATCCCTAGCCTCCTCTCGGCCTTTCTCCCGGCCCCTGGGCCTGACCTAGGACACTCTTGTGAAGTCTGCTAGACCCCTGATACAAAGCACATGCCCACGTTTTGTCTTATCAGGGCCTCCGGCCCAGTGACACCTAAGTGTTCTTTTTTTTAAAACTTTTTTTAGTGTTTAATTTTTTTTTTTTTGAGAGAGAGAGACACACACAGTATGAGCAGGGGACGGTCAGAGAGAGAGAGACATACACACACAGATTCTGAAGACAGGCCCCAGGCTCTGAGCTAGCTGTCAGCACAGAGCCCGATGCCGGGCTCAAACCCACGAACCGTGAGATCATGACCTGAGCCGAAGTCAGACGCTTAACCAACTGAGCCACCCGGGCGCCCCAAAAACCTTCATGTTCTGTGCCTCACTTTGCAAGAATTTATTGTATCTTGTTTCCAGAAGGGCAGGCACCAATTTTTCCTCCCTCCTAGGGCCCCAGCTCCTAAGTTAGCCTAAGTTTGTCTTTTTTTTTATTAAAAATGATTTTTAAATGTTTATTTTTGAGAGAGAGAGAGAGTGGGGGAGGGTCAGAGAGAGAGAGGGTACAGAGGATCCAAAGTGGCTTCACGCTGACAGCAGAGAGTTTGATGGGGTGCTTGAACTCATCACAACCTGAGCTGAAGTCTGACGCTTGAGTGACTGAGCCACCCAGGCGCCCCCTGCCCCCCGCTGCTACCTTTTTAAAAAGTAAGCTCTATGCCCAACGTGGGCCTCGAACTCACAACCCTGAGATCACGAGTCCCATGGTCTGCAGATCAGCCTAAGCCTGTCTTGTTCTCAGGAGCCTGGAAGAACCTAACATGTGCCTCGCAGGCAGTCCACCACCCGCACAAACTGGGGCGGGTTCGCCTCTGCAGACCCGGCACGGGGCTTTTCCCAGAGGAAGAGCTTCATAAACAGGACTTTCTGGCACCTGAGTTCACATGCTTGGCCCTGGAGCGAAGGATGAGAGAGTCTGACTTCTCCAGGATCGTCATCATCTCCTGGGATGCGTTTAGGAACGCAGGGCCCCCACCCCCCACCCCAGGATCTTGCCCTTTAACCAATGCCCAAGTGGTTGATATGTAAGTTAAAGGTTGGGAGGACTATGGTCGAGATTCCCAAGGTAAAGAGAGCAGGACAGGTTGGGAGGACAGATGCCGGTCAGGCCCACATAGACCGAGCCCAGGCATCAGAATTTCCTGAAAGCTTCGGGGTGATTTTATTGTGCAGCCAGGGTGGAGAGTATTAGTTCTTTAAGTATGGTGTGTGGATCATCATACCCAGCTCGCTTGGGGCACTTATTAAATATGCAATTCCTGGGTCCCACACCAGCTTTGGTCTAAATCTCCTGGAGTGGGGCCCAGAAATCCCCATTTTTAACCATCTCTCTAGGTGATGTGAATGTGCGCCGAAGTTTGAGACCATTGGTTTAGGGCCACGAAGGAGGGATGACAGCAGCAATGAGTTTTTCAAATGTTACAAATAATACTGTGCGAAAGTTAGAAAATATAGATAAGTAAAAGGGGGAAACAAAAAAATTCTCCATATTCCTACCGACTAGAGACAACTGGAGGCCCCCTCAGCACCCACTGTAGAGACAGGAAGGAGCCCCCCTCCCCCAGAGAGGCTGCCCTGATTGCAGCGGCGGGCTGTGATTTGGGTTCTGTTCTGCTGGCGGGGTGGAGCCTGTCATCTGGCCCGGACAGAATTATTGCCTCAAATTACATGGTTGATTATCAATTACTTGTGTCCGTGTGAGAGCATGTGTGCGTGTGTGCATAAGTGTCTTTGCAAGTCATTAAGGGTCGTAATTCTGGATTATCGTTGATTAACGAGAGGGAGGCCTGGTACCTCCAGCAGCCGGGATGGCGGCCCCGCAATTATGTCCCAGCTGATCAGTAATTGGCGCATCGCAAGATGATTTCTCTCTCTCTCTCCGCTGCCTCCTCCCGGCCTCTCCTGCCGGCTCCGCAATTAGCGCCATTGCTCATTCGCTTGGAGCCCGGGCTGAGTCCCCCGTTCTGGCAGGGGCTCCGTGGGGCTGGCTGCCGCGGAGGGGGCGGTGGCAGAGTCGCAGCGATGGGGTGTGGAGCTGGCCTGGGTTCTCGCTTGCTGAGCATGGCCCTTCTTCCTTCCCAGGGAGCCGGTCTCCATCTCCTTGCCCCGCCCCCACAGCCTGGCTGGGGAAACTGAGACCCAGAGAAGAAGAGGGGCAGCTTAGAAAACAAAAAAATCCAAAACCAATGCCTCAGAATGGTGCGGCAATCTGACCCCAACCCCACAGAGCTGGGGCAAAAGCCAAGACAGACCTCCTACCATCATTCCCATCCTTGGGGAGGCCTACGGCTGTCTCAGATTTTGTCCTGCAGAAACTACGGATAGAGGCTCCAGCTCCCGGACTGGAGAAAGTGTGCTGAGGAAGGTGCGGTGTTCATTCAAGGCTGGATCATCACCTGGATGATGGCAGCAGCCTCCTGACCGTTCTCCCATTTCCACGCTGGGCCCCCACGTCCATCACGCTGGAATGGAGGGACTTATATAGTGCCCTGTTGCACACTGAGCAAGATACCCTCCTTACCCCCCACCCCTGCCAACTCTCCGTTGCCCTTAGAATAAAGTGTGGGTCCCAAGTCTCCACCCCACCCGCCCCCTGTGCCCCAGCGCAAACTCCTCCGTGCTCCAGCCCTGCCCACCCTCTGCCCAGGCTGGCCCCTCTGCCCAGGCTGGCCCCTCTGCTGAGAGTCCTTCCCCTCCTCCCACCTCCTTTCGCCTGGGGCACACACCTGCGCTGGGGGCTGCTCACACTTGGGCTCTATTCCCGAGAAAGGGTGTGTGTGTCCTGCTGGGGGACCAGCAGTTAGAGAAGCAGAAACTTTAAGGCCGGCTTTACAGGGGTTGGAGGGGATGAGGAAGGCGGGGCTGTTCCGGAAACCTGCCGCATAAAAGACTCTGCAGAGCCACCAGGCAGTTTGTTTCCGAGCCTTGCAGCTGTCTTGGCCATTTTCATTTTTATCTACTTAGGGTGGTCAGCAGGTCATGGCAAGCGGGAGACGTGATGCTAATGACTTCGGCTCCACGTGGCGACCATTCAGGAAAAAGCTGCAATGTTCTCTCTGCCACATTAATCAGAGAAACACATCAAGAGCTGTTGCACAGAGACAGCTTTCCTCCTCGTACCTGCCCTGCATGCTAATCACCACCCCTCCTGGCCGTGAGTCAGCTCCATGCCAGGCGGGTGGGGAGGGAAGGCCAGAAATGTGTGGGGGTGGGGAACGGCGGGGGGCGGAGGGGGGGGGGAAGCCAGGCCCCACCCCCCAAACAGACTCTGCGTGTGACAGTCCTTGAGGCCCCAGGCAGGTGGGGATGGCAAATCCTGGGAGAGTCAATCCAAAAGGAAACTGGGCTACTTCCTTTGGTCTAGTTCTTACCCAAGTCTACTAGAGAGAACTCTCCAAAAGCTGATCCTTGGACAGAGTCCAGGGTTAAAGCAAGAGGGGCCTTATTGCTAGGCACTTTGACAACAATAAGACATAACGTTGGTGATGCTCACCGTCAGGTAGGCGTGCCTGTAAGCACTCTCCATAAATTACTCATTTAATCCTCATGAAGCCCTGTGAAGTGAGTGCTGTTACTATTCCCACTGTGCACATGAGCAACGCCACACAGAGAGGTTCAGGAACCAATCCAAGGTCACACAGCTAGGAACCACCGAGCTTGAACCCAGAAGCCATGCCACGAAGCATTCCTCTCATCCCAGAGCCACTTGAGCCCATAGTGACCATGGAAAGCCTCTGAGTGCCCTTTCCTTGTATTGATTCATTCATTCACTCATACAGCCACTCTTCGCAGAGCACCTGCTGTGTACAAGACATGTGCCGGGCACAAGGGGGACAATGAGGAAACAGACACAGGCTTCCGAGGGAGACTGGCGTCCACCTGACCCTTCTGCAAGTTCATAGTAATTGCAAACTGGGATCAGAGTCATGAGAAGTACCAGGGGCCATGAAAGCATATCACGGGAGGCCCTTTCACACATGGGATCCCTCAGTGAGGGCTTTCTGCTCCCTCCTTCCGTCATTCTGTCCACAAAGACCTATCAGTCATTTGTTGGGCGCGGCACACCAGGACACAGAGGTGGGCACCACAGATAGTCTCGTCTTGAGGGGCAGCCTGGTGGGGAAGACAGATAAATACAAATGTTCCGGAAAAGGAATTAGGACCAACTGTGACAACTCTGAGTGTTATTATTATTATTATTATTATTATTATTTTTACCAAGAAACATGTCATGTCATTAAGGGCCTCTTGCAGGGAGAAAGAAACCTAGAGAAAAGGCAGTCCGCTAGAGATGTTCATGTTGGCTTTGCCCACAGTTGCTGTCAGGCATCCTTGCAGGACCTGGTGGTAACTGAGCTACTCAGTGCCCCAGGCCCTTTGCATCTCCCTGAGGACAGGCTGGCTATCAGTCACTGCCTCCCCCCGCCCAGGCCTAGTCTTTGAGATGTTGGAATTCCTGCATCTGCCTATAGAAAAGACCCCTCCTCTCTTCCCTCCCCGTGTGGAGTCCTACAAACCTGACAATGAGTTATGGGAGGCCACAGGCTCTGGAGAAAGATAGGGAGCGAGAAATAGCGTTTTTAAACATGTCTCTGTTCTTTCCCTTCTTGGCCTCCATCATCTCCCCCACCCGGCACATGAACTTGTTCTTCCCTATAGGGCTCTGAGAAAAGCACCATATGGCCATTCGTCAGGCCCATGGGTTGCTTTCCATCCAGCCCACTCTGATTTCCTCCCAGGCTTGGGTCTGCAAAATGACCCACCCTCCACGAGGCCCGAGGAGGAAGAGCGACAGTGACAGTGAGGACACACAGAGCGTGGCCCGGCGGCCGGGAGCTGTTCTAAGTACTTGCTCGTGGCTAGGCTGGCAACACCCTCGCTGCTGTCACCATCCCCATCTCACAGATGAAGACACTGACACATGGGGATGTTCAGAGACCTCCTTAGGTAGCGCGGCGAGTGAGGGCGGAGCTGGGATCTGGGCCATATTGACCGTCAGAATCTGCCGATTTGCTCTCATGGAAAAACTCAATCTTGGCTACGAGGTTTTGGCAGGAAGGGGTGAGAGTTTGGAAGAAGGGGTCCTGCCCATGTGTCCAGGAGAGGGGACGACAGAGGAAAGACAGGTAAATCCACGAGGCGGGGCAAAGCCTAGCTGACCTCACCTCTGATGGAGCAGGGTCTGAGCTAGGTGAGTGGAGCCAGTGCGAGCCAGGAGAAAGCCAGGAGGATCCCTGGAAGTAGCGCCCTTGGAGAGCTGGGTAGGGTGCTTCCAGCTCTCCGGAGACCCTGGAGGCCGGTCTCTCCCTTGGGCTCCTTGCCCAACCTCGGTCCGTACCCCTGGCTCCCTCTATCACTATTTTATCTGCTCTCCAGGAGTGAGTGCCGAGCACGCCCTCCCTGAAGCCTGCTGATCTGTGAGGCTGGTGTGGTGGGACCAGAGGGACCCGGATGCAGATCTCAGCCCCGTGTTTGTCATGTGACCAAGTAACACCACCCCCATGTCTGTGAGCCTCGAGCCTCAAGCCTCATCTATGGACCTGGTGGTGGTTGAGCTACTCAGTGCCCCAGGCCCTTTGCATCTCCTTGATGACAGGCTGGCCTGGTGAAGAGGTGTGAATAAGCTAAGTGCCTAGAACCTAGGTAGGCTCCTGGCACAGTAGAGGTGTGTGATTCATGGTCCTGTCTCCTTCCTGTTCTTTCTCCAAGAACAGGAAGCAGGAAGCGAAGTCCCCCGGGCTTTGGGGCTGGGCCTACAAGTAGGCCAGGAGGATAGAGGCCAAGGCAGAGGGCCTGGCTTGACACTTCACACCCTACCCGCTCCCCCGGCCCTAGAAAAAGAAACTTTGACACAGTTCTACCCTTCAAGCCCCCTCAGCCTTGTTGGGGTCCTTCCTGCATGTCTGTCCTGCTGCATGCCTACAGAGGAGGGCCTCACACCCCCTACGGGCTGTGTATGCAGCATTTAGTGGAAAACATGACCCCCACAGTGCTGGTCTCGGGTCAGAGGTCCAGGACATATGTCGGCTCCTGTTGGTCCCTTCCAGGGTCCCAGGGGGTCCCCTCCAGGGTCCCGGGGTCCAGGCAGTGCCCAGGATTTCCATTTGAGAGGAAAAGCTGAGGGACCGAGAAGTCTGGTAAGGAGCGGGAGTTTGGTGGAGGCTGTGGTGTATGCGGGAGTTAGACAAAAGCACACAGAAAAGAAGGGCACTTTCCTTTACGCTGCTTTTTTTTCCTTTCCATAAAAAAAGTGAGCATGGAGGTAAAGAAAGAAAAAAGGGAAAAGTTCCTTTTATTCCCATCTCTCATCAATTATCACTGCCTTCCCCGGCAGTGACCTGTATTAGCAGTTTGCTGTGTTTCATCACGGGCTCTTTCCAAGCATTTACACACATGCACAGGTACCTCCATTTTCTACATGTGTATGGGGCCGGGGTCTTTGTTTGCCTTTGCTTTTGCACAAATACTATCCTGTTGACCGTATTACCCTGCAATTTTCTCCCCATGACAGTATATCCTGGACATCTTCTCATGTCAACATATATGGGGCAGGCTTCTTGGTTGGTTTTTAAAAGCGTCTTGCTAATAGTGTACAAATGGATGCAACACAAGCGATTCAGTCACTCCCTTCCCACTCACACCCTCACTCAGGGTCCCCGTTGCCCACCAAGCTCTGGGGAGCACGAATCCAAAGGGTTTTACGGTAAGTGGTGCCTCTGCACAATTCTAAGGGATGCCCTTCACATTCAGAATGTGGCAGCCCCTCCCATCCCGCAAGAACAGATAAGGCGGCTCCGATTTTTTTTCCCTGCACATAATTCCGGAGGCAGCATCCTCGCCCATGCCTCTGGGAGCACGTGTGTGAAGAGTCATCTGGGCGTTGCTACCTCAAGGTGGAGTGAGGGCGCAGAAGGGCAGGCCTCCTCCATTGGACAGACCCTGCCATGTTGGAGGGGGGCGGCAGTGGCTTACAGTCTCCGGTCCACCCCCCACCGCTGTCCCAGTCCCCCAGCACGTATCCATCATGTGGCTGCCGGCCGGCCGGCCGCTTCCAGGAAATCAATTGCAAAGACAGGCGATTGTCATGAGCCTGAACACTGGAGGCCATCCAGGGAGTAGATTCAATTGTAGAAGAAAATCATACGGGGCTCAAGACGGCTTGTAATGGAGACCCCTTGGTGACCTTTCCGGAGACATTAAAAGAACACAGGCAGACACATTCTCACTCTTGATCATCTACCACCGGTCCAGCTGCTGGGAGCACAGCCCTCTGCCCTCGGAGAAGCTGGTCCTCATTAGCCACCGTACGGGAAGGAGGAGGCCTGGTCCAGGGCCCAGGCTGCCTGTGTGCAGGCGAGGAGGCCAGCGGGGTACCTGCTCCCCCCCCCACCGACAGTGGACCTGGTTGACCATCAGGTCCCTAGCTGCTCAAGGTCACAGTACCCGCCTCCTTCTGCTCACTGGAGCGGTGGTCTGGTGGCCAGGCGGCAATCCTCCAGTGACCACGCCCTCTCCACCTAGTCCCCGGGCCAGGGTCCTTGAGCAGAATACCACCCTCTCTCCCCAACCTGCACAAACTCAGGTGCAGACACCCGCGACCTCTGTTCTTATTATCAGCTTGCGAACCATGCCCTGCCCGCCCCCACCCCCGGTGGGGGGCCTCTTGGAGCACAGTGCCAGGGAGCTAGGTGTGTTGTAGACAAATCCACCGTGTTCCTTAAGTGGAAGGGTGACCAGAGCCTTTAACCTGATTTCAGAGGAGCTATGATTATCACCCTCGCCCTCCAACCCCATGCCCCATTACTTCCTTTCTAGATCCCAGCTACCCACACCCACACCTGCCCTACACAAAAAACTCAGCCACAGGTATGAACTCGGGGTAACACACATTCATCTTCTATGTGCGGCTGCCCCCCAGCTCTCCAGGCCCACTTACCCGATAATGATCAAAAGAACCCAAGCTACCGTCAACTGGGTATGTGCAGTGCAGTTCGCCAAGGGCTTTACATGTATTATCCAACTTCGTTTTCATAAACTCAATATGGTATGTATCGCTATGATTTACAGGTGCAGAAATGGAGGCTCAGAGAGGTTAAGTAACTTCATCCAGGTCACACAGCTCGCTTTGCCAGAGCCAGGATTGGCAGCTAGGTCCTTGTCAGACTCCAGAGACTAGGGGCTTAGCCACTGTGCAAACTTGGCTCCCACATACTGTACTTGTGCCCTTCTTTCCATGCGACTTTGCCCTCTGTTCATCCCTGTCTTCCATGCTCTACCCTGCCAGGGGCCTGAGGAGTCCAGATCATCAGGGGAAGGCATGTCCTTATTCTGCAACAGCTCTGCGCCTTGCTCCACTTCAACCTTCCCCAGCTGCGGTTTTCACTGCTGAGGAGAGACAGAATGATGGGAGGCAAGTCCTTACCACCGGTGAACACCACAGAGCCGATAACATCCATGCAAATTATGTATACTTATCTGCTGGCCTAGAAAGATGTCCTAGTATATTTTTCTGTTAAGAAAGACAAGAGGGGCGCGCAGGTGGCTCAGTCGGTTGAGCGTCCGGCTTCGGCTCAGGTCATGATCTCACGGTACGTGGGTTCAAGCCCTGCATTGGGCTCTCTGCTGACAGCTAGCTCAGAGCCTGGAGCCTGCTTCAGATTCTCTATCTCCCTCTCTCTCTGGCCCTCCCCTGCTCGCACTGTCTCTCTCTGTCTCTCAAAAATAAATTTTAAAAAACATTAAGAATTTAAAAAAAAAGAAAGACAAGAAAGCAGGTTTTATTTATTTGTTTAAAAAGTTTATTTACTTATTTTGAGAGAGAGAGAGAGAGCACAGAGGAGGGGCAGAGAGGGAGAGAAAGAGAGAGAATCCCAAGCAGGCTCCGTGCGGGCAACACAGAGCCCAGCACAGGGCTCTGTCTCACAAAGTGAGATCATGACCTGAGCCGATATCAAGAGTCACACGTTCCACCCACTGAGCCAGCCAGGAGCCCCAAGATGGCAGGTTTTAAAGCAACGTATGGCAGGAAAACATTTTATTGATGAAACAAAAGTATTCTCTATGTATCTAAGCATAGAAAAGAGATATTTGCCAAGATGCTAACAGATGACTTGCTGTTTTCTCTTGGCTTATCTGTGTTTTCTATTTTATTTTCAATGAACATGTATTATTCACATGTATTTTAAAAGCAATAAAAATAAACCAATCCCAGGCTGATTGTACCTCTCCCTGTCCCTGCTCCTACCTCTAACAGTTCTTTAAAAAAAAAAAACCCTACACTTCCTAGTCCTGGGCCTTCTTTTCCCTTCCGTCGTTTCCACATTTCAGTAGAAGCGGGGTCTGGTCCTATCTGCTCCAAGTATGACCCACGGGAGGTTGTGAAGGCTGCATCCCTAGATGTCTCCGCTGATCTGATCGCCTCAGTCCAAATTCACAGTGGTCCGAGCAGTCAGTCTTCTCTCTTTCCTGCTGTCCTTTCGCCGAGGAGGAAACCCTCTCCTTTCTACTGCATTGTTTGCTTCACCGCTGAGCCAACCTCCCTGAGGCCAAGGAGCTCAGAGGCAATGCCTTCTGGGCCCTGTGGATGGGAGCCCCAGGGCAAATGGCTCCAGATGCTGAGAGAGAATTATGGCAAAATGAAGAGAGACGAGAAGAAAATCACAGAGCTTGCGATCATCAGAAAAGAAAGAGCAGTGCCTCAGGATGGGGCTAGGCTGGCCCCTTCCAGAAGGCTAGGAGGAAACGAGGAAGGAGCCGGAACGGAGCTTCCGGAGCACTTACTGCTACTGCTACTACTATTACTACTACTGTATGCACGGTGGACCCTCCACGGACATGCTCTCGCCCTCACCCCTCGGAGCAGCCTTCCCTTTGCACAAGTGAAGCACCTCGGCTGCAACATTTTTTTTTAACTTAAAAAAAAAATTTTTTTTTTGAGAGAGAGACAGAGAGCAAGTGGGAGAGGGGCTGAGAGAGGGGGAGACACAGAATCTGAAGCAGGCTCCAGGCCCTGAGCTGTCGGCACAGAGCGCAACGTGGGGCTCAAACTCATGAGCCAAGCTGTGGGATCATGGTCTGAGCTGAAGTCGGACGCTCAGGCACCTCTGGGCTATAACTTCTTGCATCTCTGGTGTTTTACTTTCAGTCAGAGTCGGCTCCTAAAAATGATTCTTGGTGGAGAAATTTGTGTTGGCCGACACCATCTCTTCCCCAGTGTAGACACTGCCCGCGACCCCTCTGCTCTCCTGAGGGGCTGGCTCTGTGAGGGCCTCCTAGGGTGAATTGCTAATTCCATTGTTCCTGCCATTAAAATAGCAGAAATCAGAAGGCAGCCTTGGAGGTCCTGAGAGCTGGCCTGGGGCTCAAGGGAAAGGATCCAACACTCTTCAGTGTCACCCTGAACCCCCATCTTCAAATCCCATTCCCTAAGGTGGCCTTCCCTAGAGACCCAAAAACCAGGCTCCTGTTCCCAGCAAGCCTCTTGCACACACAGGACAGATGTAGGGTCGGCACAGCTAGCTGGGAGGCAGGAGACCCTGGTACTCTTCCAGCTCTGTACCTCACCCCCTGGGTCACGAAGGCCAAGTCACTCCTGGCCACCACACAACCTTCTACTCACACTGTATCGTGGTGTCAAGAAGGGTGTTGCTGAAGGTTGCTCAGTAATGTCTTTTCCCTGAATGGGAGTCTGCGGCTGAGTTCCAAGCCCTGAACGTCTTGGTTTGGCTGCGGGTAGTCGAAGTGTGATTGTTAGTGACATCCTGTGGCCGTGATGGGTAACTGCACTCACCTGGACGGAAGCCAGAGGGTGACATCCAACTTTCCTCATTATGTGGAGGGGAGCTGATTGCAATTAATCATACTCATCACCTTACACAGGGAGCTGTCTTGGAGCTGGAAAAGAATCCCTCCAAAGAGCAGAAAACAACCTTCCAGCCACAAATTTCTATCAGACTCCAGTTTTAGATCTGTTTCACTTAAATTTGTCCCTTTTCGAATATGGCCCTAATGTAAGAGTCTGGTGGCCATAGAGGGACAGTCATGTCAATAACAATATTAGTAGAAGAAAAATGTTATGGGCTGTTTACTCCTGCCATGAAATTCATGCATTATCTCATCTAATCACAACCCCAGGAGGTATGTGCTTTATCCCTATCTTGCAGATGAGGAATCAGCAGCGAGGCGCATCAGGGGAGGCCAGGTTGCAAACCTGGGCAGTCTGGTCTTAGACTCCTTCTCTTTAACCACCACTCTACGCAACCTCACTGCCCCACGTCTACCCTCCATGCTGATCTCCCGAGGCTGGAGAAAGTCTCTGTTCCTAGGGCACTGGCTTTAATCCTCAGAATGAATGCCTCTTAGTCACCCTCTGGGGTAGTGAGAGTTATCCCAAACTGCCAAATGTGGGCCATAAGTCCTTGCCTTAGAGGCTGCTGTGAAGATTAGAGGAATCACTTGCTATAGAGTAGATGCTACAGAAATGGTGGCTATTCTTATCTGCAAGGTATGCAAGTTGACCTTGGGAGGGACCAGCCTGAAAGATTTCTGTAGGTGGCAAAATCTGATTAAATCACTCTAGAAAATACCAGTAAGGAGGGTTAGGACTGGGAAGGGGCAGGCTTCTCACCCTTAGGCTTTTCAGAGGGACAGGCTTGGTTCCAAGGATCCCCAAAGGGAGGGACTTAGTCAAGTTGGCACAGCAGAAACAAGATGCCGGACTTGGGCTTCCATCTTCCATGGAGACACCATTATCTAAAGAACAGCATCCCAGCAGGGTTTGAGTCTCTGCCTCTGAGGATCTGAAGAGATCCTGGTGCCATGAACCAGCCTCCGTGCAGTTTAAGAGGCACAACTCCAAGACGGGAAGTGGGACTTCGAGGTGCTAGTTCTGGCTCCACCCCCCACCGCTCTGGGGCCCCTTGAGCTTAGTGCTCCTCCTGTCTTTGAAGGGTCTTCCTGCTAAGGCTTCTCCTCTTCGGGCCTCCATGTCCCCTCCTCCCCCTGGCTTTGCAGATGCGTGCAGTCTTTCTTGCCCAAACTTGCCTACCAGCATGGCTGTCGGCCATGAACAGGACTGCTCACCCCTATAGCCGCCACCCCTAACACAGTGCCTAGCACATGGAAGGTGCTCACTGGTAAATGAATAATTGGGACATCTAACCACAGGTGGCCTGGGAGCCCATTGATGGAAATGTCCCCGAAGAGAATGGCACTGTGGCCCCTGACCGTTCCAAGTGATGTATGAGGATTCCACAGTGCACCTCTTCCTGTTTGAGGTTCTCCCGAGCCCCGAATACATAGATATCAGTGTTCGCTATCTATCGCTGCATAACTTCAGTATTTGGTAGCTCATTAATAATAAACACTTATCATCTCACAGTTTTTTTTTTTAATTTTAAATGTTTTATTTATTTTTGATACAGAGAGACAGAGCATGAGAGGGGGAGGGGCAGAGAGAGAGGGAGACACAGAATCGGAAGCAGGCTCCAGGCTCTGAGCTGTCAGCACAGAACCAGACGCAGGGCTCGAACCCACTAACATGAGATCATGGCCTGAGCTGAAGTCGGAGGCTTAACTGACTAAGCCACCGAGGCGCCCCTCACCTCACAGTTTCTGTGAGCCAGGAACTGGGGAATGCCTTAATGTTCTGGCTCCATGTTTGTTAGGAAGTAGCAAATGTCAGCAAATGTCAGCTAGGTTGCGGGCATCTGAAGGCCTGGCCGAGGCTGTAGGACCTGCTTCTAAGGCCTCTCACTCGCAGGGTGGCCAGTTGGTGCTGGCTGTGGACCAGAGGCCTTGGTTCCTTGCCCTGTGGACCGCTCCACAGGTCTGCTTGAGTAGCCTCAGGATATAGCAACAGGCTTCCCTTGGGATGAGTGATTCTTGAGAAAGAGAGAGAGAGAGAGAGAGAGAGAGAGAGAGAGAGAGAGAGAGAGAGGAAGAAATCACAGCATCTTTTATGACTGTATTCTTTTCTTAGGGCTGCTGTAACAAAGTGCCAACAGGGTGGCTTACCACAACAGATATCCACTCTCTCATGATTCTGGAAGCCAGAAGCGTGAGATCAAGGTGTTGGCAGGAAACACAATCCGAGAGCAGAAATGAGGAGTCTGGACCCTATTTCTACCTCTCCCATCAAAGGAGATAGATTTAGGGAGTGTCCTAATCCATTATGCCCTAGATTACACCTGCAAAGACTCTTCCCCACTAAGGTCACATTCATTGGTACGGGCGGTTAAGGCTTCAGCGCATCCTTACAGGGTACACAGTTAAGCCCACACAATAACCTAGCCTCGGAAGCCACATACCATCATGTTTGTGACAGCAAATGGCTACAAGGGTCAGCCCTGTTCGGGGCGGGAGGGGCCCCCATCAGGTAAGAACATCAGGAGGTGAGGACCACTGGGGGCCATCTCGGAGGCTGGCTGCTACAGTTTCAGATAGCAGGCTGAGCAGGACACACATCCCATGTGCAGTATTTATAAAGGAAACAATGGAGGCCCAGCTGCACAGCACTTGGGCCCCTCAGCCTATCAAGGATTTGAAAAGGGTCAGAGTGTAGAGAACAGCAGGTTTTGGAAATAGCAACCTTCCCAAAGAGTAAAGCTGTACCGTGAGTTCCACCCTCAACAGGGTGGGGGCCCTCCACCTTCACCTCAAGCCTCATAATGGGGGCTCCCGCGAAGACATTCAGAGCTGTGGGCCCCCGCAGGCCTGTGCCAACAGGGTGCAAGGTGCTGGGACTGGGGCAGGGGCCCTGTGAGTGTTTCCCAGGGACCAGAGGCAGGCTTGTGGGGCAAGAGGTCCAGCATGGGGCCATTTTCAGCCCCATAGCGCCTCCTAAAGGGGCAAAGCGGTCTCAGCAGGGGGAAGCTAGACGGGGATGCTGGATTCCCCAGGGGGCTGAGATGCAGATGGGGACCCTCAGGAGGGAGCCTCAAAGATGAGAACCCCTGAAGAACCCGGGAGCCCCACCCTGGCAACAGCTTTTACTGTCTGCTGGGCCCACAGGGCTGGCAACTCTGCGGTCAGAGAAGAATCGCTCTTTTCCCCTGTGTTCACTTCTTCCCCCCAAACAATCCCTCCCACTTAGACCTTGGAAGCAACCAGCAAGGAAGGGGAGACAGTCAGGTGAGAAAACGGACAAAAGCCTGCCACGGCCCAGTCCCCGAAGGCCAGCAGTCCACACTGCATACTTAGAGCAGGAGGAGGAAGATGTTTGTCTCGGAAGGGAGATGAGTGTCCTATCTATGACGGGATGGGTTTTTTTGTTTGAAGATTTTATTTTTAAGTAATCTCGACACCCTATGGGGGGCTTGAACTCACTAGATAAGGTGTCACCATCCCCAGATAAGCACTCTCTCCTGACTGAGGCACCAAGGTGCTTTTAGTCTCTAAATGGATTGCGGAATGATCTTACCTGACCCTGAACAGAGGGGCATCCCTCCCTTGCTGACCAGTTCACGTGGACCCCGAGAGGCAAAACTGGAGGGACATCTTGATTATACCCCCATTCAAGGGATCGGTCTCACTGAGCTCAAACTTTCTCAAGGGCGGTCGGGTCTTCCATTCTCCACCCTCCACCCGCAACCGCACAGCCCTGACCCACAGGGGAGGATCCTGGAGAACATTTCGTCCCTCCTTTGTCCATCAGTGAAGGGTGTTTACTACGTTTTTTTCCTTCTTATCTGTCTGGAAGTGACACCAAGGAAAAAAAGGAAAAAATAAAAAAGAAGGGACTCCTTGTCCCCAGCCAAACACCCACACCCTCCGGATTCTTCACCCTTGGCCTGACTTCATCCCTGGAGGGGGGGGGGGCAAGGCAGGAGGTCTGCAGGCTGTGGTGCTGGAGGAGAGATTTCTGGGAGGCTACAGCTCCGCCTGGAAACAAAAGCTGTTTTTCGAAAGCTCTGCGCCATCAGCTAAGTGGGGGAGGGGCCTGGGCAAAGCCAGGCTGAAAATCAGGGGGGAAATCTCCTCTAAAAAAATATCTCGGTTCCCTAGGGTTGTTGGGGCTGTGATTTGATCCATGCTTTTAAGGGTCTTACTTGTGATTGTTGGGGGGGAAAAGTAAAGTTGCCTCTGAGCCCCCCTCTCTCACTGTCCTTGCAGCAAGGGCAGGTGGCTCTGTCTCTTTGTAGGAGGCAGGCTTGTAAAGAAGGGTGGGCCCTGGAGAGAAGGCGCCAGACCAGGCAGCAGCTGGGGGTCTGCAGGGAGCTCAGGGTCTTCAGAGCATCGCTCTGCTGATCAGACACTGACCAGGAAGCTCTTATAAAGGACCCAGCCAAGCAGAGGCGTGGGCTGGAATGCAAGTGGAGATGTGATCCTGGGAAGCAAAGGCATTCCACAATCAGGGCTTCTAGAAGAGCCCGCCTTCCCCAGGCCAGCGGATTCAGGGAGGAGATCCCTAGTTCTCTATATTTCAGTAAAAAGCATTTACCAGGCTAAGGATAACAGTGGTATTTCAGACCTAAACAAGCCTCATTTTTCAGTCTGTTGGAGAGAGGGCTCCTAGCACGCTTTAAGAGATGCTAGGCCTTAAATAAAATCTGTCACAGGCCACCCATTTCTCTCTCCCTGGTGCCAAGAAGCAGTCTTAACCCCCACCAGGCAATGGCTGCCCTCTTTGGATCAGTTTCCCAAAGAGCTTAATCAGAACAAGTTGCTGTCACTTTGCCTGGAGCTAACGAGCCCTGGAGGGTCTCCGGGGGAGACCTACCCTGGTGAGAACACAGCTTTTTCTGGAAACTCACTTTCCCGAGTGTGTTTGGACTGGGGAGTAACTCCAGAGTGTCTGAACTCTGCATGGGTTTAGCACGGCTTCTCAACGTGAGGACTGATGACATTTTGGGCTGGAAGATTCTTTGTTGGGGGGGCTGCCCTGGGCACTGGAGGATGTTTAGGATGTGCCCTCCATCCACAAGATGTCAGTAGCATCCCCTCCTTTCCCTTCCCCTTCACTTTGACAATCAAAACCGCCTCTGCAGATTGCCAAATGTTTCTGGGGACAAAATCACTCCTGATCAAGGACCCCTGGCAGGAAGCACTGCCCGTTCAGTGACGACCCAGCCCCAGAGATTCAGGGCAGAGGGAGGCTGCATACATCCCAAGAGAATTTTCACTCTGCACACAAAAAGACCAAGCCTTCATGGTCCTTGTATCAGGGCTCTTTTGGTTGCACCAAGTGACAGAATATTCAACTCTAAATGACTTCAGAGTGGGGGATGGGTGTTGTCTCTTGTAACTGAGAAGCCCAGGGACTAGGCACAGTACTGGCTCAGGCCTGATTTGACCCAGGGACTCAAACAATCTTACTGGGACTTGGTTTTATCTTTACCTCTAGACTTTGCTCTTGCAAGCATCCTCTTCTCACAGGGGCAAGATGGCCACCAGTGCTCCAATCCTGTATGTTCCCCGTTTGAGATTTGTGGAAAAAATGCCAAGTATTTTCCTTCCTGCCCTTCCAGCAGACGTCCCATTGCACGTCATCGCTCTGATTCGGTCGCGGGCCCATCGCCAGGCAGTACACAAGAGCTGGGGAATGGGATGACTAACTGGCCAGGCTGTGGTCACGTGCCCACCTCTGGATCTAGGGGTAGAGTCAACTCTGTGTGCAGGACATCCAAGATGGAAAAGTGGGGGGTTCCCAATGGGAGAATTAGGGTACAACTACCAGAGGAGAGGTGAAAGGATCTGGGATGGCAAAAGGCAACAGATAGGTACCCGGCTTCATACTGAAAAGCAGCTCATTGTTGTTAAACACACCAAGGTGAGAGGTAACAGTGTCAGGAGGACCGCTGAATGGCAGCACAAAGCTTGTGCCGCCGTTGTCTGAATCAACCTCCAGGTGACAGACAAAAGCTTTCTTACATGTCTCTAAGATAAAGTAACAACTGATATGGTGCATTCAAATGGGTTCTTGGGGCACGTGGGTGGCTCAGTCAGTTAAGCATCTGACTTCAGCTCAGGTCATGATCTCACAGCTTATGTGTTCGAGCCCCACATCGGGCTCTGTGCTGACAAATAGAGCCTGGAGCCTTCTTTAGATTCTGTGTCTCCTTCTCTCTCTGCCCCTCCCCTGCTCACGCTCTGTCTGTGTGTCTCTCTCTCAAAAATAAAGATTAAAAAAATAAAAAATAAATGGGTTCTTAAAATGGAGACTATTAGAGTTTCATCAAGATTCTTCCTCCCCTTCTTCCATAGTAACACATTTGTACTTGGGCCCATAGCGGCCCAGCTGGGGACAGCATTTCCTGGCCTCCCTTCCAGCTAGGTGTGACCATGTGACTAAGTTTGCACTACATGAATAGAAGGGACCACCACACCTATGCCTTAAGATAGTGGGCCTGCTTCATTGACACTCTTTCCCCTTCCTTAATGCAGACCATGAACTTGCCTGAGACCCAGCTTTGACCATGCAAGTGAGAAGGATGCCCTAGGGGCTGACAGAGGGAGATGGAACCTGGATCCCTGAATGACCATGTGGACTCTTCTGGAATGAAGAGAACCTCAAGTAAGAAAAAAGTTTGTCTTTTCTAAGCCACTGAATGATTGCATTTCATCTATTTTGTGATCAAGTTTTTTTCATATTCTAATACCTCTGAAATTCATTGTGTCATTGGCTCTACAGTGCTCATCCGGGACCACCTTGAGTCAGGCCCCAGGAAAATATTTTCATGGGGCTCCTGTCTATGCAACAAACTAACTAAAATCAGTGCACTACAAAATGCATAAGTCCATGTGCAGTATAGTGATTTATCAATGAAGATTTAGAACAAAGGGTAGAGAAGACCTGCTTATGTACTTACTGTCCAATCAGTGCACATGAGGGGTCCTCGGGGCCAGGCACCATCTCTTCGTGCTGAGATCCAGAAGCCACTTTCATAATTTTCTATCTGCCACTAGGAGAAAACAACAGTGACATATCATTATGTTGACTAAACAGTGGGCACCTAATATTACCTTTTAAGAACATTTGTGTCAATGCCTATTTCAGCCTTTTCCTGCCTTTGTCACATACTATTGATTGTTTAATGTTTGGTGAGGCTTCCTCTCCCTTCTAGAAATTGCATATCGTGTAGAAGTGACATTTTGTATTCATTGGATAGAAATCCCATGAATTTCCAGTCCCAGACACCTTCATTGGCCTAAATAAGTAACAGAACATTTGGCTTTGAACTTAGAACACACTTCGACCACAGAAGCCAGTTTCTACCGTTTCTTTCACCACACGAAGAAGATATAAAGGGAGTCGCTGACTTGTTTTCCAGACTTAGGGTAGGACCCATTGCTGAGGAATTATGTTTTCCAAAGCAGCAGTGTGAGGGTCAAGTGTCTGCTGCCACCAACCCTTGTACCTCAGTCCTAGAGACTGCCAGCCGCACCTGTGCACACGCACCTGCAGTCGGGGAGTCCTCCCCTGGCGCACCTCTACCCCCTACCCCCGACCCCCATGGTGCCTTGGGTGCTCCAAATGGAGGCCCTTAGGTCCGCATCATCCGGTGGGGTGGGGCCAATGAGTGGCCTGGGCTTCAGGGAGGAAGAGGATGCGAAAAGCCTGGGAGGGGAGGGTGCAACAAAGAGGTACAGTATGGCTGGCTGGCAGAACATGGGTTGGGGTGATGCCCCCTGCCCCCCACCAGGCCAAGAACTTCACCTTGGGGCCTGCTGAGAGACCATGAGCCAAGGGGGACAGCAAGGTAGCCATGAATGGGTGAGCAACAGGCCATAAGATGTGCACGATAAACATTATACAGAAACAGCCAAAGCAGAATTCGGGTGTCTCAGTCGGTTAAGCATCCAGCTCTGGATTTTGGCTCAGGTCCCAATCTCTCGGCTAGTGAGATTGAGCCCCACCCCAGGGGGCTTGAGATTCTCCCTCTGCCCCTCTCCTGCTCTCGCTCTCTCTCTAAATAAATCAATTAATTTTTAAAAAAACCAGCAAAAGGGACAAGGTTCTAAGTGGGAAATGGCAGCCTGTCAACAGACCCTTTATATCAAAATTAGTTTAAGGCCAATCTTACAAAAAAAAGCTATTCCATCTGTTACTGTAACTTCAGTTATCATCCAATAGAGAGAGCTTCAAAGCTCCTCCTCTTAGATGGATCCAGCCCAAAGTTTGAGAGATGGGTTAGGGATGCCTAAACTGAGGGCAGACTTTGATTCTGGGGTTGGGTCTTTGGTGGAGTCATTCGTACTACGACACCTTCTTAATGCCCAAGTCATGACCATTTAGTGACACACGCTGGACTTTCCAAGGATAGGACCCAAGACAGCATGCCTTTTGTTGTCATATTTTTGTGCCAATGGTGAGTGGGTTGCGGCACGAGCAGGAGCCCTGCTTTTCCTGGTCTCAGCAGTGCTGTTGTTTGTCACTCCCTGCATATGAAGGATCCTTCTGGTAAGATCAAGAAAGTGCCAGCATCAAACTTGAAGAAAGAGTGTCCATGGCTTAGAAAAAATCCCAGACATAACAGTGAAACACTCTTTTAAGATATGCTGCATCACGAGTGCTCTTGGTGTGAAGAATGATATTGTTGGGGGGAAACAGCAACGATTCTGAGATGAGCAGACGTTCAGGAGAGTTGGCCTCCGATGGAAGAAGGGATTTGGTTGATGCTAGACGTCGGTGAGCACATTCACATCAGCGAGTCACCTTCATTCCATTTTTTCTGATTCTAGAACTGGCCTCATCAGGCTGAATTTGCCACTGTAACTAAGAACAAGGTGGCACACCAGGATGCACTCTGTCAGCTCCAGGGCTCATGTTTATGCTGGAAATACAAGGTGGCATGATGTGTGGGCACAGAACCACTCCCAAGAAAGACTCCGCCAGCCTACGAAAACCAAATTGATGTGACCGAGCTGCTGTGATTTCTGCCAGCTCTCCCTTTAGAGAATAACAGACACATGACAGTTTGCAAAGCACTTTTATTTCTATTTATTTTATCCCACTCCATTCTTACAACCTGGGAAGAGGGGCAGACATCATCATCACTCCATTTTATAAATGAGAAATAGCAGCTCAGAGAGGTAAAGGGACTTTCTCAGGGGTTCCTAGCTTGTTAGTGACAGGACCTGGATTCAAGTGAGATCTTTAATGCCACATTCTGGGCTCTGTCCACTGCACAGTGAGGTCTACTTTTTGGGCAATCCTGTTTCTATTTTTGTTTTTTGCATTATCTAGCTCTAAATACATTTGGCCCTTGAACTGTGAGGGGGCTGCAGTGCCGACCCCTGCACAAAGATCAAGTGTAACTCTTGACTCCCCCCAGATGTAACTAGTAATAGCAATACTGTTGACTGGAAGCTTTAGCAATATCATAAACTGTTGATTAACACATTTTATATATTGTACATATTATTTACTGTATTTGTATAATAAAGTAAGCTAGAGAGGAGAAAATGTTATTAAGAAAATCTTAAGGACAAGAAAATACATTAATAACACTCTATTGTATTTATCCCAAAAATCTGTGTGTAAATGGACTCACGCAGGGGCGCCTGGCTGGCTCAGTTGGCATGGGGTTCTTGATCTTGGGGTTGTAAGTTCAAGCCCCACACTGGGTGTGGAGATTACTTTAAAAAATAAACGCTTAAAATAAATCAATAAATTAAACAAACAAAAAAATAAATTGACTCATGCCGTCAATGTGTTGTTCAAGCGTCAACCATAGTTTGTTTTGTGTTCATTTTTGGGAGGTGGAGGAGGAGGCTGATGGTATGGAGGCTTCTTAGAGTCTACAGAGAAAATTCTTGTAGAGCAAGAACACCAACTGACAACACAGTGTTGAAGTTTGAACTGCAACCATTGCTAATTTCTCTTCAAATGGCATTCTTACAGATTGCCCAGGAAATGGGAGCTTTTCATGTATTATATTCCTTATGGAAACATGAGGTGCCTTTAAGAGGGAGGTAAGTCTTTACCTCATTTTCAGGTTATACAGGAAACCAATACTCCTGAGTTTTCTTAATTATGCGATGGAGTTTCCAGACCACCGCCGACAGCTCCCACCTCAAGTATTGGTGTGTTTGCATCGACTGACACACTTTTGTTATTTTCTATTGATGTAGGGAAGTTCTGAGGTTGTTTTTTAAGGCTTATTTATTTTTGAGAGAAAGTGCAAGCAGGGGAGGGGCAGAGAGACGGGGAAAGAGGATCCAAATAGGGCTCACGCTAACAGCAGCGATCCTGATGCGGGGCTTGAACTCACAAACCGCAAGATCATGACCTGAGCTGAAGTCAGACACAACCAACCGAGTCACCGAGGTGCCCCAGAAGTTTTCAGTTTCATTTGTTTTGTTCGGTGGGAGTTGGTTTGTTTGGGTGAAGAGCTCTCTGTGGAGAAAGAGCAAGGAAGGAACTGATGAACTTCAGCCTCCATCTTGGCCTCAGAGACTCCTTCCCAGCTCCAGTAAGGGGTGAGGTTGGGTGAAAGAGGAGTAATCGTGTAAGACTTTGAGCATCTAAAGATACGAACAGTTTTGCTTCGGGTAACAGAGTACAGCCAATCAGCAAGAAGGTCATTCGTTCCCTAGTGTCCCATCCTGCCCTCCACTTTGGCACGCTGGTGACTTGGGAGAGAAGGCTGTGCCCAGCAGAACAGGAGAAACCATTATAAAAACACTGTTCTCACAGAGGACACACGCGCTGATGAGGCATTGTTCTGTAAGGGGATGTGAAGAGTAGACCACCAACGGGGAGGTTGCAATGGGAGGGCATCGTGATCTGCCATGAACCAGATCCCTCAAGGGCATCCACAAATCCCTGAAGAGGAGTTAGTGGTAGGAGGGAACCAGAAGACAGTTCTTTAGGCCCACAGAGGGCTCAGAACTAAGGAAATTTAGGTCTGGATGTCAATATGATGACCCACAGGCTGGTGAAGTCTGAAAGTGGGATGTTGTGAAACGCTGGACTTTATTCTTTTACTATATGTCATTCAACCTTCTGTCTTTACTGCAGCCACCCTGAAACATGCTTACAGTGCAGACTCTTCCAAGTGCAGTTATTTGGGGCAGGCATCCCCACAGCTGATTACCCTGTTTCCCCCCACCTTTCCAGGAAGGGCCCTCGTAGGGGGGGTAGCACACAGAAACTCTTCCCGAGGTAGCAGCTGGAGAAGTCAGGCTGCAGGGTTTGGGGTAGGAGGAAAACAGGTTTTGTCCTATATTAAGGCAGAGCACCAGATACGATTTACTAACGGCTTCTGACTGACTAGGTTATTAGGCAATGATTTTTGCTATTTCAACTGACATTGGAATGAGAGGTAATACAGGGTATAAACTGCAGGGGAAAGGATTTAGATTAGAGCAATAAAGGATTTCCTAACATCAAAGGGAAACAGGCCCTCTGCTCTTGGCCCGTTCCTAAAGGTAAACAGAGACCTCCCTGGTCCGCCAGCCCCCCAGGTCTAGTTGAAGGGCTAGACACACCTCTCCCTGAACTCCCACCCTCTGCCTGAACTCACTGCTCTGCTGTCTCTGTTCCTAGTCCTCACTGCAGTACCTCACAGAACCGACTGGTGACCTGCTCAGGGTAGAAACTGTGTTATTCTTTGCCGCGCCCCTGACCCTTAGGAGACACATAGCACATGGTACATGTTGGTTGGTTTGATCATAAGTAAAAGCTGCCTCAGGACAAGAATATGCCTGTGCTCAGTAGAGTGGTGGGTATTAGCACTTTCGGAGCCTCATCTGCGGAGCGAGCCCAGCAAGAGCTACCGAGAAGCCTAGAAGCCATGTGAGGGTACAATCAAGAACAAGAAGGCAAACATCAATACAGCGTCTGCTCTTGTCTGGTCCTCCTCTCCCTTCTGCCCCCTTTATTCTGCCTCCTGTTGGGTCTGGAAGCAAAGGTCAGATGCTCGTGAACACAAGAGGTCTGGATGATTTCTTGAGAATGGCAAAAGATCCCAAGGAACTAGACAGTGGAGGCGATGAGCAAGACACCAGTCCTGCACTAGGATCTGGGGAAGGTGAGCAAAAAACCACAGCGCGCTAACAGAAGGTGGCGGGAGAGAACGCTGGTGCCACAGTACAGCTGCTCCCAAGGGCTTCCTAGTTTCTTTGTGGATCCCAGATACAGCCCCCTCAGGAGGGGCAGCTAATGAGGGCGCACGGGGTGTGCACTAAAGCCGCCAGGAACAGTTACTTCACGCGAGGCCCTGGTGCCTTCCCGGGGAAGATGCGACACCAATCCGCCAAGCAAACCGACTCAAGGGAAAGGGGCGACTCAAACCTTAGGCTCTGTCTAGCAACCGTCTTTCTGGTGGGAAAGAACTTGGCTCAAGTGATCAAAAGACTCCGTACTGCAAGATCTGGAACATTCTAAAGTCCCTCCTTAAGCGGGCAGAGGCTGATGGCACTTGCTGCAAAGTAGACAAAGAAAGGCAAGGGCTTCTTTTAAACTGGAATGTGCAGACTAGAGGTGGGAAGGCTGTGAGCATCTCGGCAGCAATTATGCAGAAAGACCGCAGTACAGACACAGGGCAGCGCCACCCTGCCCGACAACACGGGCGGTGTCACTCTCCACACGAGCTGGAGAAGAGCTGCTAATTACTGAGATGCCAATAGGAGTGATGTCTTAAAAGTGATTTTGAACTGATTGCAGCTATTTGAACTGATTGTAGCTATAAGCTGTAAAGAAGGGCTCTAAATAAAAGTGAAAAACCCTTTGATCAAACACAAAGGAACCCTTGCAAAGAAAGATATCTCTATTTTTCATACACAGCCTAGCTGTCTGTTTCACACATGTAAACAACTGATTTATACACATCTACTCAACACAGAAGTTCCCTGAGACAGGGACCACACTTGTTCTTCCTTATGACTCTTTCCAGTATCTGGTACAGGGTCCCGTATATAGAGAATGCTTACTGAATTGAATTTAATGGAAGCAATTACGATGTTAACAGTTTGATCGGGTGTCTGTCACTTTTTATGATGATGGGCTACTATGAAATGAATACTAGGTGAAGCAATACAAAAGGCCATTTTAATAACCTTTAAGCCCAGGAAAACATACCTATTTTTCTGGAGGCCCCAAAGAAATATGCAAATACAGTCACTCTTGAAAGCCAACCACTCTACATTCCCCAACAGAGACCCTGTTGATTGTGCCGAGTTGCTAGGCAACCACTTGGCAATTCCCTGTGTAATAGAGATGAACCTGTCATCCGCTTTCTTGGCTACGTGTGACAGGAGGAGACAACAGGTAAAGGACAGCCAGGAACACCTGCCCCTGGATGACACAATCACTCCCGAAGCCTGATGACACGAGAAAATCCCCATGCCCTGTCAGAAAGTGCTGGAGGGAGAATTTCGTGAAACTATTAGCACAAGACATTCTGGTGACTTTTCTTGGATTTACCCTGTGGGTTAGCCTGTTATCCCTGTCCACAAAGCAGGGGACCAAGAGCACTGCCGCTCTGCATGTGGATGGCTGTCAGTTCAGTCAGGGCCCCCGATCAGCGTGCCCTGTTAACTCCAGCTGCGGCGAGATTTTACCAGATAAAAGCAGTCTTTTAAGTCTTAGAAGGGACACATCATCGTCTCAAAGAAACCAAAGTTCTGGGTGAATAAACTACACTTTTTTATACCTGCAGAAAATGTTCTGAGTAATTTCTTTCTCTGGAGGTGACTTCCCAGACATCTTAGGCAAATGAGTTCCCTTGTAAAGGCTCCACTCCACTGTAGGTATTGATATCATTTTCTTTGAAACAGGCTGAAAACCCCACGACGCACTGGAGAACGTGTAAGGAATGCCTCAAAGCTGCTCTGGCATTAAGAAAAATGGAAGTCAAATTCAAATGCCACTTCAAATCTGGAAGGCTAAGCGTACCAATCTTTTTCTTTTTATTTCTTTTTATTTTATTTTGTTTCTTTTGAGACAGTGTGAGCAGGGGAAGGTCAGAGAAAGAGGGAGACATAGAGTCTGAAGCAGGCTCCAGGCTCTGAGCTAGCTGTCAGCAGAGCCTGACGTGGGGCTCAAACCCATGAACCATGAGATCATGACCTGAGCTGAAGCCGGGATGCTTAACTGACTGAGCCACCCAGGTGCCCCAGTACTAATCTTTTTCATGTGAAATCTCAAGAGGACCACCTCCCAGATTAAACATATATATATATTTGTCTACTCCCTACTCCCACAAATATATTTGAAACTTCTTAAGAAATTGTTTGCTTTTCAGTCTCCTGTTTGAGACTGAATGTTGAGATTTTTGACTCTAGGATCAGGCAATCAGTTGGAGAGAGAAGAGCTTCTGAATTGAGATAAAATCAACCAGGTAGTTTTGATAAACAGTGGGGTAAGTCTTCCATCGACCTCTGGTGCCCATTTACCCAACCGGTTGTGATACTGACGTAAACAACCCCTGCTGGCCCCCCACCCCGTGGAGGGAGACACCAGCCGTGCCCGTCCAGGGCCGGAAGGAGTGGTGGCGTGTGTAGTTCTGGGCTTGTCTCTGTCCGCAAAGCAAAGCCAAGTCATCTCCACTGACTACTGGGTTTCATGAGGTTCTCCATGAATTCCAAATAAAGTCAGCCATTCCAACAGAGCCCAGTCAAACCTTCAGGAGGAGGATTCCAGGGCATTCTGGAGCAAATGCCCAGAACAGAAAAGACCTCCAGCGACTGGAGAGGGGATTGGGGAAGTATAGTAGGAACAAAGGGGGCTCCGGAATTTCTTTGCCAGAATAACTAAGTGTGGAGCAGAACATGGCAGCAGCAACCTTCACTCCACCTTTCAACAAGCCCCGGTGATGCAGTTGTGTGCGAGAGGACTGGTGTGGACAGAGCAGAGCGTGTCAGGGAACTGACAAAAGAGATCTCCAGTCCGTTCTTGCACCAGTGGCCACCTAAGTGACTCACTTCCGTGGCTGGTAAAGTCTTCCTTTTCTAGAGCCTGGCCGGTGATGTGTGAGGGCATTGTTAGATTTTCAGGAATCTGGGGTCCCAAGGATGACAACTCGGTTGAATACTTAATATGTAGTGTTTTTTTGCTTTGTGGGAAAAAAACCTTAGACATAATCTCTTCCCTAAAGGAGCTTAGACTCCAGTGGGGAAGACAGATAGGTACCCAAGAAATTACCATACAAACCAGTCTTGATCAAGTCATAAGAGACAGCAAGTGTTTAATCTGGGGAATAACTAATGTCTGTGTAGAGCCTACTTTTGATCTTGGGCTTTGTCCCCAGCTTCCTATTACTCAAGTGTCGGGTTCCACTAAAAGCCCCAGCTCCATCTGGCTTTCTGCTGGAGTGGCCGGTGTTCCCTGCCTTTTGGCAATTCCGTGCTGGGGAACACAGCTGGGATCCGAGGGCTATTTACAGAAGGGAGGAGAGCCGATAAGGCAAGATATGAGATGTGGCCACAGAGAACCTACAAGTTAAAAATCAAATGATTCCACACAAAGGGGGAAATAGAACAGCTTTCTGGGCCATCTAGCAAAAGAGAAGTTGTGAGCGTAAGTCAAAAACTTCCTATTCAGGGGCGCCTGGGTGGCTCAGTTGGTTAAGCGTGACTTTGGCTCAGGTCATGATCTCATGGTTCGGTGGGTTTGAGCCCCGTGTTGGGCTCTGTGCTAACAGCTTGGAGCCTGGAGCCTGCTTCAGATTCTGTCTCTCTCTCTCTCTCTCTCTCTCTCTCTCTGCCCTCTCCTGCTCGTGTTCTATCTCTCTCTCAAAAAATAAATAAACAAAAAAACCTTCCTATTCAGTGGGGGGAGAAGACACTTTCAAAATATTTCCACTTAAAGGATTCTAGATAGGAGATCTAACAGGTAAAATGCAGTTGCTGAGCAGTTTGGAAACATGTGGTTTGAAACCCACATTACCTCCCCCGCCCCCCAAACATCTCTACCACAGGCAAAGTAGAGGACCAAATGGAGGGGTTTTTTGCAAAATGTGCCTCTCTGGTGGCAGTCTCCATTCCTGGCATCCTTTCCCACTGGCCCCCCCACAGCAGGAGCGGGGGTGGTGGGACCACTTCCACGTTAACTTGGAGCCCTTCCAGCAGGATGCCTAAAAGCAAGGACTGTGGAATTCAAATCCAGCCTCGACTACTTGCTACCAGGGACCTGGTCAAGTGGCCTGTCAAGAGACATGGCCTCTTTACCATAGCTTCCTTCTCTGTAAAATGAAAATAATGCCACCATGACGGTCTCATGGGACTCTGAGAATTAAATTAGTAAATCTAGGTGAAACACTTAAGACAGTGTCTGGCAAATGGTAAGCGCTCTGTGTTAGTGGTTATGAAAAAAATCTATCGGGTTCTAGAGTATTTGCATGTCGAGCAATTTAACTTAAAGGAATTTCAAGTACTGGCCAGAAGATGGACAGCTGTTTGGGAGGGACTTCCATTGCCCCTGAAATCAGACCTGTGCCTGTATATTAACGTCCTGATTGTAACCAAATGTTATCCATTGGTGTTCCCACTCCTCCAGATAGCCCCTAATATGAGCCCAATTCCAGCCTGGCTGAGCGGGGCCTACTCACCTGACTGCTAAGAAAAAAAGGAGCCTGCACCCCGCTATCAGCCAGCCTGGGAGCTGTAGGTCCCTCTGCCCCCGCACAGGCTGGAGCCTGGGACCGCTTCTCTTACGCCCTCACAGCTCTGGGACTCCGCAGCATAGACACACCTACCATCCCAGCAAATCCTCTTGTAACGCTGAAGGGGTCAGTGCTAATAACACTGGCTTCAGACTAGAGGGTCACTACTTTACGGATGCCCAGAGTAAGGTTTGTAAAAATAAATAGATGGTTCTCAAATGCTAGTCCCTGGGATGATGTTTCCACTGGTCCCCAGCAAAATTTGAAAAATAAGAATCAGGGGCGCCTGGGTGGCTCAGTTGGTTAAGCCTCCGACTTCAGCTCAGGTCAGATCTCATGTTTGTGGGTTCAAGCACCGCATCAGGCTATGTGCTAACATGGAGCCTGCTTCCGGTTCTGTGTCTCCTTCTCTCTCTGCCCCTCCCCCCTCATGCTCTGTCTCTCTGTGTCGAAATTAATAAAACATTAAAAAAAAATTTAAAAAAAAAAAAAGAAAAATAAGAATCACACAACGAATTCTTCATAAGGTAGAAATTATTTAATTTTTAAGTCTTGAGATTGTGGCCTATCTTCTTTCCTGTGCATGTGTGGGAGAAGATGTTAAAATGCTCTTCTTTTATAAAATGATACTGATAGGAGCTGGGATTTGAAACTGACCTTTCAAATACTTTCACCTCTACGACACTATTTTAATGACTTTAAAATCGTTTTTAGTGAACTTTAATTTTAAATTCAACTTTGAATATTAAAATACGCATCAAACAACTATTTATAAATATTTTAAATTATATGCCATATCGTATACTTGAAAACATCTTCAAACGAAACTCAGCACAAGGTTGACTCTTCATGTCGTCCTTATGGGAAGTGGGACCGAAAAGGCAAGCCCTCACGTGCACGGGGGAGGAACGCCTTGATGAAGCAGTCTGGGTCCAAGTGCAGCTTCTGCCTCCAGATTGGCACTCTGTGACAGGAGAAAGGACAAGAAGCCAATTTGCCAAGCCATGAGTGTACCATTTAAGGGAGCAGGTCGCCCCCTGCCGGCGGCAGGTGGTGGCAAAATGAGTCTTGAACTACAACTGGCGCTCAGGACTCCAATCGGAAAGAATTCCACCGCAAAAAGAAAAATTGTGCTTTGAAACCCACTCTCCGTCACAGACACCTAAACTCACGGTTAGGCTCATCTATCAGCAAAGATTAAACAACTCGTGGCACCAGGAAACGATCAACATGGATGCTATAAACCCTGGTGAATTAACAAAGCCAGGACATTTTTTCACATTGGTTTGGCTGTATAAGAATATTACCTATTTTCACGAGCTGCTTATTTTGTATCACTAATTATATAGAACGATACTCAATAAAAATTAAGCCCATCAGTAAATTGGTCTAATTCATTCGGTTCCATTAGCAAACTTGTCTTTGAAGTTCAAGTCATTGATACAGCATGGGTGTCTGCTCATAGGACAGGTAAAATCAGGACAGTCTGGTTACTTGCACCTTTGGAGGACTAAAATAATCTTCATTCATTGGCTTATTTAATTAATTCTCTTTTGCCTGGTGTACTTTGTGCCCTTATCTACTTCCGTTATTGTAAATCCAACTTTCAGTTGTCCTTTTTTTTAAATCTTAAACTTTTTAAAAAAAACATTTATTTTGAGAGACAAAATACGAGCAGGAGCAGGGGGAGAGAGACAGGGAGACACAGAAACTGAAGCAGATTCCAGGTTCTGTGGAGCCCGATGCGAGGCTCAAACCCACAAACTATGAGAGCACAACCTGGGCCGAAGTCTGACCCTTAAGCGACTGAGCCATCCAGGCGCCCCTTATCCCTCTTTCTCAAAGCTTTACCTCCTGCTCTCTTCCTTCTCCAACAACAAACAAAAAGCTGAAGGTTATTTTTTTCCTCCCTTGATTTTATTAATTAGATTTTGCTCAGGATCCTCTGGCATTTATCACATTCTCCTATTATTAGAGCATGTCTTTCCCATATCAGATTCTAAGCTCTCTGAAGACAAAGGCGGTTTTATTCCGCCCCCAAAACAGCAATATGGCTAATGGTTAAGATCTTGGATTTAGCAGCTTGTGTCCAGAGCATAAACCTCAGTGCCCTCCTCTATCAACTGCAAATGATACTAACACTAACCTCATACATTTGCAAGAAGCATCATAAAAGAATGCAAGTAAAGCTGCCTGGCTCTTAATTACTAGATAATTGTTAACTATTGTTTTCGCTCCCTCCGTCCCCTAAACAAAAGCTTTACATGCTGTAGGCATTCAATTATTATTTGTTGGCGGGCTTATGTTAATCAATACATTCATATGAAATAATTCATTAGCATTAACCGGTGTCTAGAGGACTAACGTGATTAACCGTGACCTAGCAGCGTTTACAGAGGCTTGGATTACCAACACTGGGCGATTTCCCTGTGCTGTGACCTACATCAGCGCCGTCGAATACAACTTTCCGTGATGCTGGCAATGCGGTATAATCTGCGCTGTCCAAGAAGGTAGCCATTCGTCACATGAGGTCATCGACGGTTTGAACTGTGGTTAGTGCAACTCACAAAGTGAAATGTTTAAATTAGTTCAATACCCCCTAGTCATTAGTGGCTACCCTACTGGACAGGGCAGCTCTAGAACTTGCCTCCACCTGCCTCTTTAAATTCACCTGAGAAGGGGATTTTTTCTTTCTTTCTTCCTTTTGAGAATGAATTTCTTCTAATCCACTTAGCAACCCTCACTGATCTGACGCAAGAGAACCGATCCCAATCCCTTTCTTTCTTTAGGTGTTACATGTGTGCTCATCGTTCCACTTTACCGAAAGATGGCAGGAGAGACCGTACCCATATACAACCCAGCAGTTCGGACAGTGGCACCAGACAAAGGGAATCATACATCAAATGACATGAAACCATCCAACAGAAACACTGATCGCGTCCCTGCCTCGTGGAGGACCGTCTCTAGAGGTGACGGGAATGCAGGCAGGCGTGGCAAAAACGTGAGCAGCGGGAGGAGCTCTCACACACGCCTCCGCCAGATCCAGACGGCAGCTGGTGCGCCAGTCCCCCCGCCCACGCCTGAAGCCACCACCGCGGCCTCACGTGCACGTCTGCCGGCCTGTCCCGGGCCCCAACCCTAAGGGTGTCCCTGCGTACACACCGAGAGAGCCTGTTCCCTCTGGCCAATCTCCACCGGCTCCCAGAGGAGAATCACGCCACCTACCGTCTGCTAGGAGCCCGCCCACCCGCCGCTCCTTCAAACCCCGCCTCAAAGCCGTGCCCCCCACGGCTCCTCGTTCAAGGTCCCTTGTACAAGATGGCGGCGAGCCCGCGGAATCAACCATAGAGACGCCCGCCTCCCGCGGAGAGCGTGCAGGTCTCGGAGGGACGTCCGCGGCCCTCCGAGCTGGGTGCGAGCCTCGCCTTCCGGCGGAGGGCCCTTCTAGGAGTACCGCCGTCCGTCTCCATGGTGCCGGGTCCTCCGAGCCGAGTCACGTGGCTGGAGGACTCCGCCGAGGAGGCGCGGGGAGGAGAAATGGGCGGGAGGTGGAGGGATAGCTTGAGACTGGGCGAAGACCGGGTTGTCATGGAGCTGCGGGGCCGGACTCGCGCATGCGCCACCTGACCCGCGGGTCCGGTCGTGGAGAGGCGACCTCGGCCCTAGGTGAGAGGGAAGGGCTGGGCCCGGGGGCAGAGGGTTTGCGCGGGGAGCGTGGGGAAAGGAGGCAGGAGTAGGGGAGAGAAGGGAAGCTATGTAGGCAAGAGAGAGCACCCACACTTTCGGGGGACGGAGGGCCAAATGGTGGGAGCAGGAGGCGGTGCGGCTGTCCCCCTTACAGTGGACTGCTTTTGCTGCGAGGGACGAGGCTGCTTGGGAGAGGGGATCGCGGGTGACTGGGGGCTGTGTGTGGGGACAGGGTTCGTGTGGGAAGCGAGTTGGGTACGCAGTCAGGAAGGGTGGGCCCCCCGGCTAACCCTGCTGAGAGTCCAGGCAGCAGCAGCGAGCTTGCAGGCCTGCAGGGTAGTGAGCAGAGGGGCAGGGAGTGGGCAGGTGAGTGAGCGCGGGGCTGGTAACCCGGTGAGGGTCCTGGGCCTCCAGTTTGGGAGTGGACATGGTGCCCCGTCCTGGGCCTGGGACGCAGGTGTGCTGTCACCGGCTTACTTGACTGGTTATTTCCCCTGGGTGGCCAGCTTTCCAGGTATGGTGCCAGGGGCGGGGAGGCAGAGGAGAAGGTGGGTAGTGCCAAGTAAGAAGTTAGTGGGTGGGTTTCGTGGAGCTCTGATCCGAGCCCAGGGCACGGGCCGCAGCCAGGCTCCCTGTTATTGCCCAAGTCCTGGCAGTATGCATTGCCTGGGCGTTTGCCCTGGGAACCTGGTGGTATGCCAGTCCCAGCACAGTCCTAGGGTCTGCCCAGTTCTGCCCTGCTGAGCTGGCAGGCTGGTGGATGCCTGGAGGGTGCTCCTGCTGTCTGGCACAGATGCAGCGTGGGCTGGTGCGAATGGGGAGGTGGGCACTGTTACTGTGAACCCTTCTGGAAACAGGGGACTTGGAGAAATTCTCTAATCTCATCTTCTCTTTGAAAGAGGAGATGGAGTGAGCTATGTCTGGTCCCAGAGGACCTTGTATGGAATTGGGGTTCAGGATCTTTGATAGAAATTTGCAGCCAAGTTGGAGAATGGAAATGGATGCCAAGGGATAAATGAATTTTCGAGATTTAGGTAGATGGGTCTCTGTCCCGTTCCCCCCACCCCGTTAAACCACATAGACATTTCCCCAGAGTGGTTTCTCTCACATGGAGACCAAGAGAAAACAAACTTCAAAAGAAAAGCTAGTAATGTATTTATAATTCCAACTGGGATTACTCCTGATTTGGGGGGTGGTAGGGTCCTCATTTTCTATGGCGTTTTCCTTTCTTGTATTTAAGCCTCTGCTTGGGCTTTCACCTCACACCTCTGTCCATGCACGCATGCTATACACGTGACACATATTAAAGGGAACTTGAGCTCTTGGGAAAGTTGCCAAGTGTCTATAAAAGGAAAGATCTGAGAGCAGCATTTCAGATCCTTTCCTTGTAAACGTTGGGTCTCCTTTTTATCCTAAGCCTAGATCTCCATAAAGATTGTTTGCGGATGAGACAATCTTTTAATTTGGTTGGTGGATTTATCCTGGAGGCTTCACCTTAGAATAAGGGGTAGATGGGATACCTGGAAGTTAGGTCTTGAGGTGACCACGGTGTTCGGAGATGCACAGTCTTGACCTTCAAGCTGTTCAGGTGATTCAGTGACAGCTAAGCTGCTAGGCTGTCAGCGAGACTCAGCAGGACAGATTTGTTGGAATGTATTTTTCTGTTGAGTGCCTCGCACATGAATGGGGGGGAGGCGAAGTTGCAAAGATGGAAAACACAACTCTTGAGGTTGAGGAGACAAATAACTAGACTGTAATGTAAGAAGTATAAAAATAGAAGAGCCAAGTGCTACGGAGCCCTTGTTAGAGTTTTATCTTATACCTATTGATATCAACTTCTATATGTATTGATTCACTTTCCGCTGTGAGTTTTATGTGCACTATTCTGTCTGGGGCCTATTCGGATAACGTGTTTCATACACACTTAGAAAAGGCCCGATTAGGGTCGATTCTGACAATCTGGGGAACTTAAGTCCTTTTGGTGCAGAGTCAGGCACGTGAGGATCTCAGATGTTTGTAAAGCGGCATTAGTGGGTTCCATTCTGTGCCAGGAAGCAGGGGATGGCATGGTGGGGAAGGGCTTAGCAACCTCTTTTCGACCGCTAGTCAGCTTATGAGCATCTAACTTTATTGTAAAATAAAATTGAGGAAAAAGAATCTTAAGGTTTTCAGATTGCCATTTGCGTGGCCCTGGGTTCAAGAAGAGCTGTAGTAAATGCCATCACTCTCTGTGCTTCTCTCCTGCCAAGGGTCTCATGCTGCCGTGTATGAGAGGGTCTGGCTAATCGATGTCCCTAGCGCCACTTGAAGGAAGGAAATACCTCTCAGAGAAGAGAGGTCAAGGTGGGATGATGTAACCTTTTGTTGTCCATCCCACGTGAACTCTCCTGAGATCCTAAGGCTTTCTGTTGCTTAAAAAGAACTGTACTTAGGTCAGAGGCTTTCATACTTTTAGTCATTTTCACATCCAAAGTAGTTGATTTACTATTCTTTTTTTTTTTTTAAGTTTATTTATTTATTTTGAGAAAGAGAGAGCAAAGTACATGCATGTGCACTAGCTGGAGAGGGGGAGAGAAAGTGAGGAGGGGAGAGAGAGAAACCCAAACAGGCTTCACACTGTCAGCGCTGAGCCCAACTGGGGGCTCGATCTCACAGACAATGAGATCATGACCTAAGGCTGAGATCAAGAGTAGGATACTTAACTGACTGAGCCACCCAGGCCTCTCTCAATGTGCTATTATTATTCTAAAGTGGATTATGCATTCTGTATTTCCAACTGCCACCCATTCTCTAAGACTTAATGTTTTACGTCTGTTCTTCTTTTAACCTATTTCTACATTTGTGTTTTGATTCCACAATTAATATTGTTCTGCACATTCCCAATGAACCAGAGAATTCCTATGTATCTTTTTTTTAATGTTTATTTAGTTTTGAGAGAGCAAGAGCATGAGCAGGGGAGGGGCAGAGAGAGAGGGAAACACAGAATCCAAAGCAGGCTCCAGGCTCTGAGCTAGCTGTCAGCACAGAGCCTGACACTGGGCTCGAACTAAAGAACGGGGAGATCATGACCTGAACTGAATTCAGACACTTAACCGACTGAGCCACCCAGGCGCCCCTCCTGTGTCTCTTCTGTAGCTCTATTGGCTACACTGTAATAATAGTAGCAAGACGTTTTTCATTGTCAAAAGGACTGTAGACTAAATTGGGATGCTTTATCTAAAATACCTAGGGGACGCCACTCAGTTGAGCGTCTGTTTCTTGATTTCAGCTCATTCATGGTCTTCTGGTTGTAGGAGCAGAGTTAGGCTCTTGGCTGGGCCTAGAGCCTGCTTAGGATTCTTTCTCTCCCTCTCTCTGCTCCTACCCAGCTTGCATGTGCACCCTTTAATAATAAATAAGTAATCAGCAAGTCAGACCTGCATAAGTCTGGTTGCCTATCCACAAGTTATATCTACTTCCCTTTTGAAGAAGCTTCCTATTCACTTTTGGATGGTGTTATTTCAGGGACATGAAACTATGCACATTTGGTGGGTTCTGTACAAAAGAATCCTGATTTAATTAGAAATGCGGTTTTACATTTTGGTTTACTTTTTAAACTGGATTATTCATGCTGTCATACTTCATAGCCACCTAATAGAGACATTGTTTTGCAAGACAGCGCTGTGCAAGATGGGCGGAGGCCATTGTTTATCTTTTATGCGCATAGGGTTTAACTTGGGACCTGTGTAAGAGTGCTTAGTTTGACGTGGATTGAACGGGGAAGCCAGTCCCCTTACGTGAGTTAGCTATGGTACAAAGTAAGTTTTACTTGGAGTTGTATTTAAAATTCAGCCTGATTCAGGGGCGCCTGGGTGGCTCAGTCGATTAAGCTTCTGACTCTTGATTTCGATTCCGGTCATGATCTCACAGTTCATGAGATCTAGCCCTTCATTGGGCTCTGAGCTGACAGCATAGAGCTTGCTTGGGATTCTCTCTTTCTCTCCCCCCCCGCCCCAATAAATATATAAACTTAAAAAATTTTTTTTAAATAAAATTCAGTCTCATTCAGATGGATTCCCTTCAGTCCACTTCTGTATGCAAGAGTATGAGCAAGAGGGTTGCTCAAGAATGCTTGTAAATATCTTTGTGTTTAACTTCATCCTGAATCGCTCCTCTGCTTCCGGAGCAGTGGATGTTCTTCACTAGATCCTCTGCTAGAGAAACATTCAGGCCTGATATTTCAGAGATTCCAGAGACAGTGCCCTTTTGGTGGGAGCTTGTGTTTCTCTCCACTCCAAAGGGCAATGGACTGTGAATTAAAACATCACCAGGCAGGGGCGCTTGGGTGGCTCAGTTGGTTGAGCGTCTGGCTTTGGATCAGGTCATGATCTTGCAGTTCGTGGGTTCAAGCCTCGCATCAGGCTCTGTGCTGACAGCTCAGAGCCTGGAGCCTACTTCAGATTCTGTATCTCCCTCTCTCTCTGACCCTCCTCTGCTCACGCTGTCTCTCTCTCTCTCTCAAAAATAAATAAAAACATTAGAAAAAAAATTTCTTTAAATAAATAAAACATCACCAGGCATTGTTTCCATCTTGTCTCACTGTCCATTCATGCCGCTATAACAAAATACCACAGACTGGGTAGCTTTTAAACAACAAAGACATATTTCTCATAGTTCTAGAGGCTGGAAGTCCAAGATCAGGGTGCTGGCACCATCAGGTGAGGGCCCTCTTCCAGGTCATAGGCTGTTTCACCGTCCTCATGGGGAGGAAGGGGAAAAGATCTCTCCGGAGTCCTCCAGGTGAGGGCCCTCTTCCAGGTCATAGGCTGTTTCACCGTCCTCATGGGGAGGAAGGGAAAAAGATCTCTCCGGAGTCCTCCTTTACAATCCCATTCATGAGGGCTCCACCTTCATGACGTACAACCTCCCAAAGGCCCCGCCTCCTAATACCATCCTCTTTGGGGGTCAGAATCGCAAAATATGAATTGTGGGGGGACGCAGACATTCAGAACACAGCACCTACCCAGTTTTCATTGTCACTGTCATTTTCCCTGTTCTCTTTATCCCTGCAATATCCTTTGTGTTCCTCTCATGCCATCCCCACCCTTGCCATTCTGTGGGGACTCAGATGGCCTTGTTAAAATATCTGGAATGTTCCCAGCCTCTGCCAGCCCTTTGAGGGATCATTTATCTCATTCTTCGCACTGTTAGCCAAGTTCTAGATCTGTTGTTGACCAGTTGCCCGGTGGGGGCAAGTGTAGACTTCTTCAGCTTCTCTGGGCTCCAGACATGTGCACGTGACAGCCGAGCCAGCACTCCCACTTGGACAGCCCCCAGCCACTGCTCTCTTTGTGGCCGAGACTGGACCAGCCTTGCCACCCCACCCATCTGGGCTCTTCTCAGGCTGCCTAGCTTAGGAAATGGTGCCGCCACCTACCCCCCAACATGCAGTCACCAAGCCCCAAGTCTTCCTTCTAAATCCATCTCCAGTCTGTTCACTTCTCTCCATTTCCACTGCCACCACTTTAATCCACCTGGGCTACTGGGGCAGTATCCGAATGACCTCAGTGCCTCGCTTGCTTCTCTCCACTTTCATCTCAGTTCAGCACCCAAAATGCTTTTAAAATGCCAAACCGATCACGGGTCACAAGGCACTGCCTGTCTGGCCCTCGCCAGTCCCCTGAGGCACAAGTGCATGGCCTTCCACGAGCCCCTGCCCTGTGCTCTGGCCTCTGAGCTCTTTGAATGTGTCAGACTCTTTGCACCTTTAGGGGCTTCTCTGGATCCTGGGCTATATGTCACTTCCTCAGGAAAGCCTTCCCTTGCCTAGTCCCCTTAGACTATTCGCCCCTCCCCTTCATAGCAGTTATCAAAATAGTAATTAAGTCATTGTGGGATTGGTTGATTAATGTCTGTCTGGCTATCTAGACCCTAAGCTCCAGGAAGGTAGCAACCATGTCTGTTCTGTTCACTTTGTACTGGTCCTAGCCCAATGCCTGCTCCACAGTGGGCACTTGCTAAATATTTCTAAATGACTCAGTATAACTTAGCTGAGCCTCAGCTTCCTTCTCTGTAAAATGGAATAGCAGCCAAGGAGGATATTAACAGCACTAATGTTGTGGGTGGACTTGTGTAGAATCAAAGCACTATTATATAGGATCTTATTTTTGTGCAGAAAAGTTCTTTTTAAGCCAACATGAGCCTATATGAGGAACTGTGTTTACTCTGTTGAGTACCTCACCCAGAGTTCATTTGAGCAACTGTGCAAGGGGAGGTGGGAGTCAGACCAGAGCCTCCGCAGCGGGCACCACTCCTCCTCCCTCCCTCAGGGAGCAGGGGGAGTTACCCCTTCCAAAAAGCCTAATCAAGTGTGCCTTTGTTAGCAGTTGACAAAGCTTCTACTGAGTGTGGTTTGCGTGCCCTGAATTTGTAATGGAATTTGAGGGCAGGAGAGGACAGCAGACCTCCTTTTGGGTGGAAACCATTCTACTGTTGAGCAAACTTGAAGCCTTTGTAAGTTGAGACCTCTGAGAAAATACAGAGGAAGTGGGCGAGGCCAGTGTTCTTTGCCCTTCTTTTCCTCACCGTCTGGATCACCTGTTTCAGCTCTCCAGGCGATGTCTTCTTATGTAATTGTTGTTTCTCCCAGGGAAATCCAGATGAAAGGCAGGACCTGACGAACCCACTCCTAGCCCGCTGAAACATGGAGAGGAAAAACCCACCCAGAGAGAGCCCCAGAAGACTCTCCGTCAAAGTGGGCAAAGGCACAGAGATGAAGAAAGTGGCTCGTCAGCTCGGCGTGGCAGCTGCTGAGTCAGATAAGGACTCTGGATTTTCAGGTTAAAAATACCTTATTCCTTCCACATTGCGATGAATGATTTGCCTGAACACCGCCCTCCCTAAAACTCATTCGTGCGATAAAAGTTTTCATGTACAAGATAAATAACCCTCTGACCTCTTAAAATGGTAATTCTGGTGTCGGATGGTGGGCTACCTACCCGTCAGAGTCACTGGGGTTCGTTCTGAAGGGACCATCTGACATCTTTTTCCAACGCAGACTCTCAACTTTAAACGTCACGTTTCCAACCATTGCAAAGTTCCTGGGAAAAAATACTTAAACACCCATCATTCTGTTGTCTTAGCTCCTTTTTCATAGGTATAGCTACGTCGCTGGAAAAAAACACACTGCTGCATGCTATCGCCATGTAGCAAATGAAACAGAAGCAGATTATGATTTAAGATAGCTGTTTTTGCTAAGAAAGTAATTTGCCATGTATAAAAACATTTCCCCGCCACAACCCGTGCCTGCCAGTATCTGTCCATCTGTACTTGGACTTTGAGACCCCCCACTCCAGTTCCATACTTTATTAAAAAATTTTTTTCTTAATGTTTGTTTATTTTTGAGACAGAGACAGAGCATGAGCGGGGGAGGGGCAAAGAGAGAGGGAGACACAGAATCAGAAGCAGGCTCCAGGCTCTGAGCTGTCAGCACAGAGCCTGGTGCAGGGCTCAAACCCACAGACCATGAGATCATGACCTGAGCCAAAGTCGGACGCTTAACTGGCTGAGCCACCCAAGCACCCCATCCATACTTGAGGATCTATTAGAGACAAGAAAGTAGAACAGTTAGTTCATTTCAAACTTTATACAAAAGGGCTAGCTGCCTATGCATGAATCATTTACTTTTGTGCCCAGCACTACTGTTTCCACGTTTGAGGGTAGTGACTTCAGTCTGGCTCTAGAGTCAACATAGTGGCCCAGAGGATGCAGAGAGATGATGCCGGGGGATTCTGGCTGGGCCAGCATCCTGAGAGCAGAGCCCTCCCCGAGAGGAAGATTTATGTTACCCAGCTTCACAGAGACTTATCAGTCCATCTCGTTGATTTATTAATTTACAGTGAGAAATGCAGCTGTTAGGAAAATTAGACCTCTCCCACCCCTAGATTGGTGTGTTTTCTTCCCATAGGCATGCTGCGCGAGAAGCCAGATTATAAATAGACTGTTGCTCAGGGAGGAACAGAGCACCAGCCGATCGAAGGACCAGAATAGGGCCAGTCCAGCGAAGGGAGGGCCAGCTTATAGCCCTTTGGGCTTCTCCTCTCTCAGCATTGTTTCCCAAGCTTGACTCAACATAAGGCTCATCTGAGGTTCTTGTTAAAAATGCCAATCCCCACCACCCAGGTATATACTGACTCCCCTGGGGTCGTCAGTTGCTGAAGGAATCTCATCAGTGTTATTTATTTAATTAGCAGAAGTCTTCTCAAACTCACAGGGAATTGGAGTACCTACTGAGTAATGATAATGTTAACATTTATATAGAATTTATCATATAAGTTCTGTATAACCAGGGGCTGGCTGGGAAGTCAGTCCCTGATGAATAATGTTTGCCAGTTTCCATGATGTATATATTCTCACCAGGACCAATTAGTTTCAAGCTACTAATAAGACGTTACTGAATGTGTGGATGGGAAGATTTGGGCAACTAGAAAAGTCCTTAAGAGCTGGCAGAACCAGCTGCAGCACGTGGCTGCACAGATCATAGTTCACGTACAATAAATCCTAATAACTATCCTGTGAGAAAGTAACTATTCTGTTCCCCACTTTACAGATGAGGAAACTGAGGCATAGAAAGATTCCATAATTTCCAGGATCATGCAACTGGTCAGTAGGAGAGCTGGGATTTGAATCCAGGGACCTGTGCTTCCAGAGGCCCTACCTTTTGACACCATTGCCCAGTATTCTGGAAAGCTCTGATGAAATTCTTTAGGTCACTGTCAACCGAATCCTCCTCATTTATCATCTATTCACTCAGTGAATTGATTAGGAGCAGTCAGTGGGGAATACATTGGCGGAGATGCTCACAGTTGCTACACTGGAGTGCAAATATTCTGTGCGGGGACTAAAATAAACCTATATTTGGTGTGACTGACACACTGTTCTGTGGAAAAGTTGTGCTTCCGTAGGATGGTCAGAAGACTCCCTTGCGTCGGCATTCCGTATATACTGAGCTCTGGCCAAAACTGCTGATCGGGGACTGGTAGAAGTTTGGGTGGGCTCATGGATATGTGTGGAGTTCCTGTTATCTGAATGGTGAGAATGTTGCCCTGGATTAAGCTAAGTTACTCTAGCCACACTCCTATTGGTTAGGACGGCCACAACAGAATGTAATAAATCAGGTGGCTCAGACAGCAGATCTGTTGTCTCACAGTTCTGGAGGATAGAGGTCCAAGATCATGGTGTGGACAGGGTTCACTCTCTCAGGGCGTGAGAGAGAATTAGGGGGAAGAATACTGATCACAAGGCCCCTCTCCTGGAGATTGTGGTAGCAAGGACCTGGGGGAAGGCCTTCGTGAAAGGTGGATTTTATTTATTTATTTTTTAACAGGTGCTCCTGGTGATTTCTGTGATCAGACTGGTGGTCTGGGAAACATCGTAGAATTACTATCTCATATTTTTCTTTTATTATCATGTTTGTTTTTCATGTTTTTTCCTTATCGTGGAGGTAATGTGTGCTTATTGTGGAAGCTTAGAAATTTAGGAACATGCGAAGAAAAAACTAAACATTATCCATAATCCCATCACCTTTATTCCCAATATGTTGACATTTCAGGACACCATTCAACAACGTCACCCTTGTCAGGCCGGCTGTTTTGTAGTATGTCCCAATGTCTGGATAGCTTTTCTGATAGTTTCCTTACTCTCTTTGTAGAAGTGCTTTAAGGAGTATTGTGTTGTTCAGACACAAGATGGTATTAAAAATACTCTAACTCATTATGCCCCCAAAAATGGCCCCAGCAGATGATTTCGGCCACTCCTGGACCAGGTGCCAGTGAGCTAGTTCACGGAGTTATCATTCCAGCTACCTGGGAGTGTGATGTGATTTGTAAAACCAATGTAGTTTTTCCCTTTTTTAAAAATTTTTTTTAATGTTTTATTTATTTTTGATACACGGAGACAGAGCATGAGAGGGGGAAGGGCAGAGAGAGTAAGAGACACAGAACCGGAAGCAGGCTCAGGCTCTGAGCTAGCTATCAGCACAGAGCCTGACGCGGGGCTCGAACCCACAAATGTGAGATCTGACCTGAGCCAAAGTCAGAGGCTTAACCAACTGAGCCACCCAGGCGCCCCAGTTTTTCCCTTTTTAATTATATTCCTATATTTAATTATTCTCATTTTATTTTATTTTAAAATTTTTAATATTTTTTATTTATTTTTGAGAGACAGAGAGAGACAGCATGAGCAGGGGAGGGTCAGAGAGAGAGGGAGACACAGAATCTGAAGCAGGCTCCAGGCTCTGAGCTAGCTGTCAGCACAGAGCCTGACGCGGGGCTTGAACCCACGAACTGTGAGATCATGACGTGAGCTGAAGCCAGATGCTTAACCAACTGAGCCACCCAGGCACCCCTAATTATTCCCATTTTAATTATTTCCCTAACTTTATATTTCGAAACACTTCTGATCTACACAAAAGTGAATGAATATCACAGATGTCTTTCATTCAGATTCACTGAGGGATATCATTTTGCCATGTTGCTTTATCTCTATATAAGCACACCTCTTTATATACACACACGTAAATATATATATAATACAAACGTGTATGTGTAAAAAATATGTGTGTATACTGAACTATTTGCCAGTAAGTTGTAAACACTTGACCCTTTATTCATAACTACTTAAGTACAAATCTTCTGTAAAATTACAATATCATCGTCATAACTGAAAATTTCCACATTGATGTAGTTATTAATTAGCTGTAGTCCACACTTAGATTTTCCCACTGCCTCAATAATGTCCTGTACGGCTGTTTGTCTTTTTGTCTATTTGTTGGTTTCGGATCCAGGATGCAGTTGAGAATTGAGCATTTCATTTAGTTGTGCTTTTTAGTCTTAGTCTAGAACAGTGTCCTCATCTTTCCTTGCCTTTTTTCCCCTTTCCTTTTTCCCTGTTTTCTTTTTTAATTACAGTGACTTTTTTTTTTAAGTTTATTTATTTGAGAGAGAGAGAGAGCATGAGCACGAGAGGGACAGAGAGAGAAGGAGAGAGAGAATCCCAAGCAGGCTCTGTGCTGTCAGTGCAGACAGAGCCTGACATGGGGCTCAAACCCACGAACTGAGATCATACCCTGAGCCGAAGTCGGACTCAACCAACTAGTCACCCAGGCGCCGCCACAACGGTGACATTTTTGTGATGAGTTAGGCCTGTTGTTTTGTAGAATGTCTCACTCTGGATTTTTCTGCTATCTCCCCATTAATAGAATCAGGATACACATTTCCTTTTTTTTACCAGAATAGTACATTTTTGCTGTTACATCCTTCCCGTTGCAACGCATAATGAGCCTCCTAAGTGTGTCTCATTCTTGATGAGGCCCTGGTGGATCACCTGGTTAAGGTAGTGTTTAAGCGGGGCACTTGGGTGGCTCAGTTGGTTAAGCCTCCGACTTTGGCTCGAGTCAGATCTCATGTTCGTGGGTTCTAGCCCCGCGTCAGGCTCTGCGCTGACAGCTCAGGGCCTAGAGCCTGCTTCCGGTTCTGTGTCTCCTTCTTTCTCTGCCCCTCCCCCTCTCATGCTCTGTCTCTCTCTGTATCAAAAACAAATAAAACAAAACATTAAAAAAATTTAAAAAAAGAAGATACTATCTTTTAAAAAAAAAGGTAGTGTTTAAGCCTATAACCAGATTTCTTTATTGTAAAAGTACCTTTTCTCTTTCTAATTAGAACGTAATTTATGGGATGATACTCTGAGACTCTGTGACTCTCCTGTTTCCCAAAAACTGTTGACCAGTGGCTTTAGCAACCATCGCTGATTATCTTTAGCTGAATCAATGACTATACTCGTGGCTTAAAAACAGTGATCTGACTCTATCATTCCTTGCACATTTTATTAGCTGACACTCTTCTGTAAAGGTGAGTTTGTCCTCCTTTTTTGAGTATCACTATGGGTACATGGAATTCTTTTGTTATTCGGTTTGTCGATCCTATATCATTATTCTTGTTGATACTCAGATTGTCCCCAGTTTGGCCCAAGCTCCGTGATAGTTCCTGTGTTGTTTTGCCTTGACCCCATTTGTGTCTGATCACTTCCTTGTTTTTGGGGGACAGTAAGATGCCCAGGCTCATCTTGTACTTTTTACTGCTGAGGACTCGAATTGAGCTCCCCTGTTTCTCCTAGAATCTGTTTTTCTTTTTTATGTAGGATGGCATTTAGAAACCAAGGCCAGTCCACTAGGTATGCATTTGGCTTCCGAGGTCCTTTGTTTCTGGCCATGGTTCTTTTTTTTTCCTTTTTCTTTTAACATTTATTTTGAAAGACAGTGACTGAACAGGGGAGGGGAGAGAGAGAAAGAGACACAGAATCCGAAGCAGGCTCCAGGCTCTGAGCCAGCGGTCAGCAAAGAGCCCAATGTGGGGCTCGAACCTAAGAACCATGAGATCATGACCCAAGCCGAAGTCAGACGCTCAACCGACTGAGCCACCCAGGCGCCCCTCGACATGGTTCTTAACTAGAGGCGCACATTTGGATTACTTGTGTTTTGTGAAAATCCACTTGCCAGGGCCCCAGAAAGATCAGTTCAGCAGATTGAGGGGAGGACCCCAACATCTGTAAATTCTAAAAAGCAACCTGAGAGATTCTGATTAAGTGCAAGTGTTGACAGTTACACCTCATTTAAATTACAGTCACATTTTGGTCCTACTCATCCAAATTGCACTGAGAGTCTTGAGCATTTAGTGTATTCCCAGACCCCTCACTAGCTGGGCTACAGCAGTCTCTTGGTTCACTCTAGCAGGTAGCTAATTAAGTCTTTTTTGAATGGATCTCCCATCGGGCAGCCTTATCTTCTTCACCATAGAGTGTCTTTCCGTCACCCTTTGTGCAGGGTCCCCGGGAGGAACACCCAGCATCCATTTAGGACACGGGCAAGGGAGGTGTTTACTGGGTGGCGGTGGGTAACAAAGTCATACTTTAAATTTCAGCTCTGATGATCTTACCCGGAATTGTACAGTTAGAACACCTAGGAAGGAGCCGTTTTGAGGTTTGCAGGTTCATTTCGTTTTTATTATTATAACTGTGTCTTGTGCTGCCCAGAGCCTCTCAAGGTCTTAATCCTGCCCCAGGTCATGCCTGTACTCCCTTCCCCTTTCAGCATCGGATTCTTGAAGGTAATGCTCTAACTCTGAAGCCTTCCACGCGGGTCTCCTGTGGTGGTGATGGTTAGTCTCACAGAAGCCCTAACTGACGCGAGCTTTGGTCTGTAACATTTAGAAAGGAAGCCTGCTGTCCTAGGGCAGCGCTGCTTCATCTTTTGGGGTAGGAGGGATCATAGTGGCCTCCACTGAGAATGCAGTGAAAGCTAAAGGCCCATTCAGAAAAAGCCACAAAAACTTCTATCACAAATGTTCTGTTCCATTTCAAGAAGTCTGTTGACTTCTTAGAAGTTCCGCTTAAGAGCCCCGAGCCTAGATCCTAAGTGAAATGACCATTCTTCTGCCCAGCAGATGGGAGCTCGGAATGTCTGAGCTCGGCAGAGCAGATGGAGTCCGAGGACATGCTGAGCGCCTTAGGCTGGAGCCGGGAAGACAGGCCAAGGCAGAACTCCAAGACCGCAGGCAGTGCCTTCCCGGCGCTGTCCCCGATGGTTGTCATGAAGAACGTGCTGGTCAAACAGGTGAGGGGGACGACTGTCTCCTGCCGTCTCTGCACGGGAATGTTCTCGAGCTTCCTGCGTGCCGTGCCTCTCCCTGTCTGCCCAGGAGAGACAGAGAACCAGACCGCTAGTGCCACACTGATGGCGCACGTCAGCCGTGGGGAGACAATGTTTCCTTTCAGCTACTGATGGTGTTTTCAAAAGGACCACAGCAGTCATGACATGTGTTCTCGTTTTCCAGACGGCAGGACTACTTCACTCCTCTATCCCCAGTTTGTCCAAAGGGACCCCAGCTTCCTTTAGTGACAGATAAAGGAACGAAGCAGAAACGTTGTCACTTTTCCTGGTGCATTCTAACATATGACAGAAGCGGGGGTAGCAACAAAAGAATCCCTTTTCATTTGAATTGCCCCTGAGTTGAGGAAGGTAAGGTGTATTTATTTGAGACGTAGAGGCGATTTCCATGTTCTCCCAAAGCCACGTCATTAGTGAGAAGGCAGCTCTTTGGTTTGGGGATGGCTGTCCCAGCAGCCTCCACACACACAGCAGTGCTGTGGAATTGAAAAATACCCTGTTTGGGGCTTTATGACACAACTCTGCATATTGTGTGATTATTGTCTGGAAATGAAAGCAGAGAAGATTTAGATGGGAATGTAAGCTCAGCCCCGGTGTTTGAAAGAGAATTCAATCATGGGAACTTGGTTAAAGGACATTTAACCTTCCCTTACCTTCCGTTGCTCGAAAGCATCCCAGTTCTCACACGGGTCCATTCGTCCATGAGGCTGCTTGAGGCTAGTGTGTCTACGTGGGCCTTCCCACCTTAGGCAGAAGAACATGTCCAGAGCCTCACAGGACACCCCTACGATCCTAACTACTTACATAGTTATTACAGTGGAACACAAACTGATTTTCTTTTTTCTTTTTTAAATTTTTTAATGTTATTTATTTATTTTTGAGAGACAGAGAGAGACAGTGGGAACAGGGGAGGGTCAGAGAGAGAGGGAGACACAGAATCTGAAGACAGGCTCCAGGCTCTGAGCTAGCTGTCAGCACAGAGCCGGACACGGGGCTCGAACCCACGAACCATGAGATCATGACCTGAGCCAAAGCCGGATGATTAACCGACTGAGCCACTCAGGTGCCCCACAAACTGATTTTCAACAAGGCAACCCAGGGCCTCTGGGAGAAGAATTAGAAGATTTTTACTTGGCCGCTCGTATCTCAGCTGGAAGCACAGTTCCCTTATTGAAACGAAGAGAGAAAGACGTGAAATGGAGCCCAAATGAGGTTGTCCAGGCCCCCCCAGTGCCGCCTGCTTCTCAGGGCTTCCTTTCTCCTGGGTTCTTTTGCTCCCTGCCTTCTTCTCTTGTTCCCTTACCGCTCTCTGCTGTGTCTATGTTTATACGCCTTCTTTGTTGGAGGCGAGGCTGGCAGCTCCCGGAGCTGAGAACAGCCCACGGGCGAGGAGTGAGTAGGCTTTTTGGCAGAGCCCGCATTCTTCAGGACAAAGACCTCCAGGAAGGCTGTGCTTGATCAGGGGATTGGAGGCCGGGGGCAGGCTGACCTAGTGGAATAGTCTAGGAGTTTCATTTTGTTGTTGGTTTTTTTTGTACATGCTAGAATCTCGCACATTCCAAAATTAAAATAATTATATGCTAAAAAAAAAATCTCTGCATATCATGTAATGTCTTGATTATTGCTGCCTGCTCTTAGGTATTTTTCTTTTGAGGGTCTGATTCCATTTCTGTCACCAGCCCATGTGATCTCGTACATATTTACTCCACCACCGTGGATTTCAGTTTGCTCATCTTTAACATAAAGGCTTTATGTGAAATGTTCTGAGATCCTATCCAAGCTGAAAATCTTGTTCTGTGTTTCCTCAAATGATTTCAACGTGAATAATACATTGTAAAATCTAATAATTAGGACAGATAAGCTAAGTATCAATTAGTGCAGCGGGCATACAGCAGCATTGGGAAGAACAGTCTACTGAAATCATCTTGGGAAAGCGATGGGTTAGATATTGTCTGGACCCATTTGCCTTGTAGGTCTGTCCTTATGGTCTGAGTGACTAGGGGGATAGCCTAAAGTTTTACTTCTGACTGCGCTAGGCAGACCTCTGCTTCAGAAGACCCCTAACTTTGGATCTCTGGTAGGAAAATGTAGTTGTGGGGCCTAGCATTGCTTACGCACCCTCCAGGATATGTTTGAACACTAAGCGGGCCCCGGAATGGGCTCTCGGGGTCATCCTAGCCTTGTTACAAATGAACTGTAGTTAAATTTGGCTTAAAGTTCCTATCCAGGCATCCAAGAAGCCGAAATGTGTGCAAAATGGTGTGCAGACGTGGGAAGACAGTCCGTAGCTTTCATCAGATAAATCAAATGACCCCACCGGGGATAAGAATCTCTGCTCCCTAGCCTCACCAACCCTCATATCTTTGGGACCAAGTTGGAACTAGGTTGGCTTTTGAATATTAGACACAAGGAGCCATGCCCTTCTTTAATAGGCTTCCATCCAGATCAATAAGAATAAAAACGCATAATTGAGGACTAACATAACAAAAGCAGAGTAGGGAATGGTTAGGCTGGGTTTTAGAGTCAGACCCAGGATGGAATCCTAGCTCTGTCCCTTCAGTCGCTTGGAGACTTAAAGCAGGTTATTTCCACTTTCTGAGCCTCCGTTTCTGATTTATGAAAGCAGACAGTAACGGCCGCACGGGTGTAGGGAGAGGGAATGAGAGCCCCCGGCAGAGGTCATCACACACAGGGCTGACCCACGGGAAGCACGGGCAAGCCCTGTCCGCCTCAGTGGCTTTGTGGTTGCCAGGATATCACTGACTTAAACACAGGGGCCCAGACAATATGTAACTTTCTAATCAAAAGTCACTTTCAAGTAAAAGAGGTTCCAGATCTAATTAAATGAAGACTGACTTTGGTGCGAGGATACGTCTACAGTCTTGAGATTAGCGCATTTACGCTTAAGCCAGGAAACTGTACTATCCGTGTTTTTATTGCATCAGTTCTGACCTCAACCAGGTCACTACTTCACCTACCTACAATTTCTTTTTCTCAGTGATAGCACTTGAATAAAGATCGAGATTTCCTCCAGTCTTCCTTTAAGAAAGCTTTAAAAACAGACCAATGGTACCAGATTCAGACGGATTTTCAAGCCACAGTCGCGTTCTCTAGAAGGGCTGCCCCGCAGGGGAGGAAGGCCCTGTAGTTGTACAAGCACCTGGCAGGAGGCCGCAGCGCCTCTCCTCTCAGCGGGTCACAGTAGCGAGCCGCTCTTTTCCTTTGTTTGCAGGGCAGCAGCTCCTCGCAGCTCCAGTCGTGGACTGTCCAGCCCTCCTTCGAAGTGATCTCCGCTCAGCCGCCGCTGCTGCTCCTCCATCCGCCCGCGCCCGCGCCCGCCAGCCCGTGTCCCGCCGGCGAGAAGAAGTCGGACTCCAGGAACTACTTGCCCATTCTAAACTCTTACACCAAAATAGCCCCCCACCCGGGCAAAAGGGGTCTTTCCCTCAGCTTGGAAGAAAGAAGGGAAAGCGGGGTGCAGAAGAAAGTCTGCACGGAGAGACTTGGGCCGAGCTTGGCTTCCAGTGAGCCCAGCAAGCCCCGGGCCGCGCCCCCCAGGCCCCCCGCGCTGGCACCCCCGGGCGCCAAGCTCACCGAGGACTCCGCCCCGCAGGGGGTGCCCTCCCTGGTTGCCGGCGGGAGCCCGCAGACTCTGCAGCCCGTGTCCAGCAGCCACGTGGCCAAAGCGCCCAGCCTGACCTTCGCCTCCCCCGCCAGCCCCGTCTGCGCGGCGGACAGCACCCTGCACGGCCTGGAGAGCAGCGCCCCCCTGTCGCCGCTGTCGGCCAGCTGCAGCTCGCCCCTGTGGGCCGCCGAGCACCTGTGCCGCAGCCCCGATCTCTTCGCGGAGCAGCGGCGGAGCAAGCACAGGCGCTTCCAGAACACCCTGGTGGTCCTGCACAAGTCCGGCCTCCTGGAGATCACTCTGAAGACCAAGGAGTTGATCCGTCAGAACCAGGCGACTCAGTTGGAGCTAGACCAGCTGAAGGAGCAGACCCAGCTGTTCCTAGAGGCCGCCAAGAGCAGGGCTCCTCAGGCCTGGGCCAAGCTGCAGGCGGCCTTGACCTCGGGGGCGAGTCGGGCAGGCAGCGACCTGCAGGCGTTCTCTGACCACCCAGACATGTAGCACGGAAGGCGCCTTTCCCTGTTACTTGAGCGGTTCTTTTGAACTCTTGCGGTTTCTACTCCTGTTTCCCAGAGCTTCTGTAAGAGCTTTTCCTTCTAAACTTAAACCGTTTGGCAGTTCACTTATGAAGCCACATGCCAGTACCTGGCTGCTGTCTTAACCTGTGGTCCGTGCACAGTTTACGCACGTGTCCGTTCCTCTGAGGACCTCGGATCCGGAGTGTCCTGAGTCCCCCTTTCCTTAGCCTGCAGGCTCATAGATGGGTCACGGGGCAAAGCGGGCCAGCCGGTTGTGTGGGGCTCTTCCGGCTGTCCCCTCCCACCATCCCACTCACTCACTGTGATCAAGGGCACAGTGACAGGGACGAGCCCACAGAGTGACATCTGTCAAGCAGGGGAGTAGGTGATATAAGTGACATACGGATCCCTTTGTGGATCTTCTCGTGGACGGCTTGTTCACAGAGAGATCCGAGGTGTGCCCGCATTCCACAAGGCATCGTGCCATTCGGGTGAAAACTCAAATGCCGAGGGCACAGGCCGGGCCGCGGGTGCAGGCGCTTAATCATGTGAAGCTTTGTCTTCCTCAACTGGAACGTCAAGGGGAGAGGAGGATAGCACATTGAACTCTTACACTTTAGTCCCAAGCCAGATTTCTCGTCACTTAAACTGGTAGGCAAAATACTTCAGATTTTTAAAGTATGGAATGGATTCGGTACCATCTGGAATTATAATTGCTGAATTGCTTTTTTTTTTTTTTTTTTGACTTAGACTCTGAAGAAAGTAGACATGGCCAGCACCTCTTGATTGGGAGCTGGAAGATTCTGGAAATTTATGCTTCCCGCCCCCTCCCCCTCCTTTTGAAACAATGCAACCTGTTGTATGTGTGAAAATCTCCCGGATAGTTTCCAGGCTCCTGAGAACATATGTGAGTTAACCCCTCTGCTGCCACTTTTTTTTCCTTTTGTTTTTGTCAAACAGGAAAGAAGTGGTGATTACTTGGCAAACTTTGAGTTAGAACCATCCTGAGGTTATGACATAGAAGTCCCCCAAACATTGGAGACTGTTCTTCCTGCCGCTTTTCTTTTCATATCCAAAGTTTTCGTTTGTTGCATGTGACAGTAACATGGCGTGGCACAGTCCTCCCAGTCCCCTCCGTGCACTGGATGACGGCAGCAAAGCCAGAGGTTATCTGAAGTTCACCTAGAAATGGAGGGTGTGATACGAATTTCCAGATGATCCCCATTCTTTTGGCTTTGTGCTAAAGGTACCCGGGATTTCTAAGTAGTACCATTTCAGACTTTCTATCCTTTCATCTAAAAATGGCATCCTCTTGAAAACCATGTACAAATTACCTTAAGACAAAGTTCTGTATGGCCAGCTTTGTCTTTTCTGCATTAAAAATGTTCTTGAAGTTTTACCAAGGCCAGAAGCTAACGCTCAGATTTACCTGGTAGCTGTTAACTGTAACATAGTTTTTAAATCACCAGGCTTCCGATTGCCCACACTTTGTTATCAAACATGTACGACTGAGATATGACTGACCAATTTAGAAATGGCTTGGTAAAATCTCTCTCTACACTCTCCTGGTCAGTGCGGAATTCCTACCTGCCATTTACTTTCAGAAAAAAGAGTTTCAAAATCCCAGCAAATGTGTCTTGAAGCAGACCCTCGGCTCCTTTGAATATTCTCCTCTTGGCCCACTCCCTTTGCCTCCCCTGAATCTGTGCACCACAACGACAGCCCTGCTCTGCGCACCACGCTAGGAAGCTTCCTTTTTGGCAGAAGATATTTGGCAGCAAAGCTAGGGAGACAGGTGGATTCAGAACAGCCTGGGCACCAGTCATGAGTCGTACTGAGTGTCAAAAATCTGAACATACTTGCTGAGAACCAAATTTATTCCCTCAGAAAACCCTCTGTGGAGCTATAAGCTCTTGGACCCTTCTTCCTAGGTTAGGGTTTGCATCTCCCTTCCTGTCATGGTAAAAGATGATGAGAGCCGTCATCGATCCGCGCTGCCGAGTGGCAGGGCGACGCAGCACCTCCCCGCCTCTTCTCTGATCGTGTGACTTCGCGTTGGAAGTCTCTCTAGGCTGTTAGCATGGGTGTTCCTTCCCTAGTGGAGCTGTAAGCAGATGAAGCCAAACAGGGAAGCTAGTTCTTGGAAGAAGAGGTCCACTGAGGCTCCCAGACGTTCGGGGCCAGAAGCCAGATCGGCACATGGAGGAACCGCGGAGTAGACCAGAAAGATCTCCATTGGTTGCACAAGGCTGTAAGTAGTAGTGCTGTCCGCGAGCATGCTTTGATCTGGTATGAAGTCCTGTGGCAGACCTACTGTTTTCTGACAGCGAGACGCGATTCTTAGTTCAGACCAACCCTTAAAGAGAACGTTTGGCAGATTTTGTTGGCAGCGTTGAGACACATCTAGAAAAAGCTGCTGATTGAATTGGTTACGGGAACGGGGTTTAATACCATTTGTAATTTATTACACTCATTGGTTTTTATTGATTATGGTATTGTCTGACTTTACTATGATTCCTTCAACAGAAAAGTAACCCCCGTGCATATCTTGAAGTGTTTTTTTCCTGCTATGAATTCTTTAGGGTAGAGATTTATTTACCAAATGTGAATTCTTTTGAGGAAGTATGAAGTTTTGTAGAAATTGACTGTGAAATGTCAGAGAAAAATAAAAGTCACTTACTTGAAACTATTTGGCTTTTTGCTTTATAACTACCTAAAAGTACTAAGTAAAATCTAGAGTAAGTACACTGACCCTTGAATAACATGGGTTTGAACTGAGCCGATTATACGTGGATTTCTTTTGATAAGTATAGTGCCGTGCTGCAAATGTCGTTTCCTTGTGGTTTTAGTAACACTTCTTTCCTCCAGCTTACATAATTGTAAGAAAACAATATATAATCCCTATCACACATGATAGGGGTTTATCGACTCTTTGTTACTGGTAAGGCTTCTGGTCAACAGTAGGCTTTTAGTATCTAAGTTTTGGGGGATGCATGGATTTTCAACCGCACAGGGGTCGGCACCCCTCAGCCCCATGTTGTTCAAGGCTTGTTAAGTTTGAAACATATGTACTCATGTCATTCGGGAATGTTGGGATTAGATACTGAACTGGTGTGAACTTAAAAGGAAATGAAGGCAGTCTTAATCCATGTGACCAGTCCCATATTACCTAGCGTCTTAGAAGTTTATATTAGATAGGTTGGGAGGAGTCAAAGGAGCACACAGTCCACTGGTTACTTTCTTCTTCTTCTTTTTTTAATGTTCATTTAGTTTTAAGAGAGAGACAGAATGTGAGTGGGGGAGGGGCAGAAAGAGAGAGGGAGACACAGAATCGGAAGCAGCCTCCGGGCTCTTCCTGGAACCCACGAACCTACAAACCTGGAGATCATGACCTGAGCCAAAGCCGGCCGCTGAACCGACAGAGCCCCCCAAGCACCTCTCTTTCTTCTGATCGGACACTTTCACAAACGTCAAAGCTACAGTTGCCCTCTGGGACAAACTAAAGCCACATTAAATGAAGTTCTTCCTACAGTAGAGTCCTTAGCAAGTACAGCTCCAAGCCTCCCTCCCGTGCTTCTTAGAGTTGATTCCTAATGCGCTGCTCCTCCCTGTTCCCCAAGGCCAGTCAAGCCACCCCTCCCCAGACTTTTAAGATGCTGCAAAAATGAAAGCTTATCCTCATGTAAAGGCCTACAGGGTGGCTGTCCGCGTCTCATTCTTAGAGCATTATTTCTGTCCTACACAATTTTCTAAGTAACTTTAAAATATGTAGCTGTACGACCCTTTAAATGAAATGCCAAGATGGCTAAAGAAGGCCCCTCCTGAAAAGGACAGCCATCCATGCATCTGAGTGGCACCGAGAGAGGCAGACCACACACAGTGGGTCTCAGGAGGCTGAGTGAGGTTATTTGAGTTTGTGGCCCCAGCCCCTTGGCCTGGTTCCCGTACAGGGAAATACTTGTCCACCTAGGACGCCTGTTGGATCCGCCTTGTGGATGGCATCACGGCAGACTGGCCTGGTATGATGGGGTCTGAAGACCTGCCTCACCTGTCCCCTCTGTTACTCATCAACTGGGTGGCTTTGGGCAAGTCACCGAGCCTCTCTAGAAGTCACTCCTCCTGGCGGAATAATAAAGAATTGCAACCGGCTCTCTTCCCAGGCCTCACCATTTTAAAGATCTCTAGCTCTGTTACAGGTGAGCCAGAAAATTAAGACTTTTAAAAACCTGGGTTGCCTTCAAAGTAGCCCCCTAGTGCTCTGGTAAGATGACTTTAAAGTGTTCTGTGGGATTTTTAACTTCTATGTGGCTCTAAGGGAAGCACTTTGCTGGTCTGCATTGGCATCACCTTTCTGAGGATTGCCTGGTTGCAGCTAACGTGGGTTCACTACTTCCCATATAAATGCCTGCTCTCAGAGATTATGAGCCCCACAGGAGAGTTGTTTGAGGTTAAATCAAATCACGGCCTTCCTCGTCAGTCATCTGCAAACAGCTCCCTCCTTTCATCTGAAATGAAGGATAATGCGTGTGTTTTGGAGGGTGTGTCAATTAGCTTTTCTTTCAGTCCAGGTTTCTGTCTCCCCAACCAGGAAGGATGTTTCCGTGGGTGTTAGAAGGAGTGTCTCAGGTTGACTTAACACTGTTTTTAAGGTAAGAGTCATAGACCATGTAAATGAGGTCGAACTTGACGAGGACTTTGTTCTGGTCCCAGCCTTCCGGTATCACTTGCATCCGCGCTGGAAGAGGGGTGGAGATGAGGTCCTCCCGGACCGTGCAGCGCGATCAGAAAGGCGGGAGAAAGAGGCAGGAGGAAGCAGCCTTTATCTCTGCTACCTCAGTTTCCTTTATCACAGGAAGGCGTGATCCTTGCAGACTGCAGGCATCCAGAGCTTATGGTGAGGTGCGACACGGTGGTGTCTCTATAAAGTGTTTTGAGATCGCTCCGCAGGGCAAGTCAGCCTCCCTGCACTCGAACCCACCCTCGGAATTCAAGTGAGGGCATTCCGCCCTTTATGTTGTCATTTGCTTGTAATAATTAAGACTGTCTTCTACCAAAATCTCATTTCCAACTAATGGGAAGGCAGCAAATCTCAACCTAGCCTTTGACAGGCTGCCCGGAAGGAGACATTCTTTGGGTCCCCTGGCGTCCTGTGACCACTCTGGCCTTTCCCACTGAGAATTCCTGCTTCGTTCTTAGAGCACGTGGCTTTCTTCCCTCTCTCTCAAAAGGATAGTTATGCAGGCCATTAGAGAATTGCTTGGAAGAACAGTCTGTATGGTTCCAGCCTCAAATTAAGGCAGCTGGAAGAGATGAGCACGAGAGAGAAGCCTGTGGAGCAGGAAGTTAACGCAGCGAGTGGGCGGAAGCCCTTCGGAAAGGAAAGGACTGGAAATTGGAAGCAGGATCCCGAGGCCAGCCCGCGGGAGGGCCCAGTCAGCCTGAAAGATTCGTGTTTGGAGCCGCGCCTTCAAAGTGGCTTGCGAACAGGAGTGAAAATAGCTGCCTTTAGTCTTGCTAAAGTCTCCCTTTATCTCAGGAACCGCAGTGGCTTTGAGGAGGGTTGGCTACTTCCGGTGGAAGTCTAACAGGCCGGGACTATTTTCGGCAACCCTCCCCACCCCTACCAAAAGCCTTGACCGCTGGGGGGCAGATGGGAGCACTTGGCCTGGAGCCTGCCTTCCACTTGGGGCTGAGAGCGCAGCAGCTCCAGGGTCGAGGCTGAGAAACTAAGAGCTGCTGCTACCTGCAGTGGCAAAGCCCTACGACAGCCAGGTTGCAGTCACCCGTCTTTACCCATCCCATGTGCAGATGCAGAATCTGACCCAAAGTCAAGGGGAAGAGAAGACACTTAAAGATGCCCACCAAAAAAAAAAAAAAAACCAAAACAAAAAAAACCAAACCACACCCTCATTGGGCCCTGCGTCATATGTAACAAATGCAGGAAGGCCCAGGGGTCCCCTGGCCAGTGTAGCATTCCTGCTCCCCTCTGTTCTCCAGCAAGGCTCTGGGCTCCTTTTTGCCGAGCTGCTCAGGAAATGCAAATGAGTGTTCGTTTAAGCAAAACACACAGAGGAAAGGCAGTGAACCGCCAAAACAAACAGCC
>PISW01001831.1:70051-316788 GCA_004023785.1 Mungos mungo | reverse complement strand
GGGGGGGGGGGAGAGAGAGAGAGAGAGAGAGAGAGAGAGAAACTTCCTGGGACCTGGGCTTAGTGGGTGGGTGACAGGGGGTGGGAGATGGCTGATGGCTGGAGGATGTTAGGAAGGGAAGAGGCCCAGGAAGAGGTCCGACCCACAGCCCAGTTTCCCCAGGTGGCCCAAGTCTGGGGACCAGGAAGGACTTGGCTCCCAGGCCAGGGAGGCTTGGGGTGGGGGAGGGATGGTCACTGCAGGAGAGGGACTCTGGTCCCTCAGTGCGTGTGGGGCATGGAGGTGGCTGTGACTGCCCACCCCACCTCATCTCCTCAATGGCATTGTTACTTCATGAGATTTTAAAATGACGTCTTGGGCACCTGGGTGGCTCAGTCGGTAAAGTGTCTGACCAGCTCAGGTCATGATCTCACGGTTCCTGAGTTCCAGCCCCCAACCACGTTGGGTTCTGTGCTGACAGCTCAGAGCTGTCAGCACAGAGCCTGACTAGGGCTTGAACCCACGCAATGTGAGATCATGACCTGAGCTGAAGTCGGATGCTTAACCAACTGAGCCACCCAGGCGTGATGATGATTTTAAGTTTTGAAGCGTATGCCCAGCCAGAGCCTGTATGGGAAGGAGACAGAAAAGGTCTCTCTGTTCCTGTTTGAAGATTTGCGCACGCTTAGCCACAGCGGGCAAGGACTGGATGGGCCTGGCCGGTCCAGGCCGAGGACCACAGCCCCTGCCAGAGAGGGCCAGATCGGCAAGCAGGGGTGAGGGGAGCAGGGCAGGAGCCCCCAGCCCAGCCCGCCCCAGGGACTGGCCTTCTCAACCTCACACGTCACAGAGGGGTCAGAGGGCTGCTGCTGGGGCTTCAAGGCCAAGGGCAGGCCTCCTGGCGGCCAAGGGCAGAAACAGTGCCCCACCCCCACTCGTCACTGTGCCATTAAGCCTTTACTTCCCCCTCTGTGCAATGGGGCCGGCCAGTACTATCCAGGGACCTAGAGACCTGGCCAGTCCTCCTAACACCTCCACAGCCATCGGTGACTTTCCTTCCCTCCTGAAGCCTTTCTTCCCCGCCCTGCCCCCCGAGAGGAGAAGGCCATACCCCAGGAACCCCTACCTTGGGTCTCCTTCTGAAAAGCCCTGAGCCCTTTGGTTTCTACAGGCATGGTGGTCAGCACGGGGTGCCGAGTCACTGAGGACCTTGGTCGAGGTTCCTGACTGAGGGTGCACACAGGCGTGGGGGCAAATGCAAGCAGACACCCTGGGGACCCTGCAGAGGCCTTCTGGCTGCCCACGCACCCTGAGCCAAGGCTCCACACCGGGGTGGGGGTGGGGGAGTAGAAAGCCTTCAGTCACTGCCAGTGACCCCTCCTGGCTAACGTTAGGGGGCCGTTTACGGAAAGTCTGATCCAGGCTCAATGAGGTTCCTTGTGGGATCAAAGGTCAGCTGGCAGGATGTGATGGGACAGGAATGGAGGACAACGGGGAGAAGGAGACAGACCCCCAGACTGTCCTCGTGAGAAATCCAGAAAGCCTGTCTGGGCCAGAGGCCAGCGTGAGCCATTTTCCCAGCCCACACCCCCTGCCTGCGGTCAAGGCTTGTCCATTCCCGCAGGCGGGTGACCATGATACTTCGGCTCTGGCACACTTTGTTCCCCCTCCAAGCCCTGCCCTGGTCTCAGTGGCGCCCCCTAATGAGGCCTCTCGTTGCCCCCCCCCCCAGAAACAATAGACTCACAGGCCCTGGGGACATGCCAGGGACCACGGAGTGCAGGAGGCAGGTGGTGGGGGCTCCTGGGCCCCCAATGGTGGGCAGCTGTCGCTCAGCTCCGACTGGTGCTTGTCACGTGGGAACGCGGGTCCAGGGCTGCCAGAGTTTCCTGTTGTTCAAGCAAGTCAGAAACCTGGATTATTTTTCAATCCTCATTTATAAACACAGCAATTCCAAAAATATATGTAGAAATCTAGGGGGCTGGACAAGCCACACAAAGCTAGACTGTAGCCGGCTCTGCCCCTCAGCCTCAGACGGAGGGAACTTTGGGGGCCCGGCCTCTGGCCGCCTCCGCAGGCCCCTCTCCTCCTCCCCCTGCCCTCGGGGAGTCCACAGGGAGCAGCAGTTGGGATATGGTGGTTCCCAGCACCTCTACCACCCCCCGCCTCAGTGCCCCATCTCACAGAAGCACACTCCTGACCCCCCTGGGGTGAGGGAACTCTGTTCCCTTGGGCCGCCAGAGCCTTTTAAAGTCATGCAGCACACAGGATTCAAGCCACAGCCGATCTGAGAAAAGCATCCAAAAAGACCAAAAATATACATACACTGGTTCAAATCCCAACTCATCCCTGACATCCAACATGATGCAGCTCCTGGCAACCTCTCTGAATGTCTCCCCCTCCCTCATTTCACTCCGTAACAGCCTCACTCACCTTTCAGCGCCTGAATGTATCCATCTCCCTCCTGCCTCAGGACCTTTGCACATACTGCTCTCTGCCTGGAATGCTTTCCCTGCAGATCTAGACGTGGCTTGAGAGATCTAGTGCACGGCTGGGAGAACATGCATCTGCCAGCAGACCCCAACCGTACTCCCTTGTCAAGGGACACCTTTGCTGGCTTCAAGCCACCCACTCAGGCCAGGATCCCAGATTATTTCATGCCTCAGGGCCTTGGCCCAAGCACTACCCATAGCCAAGGATGCCAGTCTCTACTTTGTCCCAAGATCGGCTCCTCAGACATTTCCTCTCTCTCCTTTCCACCTCCCCTGCCTCCCATTCCTTCCCTCCTCCAGTAAGACGAACCCCTTTGAGCCCTGTATCAATTCTCCCCTTCAGGCCTCGGTTCCGGAGTCCCCTCCTTCAAGAAGCTTCACCTCCCAGACTCTCCAGCCCCCAGGACCCCTCGCCGGTCACTCTCCTCCCTTTGTGTGACTTTATTTCCTTCTGGCACCCGTGGCTCCCCGACATCATCTTGTTAATGTGCCCCTCTCCCCGGGGCCCCCCAGGCCACCGGACGTCAGCGAGCGCCAGTAAACACGTTACACGAAGGCCTCTTAAGCAGGCGTGCTATTTGGAAGACATTCAGATCTTGGAAATTATTCACATTGGAGAGAAAAAAAATTTTGCATGTCAGAGGCCAGAAAATGCCGTGTCTGAAATACGTGCCCCCCCCCCGGCACCCATGCACCCACAAGGGCTGTCTTCACTGGGTGTCCCGCACCCGGCCCCAGGCGGCAGCTCAGTGGCTGTAGACCGTGGGATCCCACTTTCCAGGCCCTCTCACTGCAGTAGACAAATACGAGCCCCAGGCCAGCACGACGTCTTGTAAGAGGTCCGGGCAGCAGGTGCATTATCCTTATTTTTCAGATGAGGAACCCGAGGTCCAGCGAGGCCAAGGGCCTCACAACAAAGGCATGTATGAGCAAAGGCTGAAGACTGCCCCCCGCCAGTCTGCCCCCCGGGTTGTCCTGGGGAAGCACGAAGGGGGCCAGGAGGAATCAGCCAGAATTCCAGCCAAGAAAGCTCAGCTTCAGGTCCAGCCCCAGCCCAGGAAGCAGCTTTCAGTGGCCCTGCCGGGGTGGCCCCAGAGGAGAACCTGCTGGAATGTTTTCATCCCTGTGCACAGGCAGTGACTCAGCAGGGCCTGGCACTTGGACAGGTCTGCTCGCAGGCCCCGCCTCTAGGGGACACGGCCTTTGCTCCTTGACACCCTCCCTTCCCCCCACCCCTCCCCCGGCCCGGGAACGAGCTGCCCTCCTGGCCCAGCTCCAATCTCAGGAAGCCCGAGCGGTTCAGTCTTCTCCCCTTTAGACCTCACACGACAATGTTCCTCAGAGATAAAGGCGTGGAGGCATTTCCTGCAGAGGCCAGTCATCTGACTTGAGCCGGGACCGGGGAGATCCACGGCGCCTCGCGCCCCATTAGGGCAGCTCGCCCGTCTCTCAGCTGACCCCAAACTTACCCCATCTGTAAAGCAACAACAGTTTGAGGGGCTTCAGGCCATGCAACCGAGCTGACATCATGGCTCTTTCATACCCCAGGGCCTTTGCACCGGCTGCACTCTCCTCCTGGAACACCTTCTCTGCCTTGTCCCAGCTGCTTTGTGGACTCTTCCCTCCTGAAACTTTGCCCAGCTGCTCTTCGCCCCCTCCCCTGGGAGAGCCAGCGCCTGCGTACCCAGGGTCGTTTCTGGCACAGCACCTCTAAAGGTGGAGCCCAGCAGCAGTCCATATATCTGCACCCCTTGGCCATGCTCCTGACACCAGGAAGGGGTCAAGTGCGTGTGTCAGTTATCAAGAAGATACTCCCAAGGTAGAAGGATGGGGAGTGGCACACCAGGTCTTCATGAGTCCCAAAGAGTTGCCTCTTGGCCAATACCCAACGCATGGGATGGGCCCCAGGGGGCCCCCCACTTCCTCCTGGCCTTTATCTGGGGAGGAGGCACCCAATCCTCAGAGTGAAGCCCAGAGAAGGCTGAGCCCTCACCCAGCCAGGGCTGACCCACCTATAAGACAGCCCTTGACCCAAAGGGTCTCTGGTCCCATCTCTCCATCTCCTAGATGCCACATTTCATCACCCGCACTCGGCACAGGCCAGAGCAAAGGCGGAGTGGAGGGTGGATGGAAACACCATCCTGTCCCCAACCTGTCCCCCGAGGGTAGCACCCGGCTGTCTTCACACCTAATGTCTAGAGACACTCCCCAAATGGGTGTGAATGATGAAGGAAGGAATCGAGTGGGTTGAGTGTGCAGCGACCCCCAAAACACACACTTACCTGGCACTTACTGTATGCCAAGCCCTGCCAGAAGTCCCCTCCTATTTTGTGGTCCAATCCCCAGAGGCCTCGGAGAGACTTGGCGAGGAGGTGGCCGGGCTGGGACACCCAGCCATCCAAACTTTATCTTACTTGAGACACCCCAGGTGCTCAGGGGTCACCTGGAAAATGGGTGATGGCTTGCACCCCCTCACCCCTGGGGTCCTGCCAAGGAGACACAAGAACACTCAGCCCGTGGGCCAGGCCGCAAGCACTGGGGAGACCCCAAGGGTCCCCCAGACGTCAGCAGAGGAAGTCTGTGCTGTGGGGCCCAGGGACGGGGAGCCCCAGGCCCCGCAACCACATGAGGGCCATGGGGGCTACCGGCCAAGCTGGGTGGGTGTGGCTGAGCGGCGGGCACAGGGCCCGGCTCACGGTCACCCTGACCTCTGAGGCAGGCCAGCTGGGAGTCACCCTTTCCAAGCTGGAAAGCGGAACTTAGCTGCGGCCATAGCAGGAAGCCCGAGGTAGAGGAGATGGTGGGCTTTTGTTTCCAACTGCTTCCGCTGGGATCACATTTGCCAAACTTCATCACTGGCTCCCCAGCCCCTTCGGGTGGCTGCCCCAGTGTGTGTGGTCCCCACTGTCCCTTACCTAATCCCCTCTGCAATAGGGGCCTGTAAACACTACATTTGCTCTTCATTTGAGATGGAAATGTTCCATCACTACCTAGGGAACCCCAGTCCAAGGGGCCGTCCCCCCAGCTTTACAGAACAACCTGCAACTGTAAAAATAAAGCATGGCTCACGTGTACCCTACGACCATGACGTTCACCAGGACTACAACTGTTCCATTCTAACTTCTGGGAAAGGGTCCCAGTCACCCCTTTCTCAACCCCCAGGCCCAAGGGGCCCCCTTTCTAGGCTTTAAAAAAGACACGAGGGGAACACCTGGATGGCTCAGTTTTTTTAAGCAACTAACTCTTGATTTCAGCTCTGGTCATGATCTCACAGTTGTGGGATCAACCCCCACATCAGGCTCTGCACTGACAGAGAGGAGCCTGCTTGGGTTTCTCTCTCCCTCTCTCTGCCCATCCCCTGAGCTGGCACGCATGCTCTTGCTTTCTCTCACGCTCTCTCTCAAAATAAACTTTAAAAAGGTGGGAGTTCTGGAACATTCCTTTGACCCTCTGTGCAGCAGACATGAGATGTGGGGTTCCAATCCTGAGTGCCCCCATGTCTTCCCTGGGCACAGACCTGGAAACCCCAGTACCGCTGGCAGGGAGGTGTTGGGCAGAAAGGATCCCACCTGGATTAGAAGCCAGGGGCCCCGAGTCTGAGCCCCAGCCTGTGGCTATGTCTCTGTGTGGCCATAGCCTGTCATTCTCCTGTGTCTGGGCCATGACTATAAGCAAGAATCGCCCTCCCAAAGAGGATCCCACCTCCTCCAAGCCCCCAAGGATGGCTGCCAGCCTATCCTGAGCCCTCAGTAAGGGACGACAGTGACTAGCAAAGCCCTCCCCATTCCTAGACCAAAGGGGGCGGTGCTCAGGTCTCAGAGCTGAGAGGCAATGGACAGCACCATCCCAGCCCTGGAAAATTCCAGACACCCACAGATTAAGAGATTCCAACAGGCGCCGCTCAGTAATGAGTGGTTCAGTGGTCTCTCTGTATGCACCTAGCTGGCCACCTCCCTTCCAAGGGTCCCTGCCTCGGTCCCTCCATCCGTGAAAGAGACAGGACTCCTGTTCAACTAGAGACAAGGAGGGACTGAAATCCACACACTGCCTGGGTTTGTGGATTTTTCATTCTAGACAAAGTCTCTCCGCGTGGGCGAGGGAAGGACACAGTAACTGGCGCCTTCTCATTTGTGGTGACCTGGGGTGATTTCCCCAGCACCCCCTTCAGCCTGGTGGAAGATGTGGACCCCACACCACCCACAATCCCAAGGCAAACCCTGACTGGCTGACACCAATCCCAGTCCTGCACACAGTGGCCCCGCCCTCAGTCAGGCTCATCTGCCCTTGGGGGACGGACCCCACGCCTGGTCCCCTGAGTCTGTGCTGGGCTCACACTGCTATCTTCAAAGTCAGCAGCCCTAATGCTTAGGGGTGAGAGGTGGGGTAGGAGCAGGTCAGGGGTGGAGGGTGGGGTCTGCAATCAGGACCACACTTAACAGTAAGATTACAAGATACCCAATTAAATGTGATTTTCAGATCAACACGTTTTTTTAAGTTTAAGTCTATCCTGTACTTTGGGATAGACCTATACTTTAGGATATACTTATACTAAAAAATTTGTTTTTTTAATCCGATACTTTGGGATAGACTTATACTTTACTAATACTATACTACACTTATACTAAAGTATAAGTCTATCCCAATGACTCCATGGGATATACTTATACTAAAAATTTACTCATTTAAAAAATCTGAATAACTGAACATCGTGTATTGTATCTGGCAACCCTGCTTGGGACCCTCCCTAGCCAGGACACTGAACAGGAAGCAAGCTCCCTTGCTGTGGATGCCACCTCCTATCCATACGGGCAGGCGGGCAGGCGACAGGCAGCACACAAAGGAAGCGAGGAGGAAGGCTCAGAGAGCAGGGCTTTGCTGGGTCTCTTCCACCATCGCCTGGTGGGGTGCTCACTTCTATTTACTGAGCATTGGAGGACCAGGCATTATGCTCATGATTTCACTATATTCCTTCTTTGTATGCTCACAAGAAAGCAAAGATAGGTAAGGAAGGGAGTTCAGAGTCACTAGGTAACTGTCCGAAGCAGGACTCAACCCCAGGTAATTCGGCTCCGGGGGGATAGCCCAAGCCACTGCGCCACCCTCCGTAAATGACCCTCACCTCGCAGGGGTGGGTGCGGGGTCAGGAGGGTAGTGACTGCTAGTGATGAATGTGTATTTAACCTAAACTCTGTGGGTCAGGAAACACAGAGTGGGACGTCGCTATGACACCCATGGAGTGTGGGACAGGAACAGGGAGGCACACCACCAGCCTGAGGCTGTGCGTAGCTCCTGAGAGGGACACAAGGCCTAGAACGCACACTCCCTGTCCGGGTGTCCTTCCCGTGAGATTCTGTTCCCTTTAGCAATAAAAGAATCGTGATGTCAATTGTGATGGGTGGGGCGATCCCATTGGGAATCCAGTCGAGCAAGGAGTGGGAGTGGGACCCCAGGGCTGGGCTGGGTAAGAAATCCTCATCTGCCCTCGGGGGACGGACCCTGCCCCTGGTCCCCTGAGTCTGTGCTGGGTGATCAAACCAGAGTCTGGTCGCCTCTGGGCTCACATTGCTATCTTCAAAGTCAGCAGCTCTAACGCTTGGGGGTGAGAGGTGGGGTAGGAGGAGGAAGGAGAAAAGAATGTTCTGGAAGCTGGTGGCTCCCAGCCTGGGGTTATGTAGGTGGGCATGAACCCCAAAGGCAACCCTGAAGCCCTCTGCAAAGAGCCGGGGTCTAAGTCAGGGGCCTCAGAAGCCAGACTCGGAGGCGTAAGGCAGATAAGACCAGGGTTCAGAGACTCTCACTGGGAGAAGGGTCAGGGGTCAAAGGCCAGAGGATCCCGACCCTCCCAGACAGGTGTCAGAAGGACAGACCCCTCCACTCTGACTACGATCCCAAGCCAGCTGGGGCCCAGAGGCACCCCAGAGCCCCGAGGTTACCCCCGAGCCCTCCCCAGCGGGCCAGCACAGACCTCAGGCTCCAGAAAGAGCCAGCTCAGTGGTCCAGGCAGAGACTTAACCTTCGGATCTCGCCCCCTTCCGCCTGGGCCCGCGCTGGAAACAGACACATCGGATGCCTACCTTCGACTTGTATCCAGAACATATAAAGTGCTCTAACCACTCAGCAACAGGACGACAAATAACCCGATGGAAAATGAGCAAAATATTTGAAGAGCTGTTTCTCCAAAAGAGGCATTAAAAAAAAAATGTCCAGGGAGCACATGAAAAGATCCGCAGCCCCAGGAAGGACTGCAAATGGGCCCTGGGTCTTAGGGTGGGACGGGGGGGGGGGGGGTGAAAACGTCAGACAACTGCATTGTGGGGAGGGTTGCCCAGATCTGTGAGTTTATAAACACGGAGGGGGTGTGTTTTATGACGTATAAAGTAGGCCTCACTCAAGCTGATTAAAAAAGAAAACTCCCAGGGGCACTTGGGCGGCTGAGTTCAGCTCAGGTCATGATCTCAATGGTTTGAGAGTTCGAGCCCCGCGTCAGGCTCTGTGCTGACAGCTCGGAGCCAGGAGCCTGCTTTGGATTCTGTGTCTCCCTCTCTCTGTCCCTCCCCTGCTCTCTCTCGGTCTCACTCTCTCAAAACTAAACAAACATAAAAAAAAGGCAGCCTTCCAGAGGTATGTGAAGACCCCCCCCCCACCCAGTAACCAGGTGACTGGGAATAAGACTGCTGGCAGCAGCCCCCTCCTTAGCCCTTTCTCCCCCACGGCTGGCGTCAGCCACGTTCAGCCTCCACCCCCAGGCTCCCCGAGCGGAGAACGCTTTGCCCCCGAAATGCCAGAGGGCGGAGAGTGGCATCCCATCCCCACAAGCTCAGGGACGTGAGGCATGGCCATTCAAATGCCGGCATGGCCACTATGTGCTTGTTTGATACCCAGCGAACTCTGCCCCCTCTCAGAGCCTGACATTTTGATGCAAAAACTGACCATACTGTATTAATGGCGCCCAGCCGGTGGGCCATTGCAAGGGATAAGGGGATGGACATGGAGCTTTCCGGGACCCTCGTCTCTTCCCGGATGTCCTCCTGAGGTAGGAGCTGGCGCACTGCCGGGCGGGGGGGTGGGACGGGGTGGAGGGGATGCTTTTTGGTTTCTGCTAGTTTCTCCCCAAGGACAAGTGGCCCCTCATGTCAAATGGGGCAGCCCTCGTGCAAGGCAGACCGGCGGTTCCCGGGACAGCTCAACGTCGAGCTGCCCTGTGACCTCCCCGTCCCGCTTCTGGGACGCGCCCGAGAAGACGCACGTCCACGCAAACCCTTGTGCCCAAAGGTTCGCTGTGGCGTTATTGGTAGGAGCCGAACGCTGTCACCGGATGGACGGATCGACCACCTGGTACAGCCACACGAGGAACATTCTGCCCCCACAAGTGTCAGGTTTCCACTCCTGCCGAGGCATGTGTCCCGAAAACACTACCCAACGCTGAAGAAGCTGGACCGAAAAGGTCACCTATTCCCCGATTCGTATGAAAGTGAAAACAGAGGAATCTGTGAGACAGAAAGGACACGAGTGACTGTCCAGAGCTGAGCTGTGTGGACGGGTGGGGAGGGGCCGGAGGGTGAGGGCCAGCCGGTACCAAGTCGGTTTTTTTTTTTATGTTTTTAAATTTATTTTTGAGAGACAGAGAGAGACAGCGTGAGCAGGGGAGGGCCAGAGAGAGAGAGGGAGACACAGAATCTGAAGCAGGCTCCAGGCTCTGAGCTGTCAGCACAGAATCCGACACGGGGCTCGAACCCATGAACCGTGAGATCATGACCTGAGCTGAAGTCAGACGCTTAACGGACTGAGCCACCCAGGTGCCCCCCAAGTCGCTTGTTTTCCTGAGCTGCTGAAAACGTTCTAATTAAAGTGATGGTCACACCTATCTGCAAACCCACAAAGAACCAACGATTTTTAAGTGGCTAAAATGGATGGTATGCAAATTACATCTGAATAAATTCTATTAAAAAAAAAAATCCTGGGGCGCCTGGGTGGCTCAGTCGGTTGAGCGTCTAACTCTTGATCTCCACCCAGGTCATTTCTCACGGTTCGTGAGGTCGAGCCCTACGTCTGACTCCGTGCTGTTTGGGATTCTCAATTTCTCCCTCTCTCTGGAGCTTAGATCCTAAAGGATGTTCAAGGTCACTGGGTCCAACTCTGTCCCTAGAGATGAGCCAACTGAGGCACCGGAGCCTGGCGGGGTGTGCGTGCAAGACCCCCTGGGCGGGTGGGGGGAGCGCTGGGGACCCGGGAAGGGTGAGTGTCTCTTGGTTGGATGCAGGTATCCTGCCTCTTGCTCTAGTCCTTCAAGCAGCCCAGGGTCCATCTCAGCCGAGATGACAGGGCAGGAGAAAAGGGTATAGACGTGTCCCCGGGCTGGGCCCGGAAGGTGGCCTATGGCCCAGGCCTGTCAAATAACCCCCTCGTTTTGCAGACACTGAGAGAGGTTCCGAGGGGTGACGGGGACTCCTCTGGCCAAGGTCACCCAGCAAGCAGGCGCAGCGCAGCTGTGGGATCCCAGGTCCCCGCGGATGGGAGGGTCCCCTGCACCGGGGCTGGGTAAGGGGAAAGGGCCACTCCCCACAGGCTGCAGGGGTGGGAGGGGCAGGGTCATTCTCTGCAGAGCCAGCATGCTGAGTCACAGGGGCCCCTGCCTCCTCTCCGCCCCCTGGGGTCTCTCACTCCTCTCCCCTCCCCTGTGGGCCTGGGAGCCCCCACCTCTCCTGCCTACCTCCCCCCCTCAGGGGCCTGAGGCTGGTCCTCTCTCTGCATTTACTGTCCTCCCCCCCCCCCCCCCCCCGCCCTGTCCCTACCCAGTACATCTGCAGGGCTTTTACAAGGACTGGTAGTAGGGGAGCCCAGGGGCTGGAGGCTCCTCCCAGGTGCTCCCCCAGAGCCTGAGGGGCCTGGAGTTTCTCCCCCGACCTCACACGATGACCCTGTAAACCCATCTCACGACACCTGCTATGGCCGCTGCCAAGAAGCCACAAGGAGGTGCGCGCTCGCAGGCCAGGTGCCCACGGTGGGCACAGCGTTTCGATTAGGCCTCCGTCTCTCTGGGGGTACAGAGCGGCCTTGGGGTGGAAGATGGGGGGGTAAAGGCCCTCAGGTCACAGCCCGGAGGGACACCTAACCCATCGGCAGAGCAGGAGGGGAGGGAGAGACCTCCGGACCACCAGACGTGTCCTGGCTCTGAGTCTCTGAGCCCAGAGGGATTTGGGGAAAATGGGCGCACCTGTCAGACAGGCCTTCAGTGCCCCCTAGAAACAGCTACTTCCCAGCCCTGGACCCGTCTTCCCAAACCAGACCCACCCGCCCACTCCGCTGCTGTCAGGCCTTCAGTGGCTTTCCAGGACCTGGCGTGGGGACACCCCCTCCCCCGCACCCCTGTTTCAGCTCTAGGGACAAGGCCCCAAACTCCATCCTCCGGCATCTCCTTGCTTTGACGCAGGCTTTCCCCCACCTCTCTCTCCCTTTTCACCCAGAAAATGCTATCCAGTTACCCAAACTCGGCCCCCAGCCCACAGCAATCATCCTTGATGGCCTGGGCGACTCCTCTCATTTTCTGTCGCTCTTCAGCCCAGAAGATCGTGTCTGGACAGGGGTGTCACCTAAATGTGTCATCTGAATGTCTCGGGCATATGATTTAATTTGAACTAGACCCTCACCATGGGGGTCCAAGATCCTGACTCGGTAGTCCAGGGAGGCATTTAGAGACAACACGGCAGAGAGCGGGCAGTAACCGTAACGACGTGAATCGACACGTCCATGGACTAGAACAGAGTCAAGAAAGAGACTCAGGTCCTCCGAAGAATTTAGTCTGCAGTAAGGTGGCCTCTCTAAGCGGCCAGCAAAGGACCGATCATGCAATTGACCGGCTTGGAAATGGAACAAAGTGAGTTCCTACTTCTCCCAGCAACAGCAGCCAATAGTCCACTAAAGAGACACATCGTAGGGGCGCCTGGGGGGCTCAGTCGGTTGAACATCCGACTCGATTTCGGCTCAGGTCATAGGTCGTGGGATCGAGCCCTGTGGCGGGCTCTGCACAGAGTATGGGGTCTGCTTGAGATTCTCTCTCTCCCTCTGCTCCTCTCCCCAACTCAGGCTCCAAGTAATTAAACAAATAATTAAAAATTAAAGAAAAAGAGAGACACATTGTAAAAGCTAAAAGAAAACAGACACACCAGGGACAATGAACACACCCACTACTCAGGTCTTAGTTTCTAAATACCACCCCTTCTTAACTGAGGACTGAGGCTCTTGGCAGAAATGGTGGATTCCAGCCGAGTTTTGGATATTTTATCTCAAAAAGCGAGAAAGCTATCAAAGACAAAAAGATTCAAAACGGAACTTTCAACCTCAAGAAGAGTAAGCGTAACAAACTGTGATGTAGTCAATAAATAAAAATCGCTGTGTCCTCACTCCTTTCGCTCCCAGATTTGGGATTTGCACCTTTACCTGCTCGTTGAAATTTATTTGTAACCCCCAAATCAGTATGGGACTTTCTGGCATTCTTGGACACGCACAGAGTTGTGCAAAAGTTGAGTCATTGGAGTCCCTGTGTGGCTGAGTCGGTTAAGCATCCGACTTCGGCTCAGGTCATGATCTCACGGTTCGTGGGTTCGAGTCCCGCATCAGGCTCTGTGCTGACAGCTCAGAGCCTGGAGCCTGCTTCCGATCCTGTGTCTCCCCCTCTCTCTGCCCCTCCCTGACTTACGCTCTGTCTCTCTCTCTCTCAAAAATAAACATTAAAAAAAAAAAAAGAAATCTTAACAGAAGTTGAGTCATGAGACACACGTGTCCCCGGCTGAGGCTGAGCGGGGCAGCACACTGCCTTCTGGTGACGGTGCTCCCCCTGTAAGCGCAAGTCCTTTCTGTGGTCTACTGAGTGCCATGCTTTTCACATTTTTGTGGTGTTTTGTTGGTGACTCTGCTGCTTAAAATGGCCCTCAAGCACAGGGTACTGAAATTTTGTTCCTGAGAATAACTGTGTATTCAGCTCCCACAGTCTGGTGCACTTGGCTTCTAGATAGGCCTCCGTCCGACTCCTGGTCACGACACGGCAGCTGTTCTGACCGCCACTTGATGTCAGCCGCGTGCATGGTGTCTGGTGGCCCAGGTTTGCATCCTCTGGCTGGGAGACCACAGGGCATTTGCTTAACCCCTCCGCACCAATCTGTAACATGGTGATGATAACAGAACCCAACTCACGGGACTGCTTGGGGATGAAAGGGGATGAAAGGGGACGCGGCTTGGCAAGGGCCTGCTCGGGATCGGCATGAAGCAACTGTTCAACATGTTAGAAGTTTGTAGATGCGGAAAGAACAGGTCATCCTCCTAAAGGTCATTTCTGACCAGTGACGGAGCACAGTAGGGCTACCAAGGCCTCTTTCTAAGAGGAATGGAATAAACACACACACACACACACACACACACACACACACACCCTCAGGTGAGGAATCTACCTCCAGATCTATGGACATACACGGACACACATACAATCAGCCCCCATTACTTAGTAGCAGATGCCGTATGTGTAAACTGCCTACGCGTTAGAATTTATTTGCAAGCCCAGAATCCACATTCGCGGTGCTCCTGCGGTCACTCACAGACATGTGCAGAACGGCAAGAAATCGGGAGTCACCCCACGCGCACGTGGCCAGCTGAGGCTCAGCAAAACCACCCTCTGCCTTCTTGTCTCAGTTCTCGTGCTGTCAGCAAATTCCTTTTTGACACCTGTTTTATGCCACAGGTTTTTGGTTTTTGAGTTTTTTGGCATTTTTTGTGCTTTTGTTGGCAATTTCAGTGTTAAAAAATTTTTGTTTTTGAGAGAAAGAGAGAGCGAGCAGGGGAGGGACAGAGAGAGAGAGAGAGAGGGACAGAGGATTCCAAGCAGGCTCCAAGGCAATAGCAAACAGCCTGATGCGGGGCTCGAACCCATGAACCATGAAGGTATGACCAGAGCCAAACTTGGATGCTCAACCAAGTCCCCCAGGCTACCAGGCAATCTCGATATGTTAAATGGCCCCCCGCCCCTGGGTGGCTCAGGTCATGATCTCACAGTCCGTGGGTTCAAGCCTCGTGTCAGGCTCTATGCCCCTCTCTCTCTCTGCTCCTCCCTTGCTTGTGCTCTCTGTTTCTCAAAAATAAACATTAAAAATTTTTAATTTAAAAATGGCCCCCTTGGGGCACCTGGGTGGCTCAGTTGGTTAAGCGTCCGACTTCAGCTCAGGTCATGATCTCACGATTCGTGGGTTTGAGCCCCGCATCAGGCTCTGTGCTGACAGCTCAGAGCCTGGAGCCTGCTTCTGGTTCTGTGTCTCCCTCTCTCTCCGCCCCTCCCCTGCTCATGCTTTCTCTATTTCTCTAAAATAAATAAAAATAGTAAAAAAAAATGTAAAAGAAATGGCCCCCGAGTGTAGTGCGGAGGTGTTTAGTGGCCCCAAGTACCAGCAGGTTCGGATGAGCCTTGCAGAGAAAACACACATTAGGTCAAGTTCATTCAGACCCAAGTTACAGCGCTGTTGGCTGTGACTTCAATGTTCGTCAATCAACAACGTCTATTAACTAAGGTAAATATGGTGTCTCTAAACACACACACACACACGAGCAGTTTACACACTGACCAGTTGACCAAACTGTAAGCGAATCCCATATAACCCCTAAGAGCAATGGCTCGGGATTTGCCAGTCCCGCGTTTGCAGTGAGTTTATAGAACATAAATACTGTGAGTAACAAGAACCCGCTGTGTAGAGTTACCATCCTGATTACGTAGATGAGAAGAACGGGCTTGGGCAAGTCCAAGGTCACAGGGCTTTTGGGCCTCAGCCATGGCCTTCAAACCCAGCTCTGTGGATGCGGGTTCTGCAGCCCCTCCCCTGGAGCCCAGGCATCTGGAACCGTCAGGGCGGGGGTTCCCCTTGGCTGCTCAACCGCGCTGCTGGCTCCATCTGGAAACACCTCCCGGTGGTGCGGAGCCTTGTTCCTCAGCCTGGCCAGCGAACAGGTGGCAGTGAGGGTGAGGGGGCCGCTAAGGGAGTCCCACGGGTGGCTGTCACATATGGCTGACTCATGGCGGGTGGCCAGGGGCTAATTAAGAAAGGCCCAGTCTGAACCCTGCTCTCCCCTGGCTGGCTCTGACCTCCAGCCAGCTCTTCAACGCCCCAGGTCCCTGCTCCATCAAAGTGGGGCTAACTGTGCCTCTCTGGAGGGCTAAGAGGCACCCATGCAGGACAGTTCACCTTGCATCTTAGAAGCCAACGACACAGTGATTTGTTTGCCCCTCTGAGCAAGCTCGGGGACAGGGGCAGGCCTTAATGCTGTCCATTTCACAGACAGGGAGGCAGAGGCTCAGTGCCGTGGACCCACAATGCACAGGGTCGCGGCTCTGGCCACTCCTGCTGGACCCTCGCAGTGAGAACACAGGGTGGGGAAGAGACACCAGGGGTGCCAGGTGCCTTTGGGGACAGAGAAAACAACCAGAGCGGGCCTGAGTCTGTCACAGACCGCCCTCTTTTATTTCTGCCTGTTTCTAACTAAAGTGAAGCCGACAGACAGAGCTGGGCATAGCCTGCAGATGCTTGTCATCCCCTACTACGTGCCAAGCACCGGATTGGACAGAATGGTATGTGGATGCTGGAGCCTCAAGAGGCCACCGTCCAATATGGTCTATAAACCCCGGTGTGTAGGGGGCTCCTGAGGTGGAACAAGAACACCGTTTCATTGGAGGCAGAGGGTTAGACCAGCTCCCCCTGCAGGATTAGCAAGCGGGGGGGGGGGGGCGGTAGAGTGTCTGCTGAGCAGCAGAGTAGGAGGAGTAGGAGGAGGGTGTGTGCATGCGGGCAGGAAGGGCAGTTTTGGGAACAGGGGGTCAGCAGCCTACAGCTGCCAGGACAGACCTGGCCCACTTCCTGTTTTTATAAATAAAGTTTTATTGGAACACAGTCGAGCCCATTCATTTACATTCTGCCCGGAGGCTGCTTTTCTGAGGCTGCTGCATGAGAGTTGAGTGAGACCAGGTGGCTCAAAGAGCTTGAAATATTTACTCTCTGACCTTTTATGGAGAAAGCAGGCTCACACCTGTTTCATAAGGTGCCGGAGGTTAGGGCGTTGGTAGTGCCGCTCTCTGCATCTCTGCAGCGCCCAGCACGGTGTCCAGCCCAGAGCAGACGGTTCTAACGAGACAGGAAGCTGCTAAAAACATCACCTTCCGGTTCTGTTAACGGGAGCTATTTCCAAGCTCGTCATCAAAATCACATCTTTCAGCCAAGCCCAATATCCAACAAGTGTCCAACCCTTGCCACAACAATGGGAAATAAGGAGGGAGCCCCCCACCTCTTATTCGGCCTGCCTGTCCCCCGGTGGGGCGATCTCCTGCCCTGCCCTTGGTGGCCTGGGGCTGCCCTACAAGCCCAGCCAAGCCCGTGAATCATCGGGGACTGACTCACTCTCCGTCTAAAAATACATATTGTCTCATGTTGGCGGGTACCGCTTTGATCACTGTTTGCACTCGATCTGGGCTGTTTCTCCTTGACTTTTGAGCTGTTTGCAGGCGAGACCTGGGTTTTCAACACTCTGGGGCCCCAAGGTCAGGTTCTGTCTGGCATCTGGGAGCAACAGCGGGGGTCCTGGGTGCACATTCTGGGCTGCTACTCCTTTGCTGTGTGACACTGTGCAAATCACTCAACCTCTCTGAGCTCTTGCTTCATCCTGTGTTGCCAGGATGAGTGAGAAAGACAGGCGCTGCTGATACTCGATGCTCTTTCCGTACCTGATTATGGGGAGGGGAAGTGACCTGCCTGCTGACCCCCGGCTGGAATTTTCTCTGCCAATGGAATCATTTGACATCATTTCAGCATCCGAGGAAATCAGGAACCTGAGGACGGCGAGTCCTGGATCTCAGGGCCAAGCACCGGGAAAGCTCCGGTTACAGAAAACAAGTGGAAACCAGAGGCCCTGGGCTGAAGGTGGAACTAATTTGGGAGCCAGCGAAGAACAGCGGAACGTAACCCAGAGCCTTGGAGGCAAAGCCATCCTGAGCCAGGCCGCTGCCCCTGTGGGGAATCTGGGGCCCCTCGGAACTCTCTAGTTCGTTGTTGTGCACAGGGCAGGGAAGAGAGAGCAGGAGCCGGGCTGGGGCCCCACCTCAGGGTGGGGGAGGGGAGTGGAGACACGAAGTGGGAGCCGCAGGTGGGAGCAACTTCAGTCAGATCCTGGCTTCCCCACTCCACGCTGTGTGGCCTGGGACCTGTCACCTCGCCTCTCTGAGCCTCGTCTGCCCCATCTGTGAAGTGTAGGACTTAGGGGTACTTCCCGTAGAGGGCTGTAACCTAGGAGGCTTAGCACAGGGCCTGGGCCCCCCCCCCCCAAAAAAAACCCTCAGCAAGTTAGAAATGTTGAAACATGGAATGCAGGGAGGGGCAGTAGGATCCTCCCAATTTACGAGTTCATTCAACAAATACTTACTGTCCATTGTGGGTCAGACCGAAGGCTGCAGTGGCAAACAAGACAGACCCACCCCTGCCCCCAGTAGAAAATGAATAAATAATGGTGTGAGATCATAGAAAGCATACATTGGTCTCTATCTACCCTGGTTCCTGCCACAGAGCTCCAGAAACCCTGGTCGTTTCCCAGGTGCTAAGAGAATCTGATCCTCTAATGAGGAGACTTAGGGTGGGCTCTGGGGGGCTGGCCGTCCAATCAGAAGAGGGAGGTGCTTGGCTAGGGAGCCATGGCCGGGGGTCTACCTGAACAGAAGCCTGACTGTGAAAGGGGCATAGTCACAGGATGAATGGGCCAGTGGGGAGCAGGAAGTGGGGTCTCAGCAAAGGGAGCAGCACGGCAGGGAAACTGAGGCAAGACATGGCTGCAGGAAGTGCTGGACGTTCGTCAAGCTGGGGCTGGGCCATGGTCGGGATTTGGGGTTATGCAAACCACACTGGGGGGAGGTGAGGGGTTTTCAGATGGGGCCCCGACACCATCGGCAAGCTCCCCCCTCCCAGGAGAGGGCCGGTCTCTGGAGCACAGGGCTGACCCAGGTGGCCCTCCACAGGCAGGGCTGTGGCCACAAACTACTCTATGGGAGGGGGGCCCCAGACCAGAAACGGGCTGGGCCTGGAGATCGCTCAGGATGGGAGCCTTGAGGAGCTATGGGGATTCCCCTGCCCATCCTGCAGAGGGGGGAAACTGAGGCCAGAGAGGAGGAATGACTCACTCACGGTCACATGATGAGTTAGTACCATTCGTTCTTCTTCTAAGTTTAGTTTTTTAATTTAAAAAAATTTTTAATGTTTATTCGTTTTTGAGACACAGATGGATAGAGTGTGCCCAGGGGAGGGGCAGAGAGAGAGGGAGAGAATGGGAAGCCGGCTCCAGGCTGAGTCATCAGCACAGACCCCGATGTGGGCTCAAACTTTCTTGTACTCACGAACCGTGAGATTGTGACCTGAGCCGGAGTCGGATGCTTCACCGATGGAGCCACCCGTCCACCCGGACGTCATCGGCTGAGCACGGACAGTGTGCCTGGCCCTGGATGAGCACGAGGGAAAGGGCGGGGAACAGTGGGACACCGTCCTTGGCCTACAGCCGTCCACACTCCACAGATGGGACAGTGAGTTGACAGAGCCGTCTGCTCCCCAAATCGTCCACCTCCCTCCTCAGTTCGTTTCCCACCTGCCCTTCTCCCAGGCCTGCTGAGCTGGGGGTTCTGTGTTGGGGGGGCAGGCAGCTCATGCACACACTCCTCTCACGCCCAGATGCAGAGACATCGCCCAGTCCTCCTGCCTTATCCTGGGAGCCTGTCACAGAGCAGTGGAACTAGGGAAACGATGTGTCCTGGACAGAAGGACAGATCGAAGGACAGATCAAAGCAGCAAGCCTCTCCCATTCACCCCACCTCTCTCCGCTTCTCCACTGGGAGGTCACCAAGGGACCCTCCAGTAGGAGCCTGGCCCGAGCCCAGCTCTCAAGACGGTGCAGCCTCTGACTCTCTAACAGCTGCCCCATGAGTGATGCCAACTTTGCCTGTGGAAGGAGGTCCTAAGGCACAGGTGGAGACGTGGGGGACGCATCAGAATGGACACACAAGGCAGCAAGAAGGGACAGGACAAGCCGGCCCTGGGTGTAAAACACCTCCACCACAGGATTCCAGGATGGGCAGCACGCCCCTGGGGGCAGCACCCTCTCCTCCTGTTGCAAAAAGGGAGCTCCCTGGCTCCCACAGTGGTACTATCCCTCCCTCAGCCCCAAGGGCCAAGGTCGGGGGCAGCAGGAAGTTTCTGAGGTGAGCGACCACTCTCATTTTGCTGGGACTACGATTTCCCAGGACATAGGAATTCTGTGCTAAAACCATGGCAGTCCTGGGCAAAGCAGCGTCTCTGGTTAACCCAGCAAGTGCCCACGGGTGAGATCTGAGATTCGTGCAGAAGCTTCTGGATTGCTGCATCACCTCCCAGCCCCTATTACTCTGCAGCTGGCACTGGGAATTGCACTCTGTGAGAGTCAAACTTTCCCAAGATGCTCCACCATGCTGGTGTTCAGGAAAAGGCAATTTAAAATAATAATGAGATACTATTTTTTAAATGTTTTATTTATCTTAGAGAGAGAGAGAGCACAAGCGAGCAGGGGAGGGTCAGAGAGAGAGAGGGAGACACAGAATCTGAAGCAGGTTCCAGGCTCTGAGCTGTCAGCACAGAGCCCAATGCAGGGCTCAAACCCATGGACTGCACGATTCTGATATGAGCTGCAGTCAGACGCTGAACTGACTGAGCCACCCAGGTGCCCCTTTATATGTAGTTTTTATTCCTAAGTTTAGCCCACATGAAACATTTGCTAACAACAAGTATCAGCCTCTGTGATGGGAAACGACCCCTTCAGTGCCCGGGAGAGCAGGTGAGGTGTGTACATCTGTGCCCCGGCAACCCCTCTTCTGGAAGTTTCCCCGGAAGAACATCTGCACCAGGAGATGTGCAAAGCGTTGTCCTCTGGGTATTGGATACCGGCCTACACCTCCACACGGATGAACCCGGAAGTTGTGATACGAAGTGAAAGACGCCAGACCCAGGAAGACACACGTTGCAGGATTCCATTTACATGAAATATCCAAAAACAGTAAATCCAGAGAGAGAAGCAGATCAGCGGTGGCCGGGTGCTAGGGGAATGCCCGGGAAAGAGGAGGGACCACTTAGTGGGCACAGGGCTTTCTGGAGGGAGGGGGGCAGGGATGAAAGGTCTTAGAACTGAACAGAGGTGGTGGGTGGGTGTCCATTATGGATTGCTCACAAATGGATAGTTTTTATGTGAATTACACACACACACACACACACACACACACGCACACCTTACTAATAATACTGAGACCTAGAAGGCACCTGCCCGTCAGGAGGCCATCCCCCCATGCCCTGGTACACTTCTTGCCCCTCCCCCGCCCAATAGAAACTGCACCATGCCCCGTGCGCAGGGGTCAGGGCTGGCTGGACAGGTGCAGAAGGCAGACCTTCAGGGTGGGGCGGTCACAACCTGCTCTGCTCTGGCCTGGACATCCTCATTTCTATTTCTTCCATTTCTTCTCTCTCTCTCTCTTTTTTTTTTTTTTAAGATTTTATGTTCTTAAATTTTTTTTTAATGTTTATTTTTGGGAGCAAGAGAGAGAGACAGAGCATGAGCTGAGCAGGTCAGAGGATAAGGGAGACCCAGAATCTGAAGCAGGGTCCAGGTTCTGAGCTGTCAGCACAGAGCTAGAGGCAGGGCTCGAACTCAACAACTGCAAGATCCTGACCTGAGCTGAAGTCAGACACCTAACTGACCCACCCAGGTGCCCCTAAGTTCTATTTTTAAAGTAATGTATGCATTTCTTCATCCATGCTGAGGCTCGATCAACCCACCCCATCTCCACCAGACCCTGGGAGCCCAGTTACCTGGAGATAACCAAAGAGGAGTTGACAGGTGAACCTTTTTCATGAAAAATTTACAAGTGAAAGAATATAGTGTCTGAGATTTGCTTAAAATCCTCCAGGAGGAAAAATGGGGACAGGGAGATAGAGGAAAGAGAAAGAGAAGATGTTGGAGCTGGCTGCAACATCGTCCCTGTTTGGGATTTGCTAATCATCTCCCAAGAAGAAGTAAAGACAATGCACCAAAATAGGACGGGTAGATGGAAAGAAGCAGGGAAGAACAGGAGAGAAACCAAGTGCAGTAAAATGTTAGTGAGTCGATGTTGTAGGTCTGAAAGTTTTTATAGAAAAATGTTGGGGATAAAATAGCCAAACAAACAAAAATCTTTCAAGAGCAGAAATGTAGGGGTGCCTGGGTGGCTCGGGCCCTTAGGTGTCTGACTCTGGATTATGGCTCAGGTCATGATCTCACTGTTCGTGAGTTCAAGTCCCGCATCGGGCTCTGCACGGAGTGTGGAGCCTGCTTGGGATTCTCTCTCTCCGCCCCTCCCCTACTCTCAGTGGGTGCACGCACTCTCTCTCACCCTCAAAATAAATAAATAAGCTTAAAAAAATAAAACACTATTTTAAGAATAAAAGAAAGAGTCAAAGGGCAAAGGCTTCAATGGCTCTCAGTTCCCAGAACACCCCCAAGGGCTCAGCAGCGCAGCCACCCTCCACGGGGCCCAGATGCCTGTCACACTCTCCCTGCAAAACGAGGGTGCCCTCCTGGGGTGGCTGAGGGGCCTGGACTTCACGCCTGCCCCCAGTAGGCACTCAGACTGTGCTACCGCCAACCCTCAGCACCGGGAGGCCGCTTCAGCGATCCCCGATTCGGGGGGCTGCCTGGTCCACCAGCATCTCCCGGGAGCCGGCAGCGTTTCCACTGACAAGAGTGCTCTTCTTGTCTGGACAGGGCCCTCTCAGTCCCACGGCACCCAAATATCTCCCACGTGCGGGTCCTGTGCTGGGGGCTGGGCTCACGTGCTCAGTCTCACAGGTCCTTGCCTTTAGGGACCCCCTGGAAGGCAGAACAGTTCCGACCCAAATGCGCCAAAGAAACCAAAGCCAGGACGCGCAGCAGCAAAGCCGGCCCACGCCAGCCTGGTGAGCCTCCCCCAGGGAGACTAGGGACCCAGATTCGGGAGCCCTGGGCCCCTCCCTGGCTCGGGGGGCCTGCCTGAGCCCCTGGCCCTACGACAGCAGCAGCCCCAGAATCTGTCTACAGCAGCCACGGTGGAGGGCCAAGTGCAGCTCGGGAGAAGAGCAACGGCGAGAACCCAAGGGTCTACACCAGCTGGAGTCTGTGGCCACCATTCAGAGCCTGGATCAGGACACCTCCGGGTGGGGGGAGGGGACAGATCTAGATCCGCATTCCTTGGTTTGGGCACAACACAGCAGCCTTCTCCTTAAGCGTGTCCCTGGGTCTCGTGCCATTGCACAACTGCCTCCGGAGGCAGAAGCCATCATGACCCCTCCCCCCTCCCCCCAGCGTGTGGGTGGGGAAAGTCAGGGACAGAGATGTTAGACAACTTGCCCCAGGTCACCCAGAGCCAGCCCTTGGTCACTACCTCTTCAAAGAAGGTCATCAACCATTTTGAGACATTATCTTACTTAAGCCCCAAACTGCCCGAGGAAGGAAACATCACCGTCTCCATTCTACAGAGCAGGAGACTGAGGTTTGCAGCCGGGAGATAGCAGGGGGAGGTAACGACGATACACAGTAGTCATGGCGGCCATACTAGCGTCTTAACGCGGTTGAAACAGTTACCACAATCTCCATGAATTAAAATGAGACACATGTATTTTCTTACGGTTCTGAAGGTCAGGAATCTCCAGCCACGTATGGGCAGGGCTGCACTCCTCCAGGGGGCTCCAAGGGAGATCTATTTCCACGTCTTTCCGGCTTCTAGAAGCTCCTACAGGGCTTGGCTTGCAGCAAAGTCTCGCTTCATTTTCAAAACCCATGCTTCCAGCCCCTGGTCCTATCTGCACATCTCGTTTCTCTCCTCTGATCCTCCCAACTCCCCCTTAGAAGGACCCTCATGAGGATCGTGGGCCCACGGGAAAATCCAGGTGCACATCCTTATCTCAAGATCCTTAATCACCCGGCAACGCCCCTTTGACCAGGGACAGTAACGTATCACAGGTGCCAGAAATTAGAGCGTTCACAGGCCCCTCAGCAGATAACCTCACACTTTGAAGGCACGGAAGAGGGGCGCCTGGCTGGCTCAGTTGGTTAAGGGTCTGACCCTTGATTTCAGCTAAGGTCATGACCTTGAGGTTCCTGAGTTGCAGCCCCTCGACAGTGAGGAACCTGCTTAAAATTCTCTCTCCGCCCCATCCCATGTTCTCGCTCGCTCTCTCTCTCAAAATAAGGATAAACCAAAAAAACCCAAAACCAAAACAAAAGAAAGGGCATACAAGATCCCTGGGGATCTTGTTAAAAGGCAGGTTCTCGCCCAAAAAGTATGGAGTGCCAACAGGCATCCAGGTGAAGCAGATACTGTGGCACAGAGGCCACCCAGCTGACAGTCACAATCTAGAAGAGGGGCCTGGTCACAACCATTTTCACCTTCGCCAGTCCCACAGTGTCCGTCCAAACTACTGAACTCAGCCACAGATGATAGGAGTTGCCGTGTGCCAATAAAACTTTATTTACAGACAGAGAAAGTTGATTTCCTTCTAGCTTTCCCGTGTTATGAAATGCTATTCTTCTTTTGCCTATTTTCAACCTTTTAAAAATGTAAAACCCAGAGGCGCCTGGGTGGTTCAGACAGTTGAGCGTCCGACTTCACTTCAGGTCAGGAACTCACTGTTGGTGAGTTCGAGTCCCGTGTCGGGCTCTCTGCTGTCAGCCTGTCAGTGCAGGGCCCACTTTGGATCCCTCTGTCCCCCTCTCTCTGACCCTCCCCTGCTTGCACTCTTCCAAAAATCAATAAATATTTAAAAATTAAATAAATAAAAACCCAAAAGCCATTCTTGGTTTATGGCCATACGAAACCTGACGCCTGGCTGGATCTGGCCAATCGGCCATCATCCGCAGACCCCTGCTCTGGAATGTCGGCTCCAGGAGAGCACGGATGTCTGTCTTAGTTTGGTTCGCCTTGGACCAAAGAGCTGCTGAAAAAGTATGTGATGAATGAAAGACCAAGCCTCTCATTGGGACCCACGGCTCCTTAACCTACGTGAACATTCTTGTAGCCAAGTTTGCCGAGGAGTTGCCGGTGGGCGTATTTTGTCTGGATTTATCGACAGGAGAAAAGGCACAGAGATGGGGTGTCCTAGGACGTGCGGCTGGCCTCACTATGACCCCCTCTGTGTCCCTCCCGGCAGCCCGGGGGCTCCCTCCCCCACGACACAAGACTGTTTGCATGCCGGCTCCGGCGATGTTCTGCTCCCCGAAACGGCAGGTCTGAGGGCCTTTACGCAGCCCCCGCGCCAGGAGGAGCCCTCGCAGGGTCGGGAGAGGCGGCCGAAAACCCTCTCCTTTGTCGGTTGCAAACAGCCAGGGACTTCCGGCCTGGGCAACCAGGCGGCAGTTCCAGAAGGGCAGGGCCTGGTAAACAGATTCCCTTCAGGGGTCAGTCTGGTACCAAAAACATGTGGAATGGGTGGGGCTGAAACCACAGGCGCCAAATTGCTGCCATTGCCACAGGCGGTGACAACTTTCCAGTTTGGTGTCTTTTTAAAGGTCTCTGTGGCCAAGGGAACACATCAGCCAGAAAGCTGCCAGGTGTGTCTCCTCTCGATTTTACAGAGCGCGCACTCCCACCCCAGGCCCTTTGCCCATGCTGTCCCCGCAGCCTGGAACGCCCTTCCTGCCCCCATTTAAGTAGCTCCTCCTCAGACTTCAAGTCCCCGAGACCCCTTCCCCAGCCCAGGCACCTTACATGTCCCCCGTCACACTAACAATTTCACATTTTTGCGTGTGATGATTCCATCAACGTCTGTCTGTTTTCGTATCTGTTTTCTAGGGTTGCTGTAACAAATGACCACAATCTTGGTGGCCTCACACAGCAGAAATTTCTCTCTCACAGTTCTGGAGGCCAAAGTCCAAGATGGAGGCGTTGGCAGGGCTGGCGCCCCCTGGAGGCTCTGGGCGAGAATCCACCCCACGGCTCTGTCCCTCCCCTTCTAGGTTACCAGCCCTCCATTACTGTAGACAGACACATCGCCCCGATCCCTACCTCTGTCTGTCTCCTTCCCTCTGTGTTTCTCCTCTGTGTCTGTCTGTGTCTGCCTCAGATCCGCTCTCTTCAGTGAGCAGCCGTCATTGTACGTAGGGCCCATCCTTAAATCCAGAATGATCTCATCTGGATTTCTGCAAAGAACCTATTTCTAAATAAGGCCACGTTCACAGCTTCCTGGGTTTGGGATGTGAGTGTGCATCGTGGGCCACAGTTCAACCCACCTCTGCCCTCCTACGCTCTCAACTCCATAATGACAGACTATGGCCACCACCGTGTCCCTGGGACCCACCACACAGCTTCACACGCCTTTGATGATCAGTAGATATTTGTCAAAGGCAGGACTGGCTATGAAACTTGTGGGGCCCGGTGCAAATGAAAACCCAGGGCATCGTGTTAAAAAAGTGGCAGGAAGGGGTGCTTGGGTGGCTCAGTCAGTTGAGCGTACGACTCTTGATTTTGGCTCAGGTCATGGGTCCGGGTTCTGCATCAGGCTCTGCGCTGACAATGAGGAGCCTGCTTGGGATTCTCTCTCTTCCTCTCTCATTGCCCCTCTTCCCCTCTGTCTCTCAAAATAAATAAACATTAAAAAAACCAAAGTAACAGGAATTTCAAGATTGTGATTTCAGATGTTTCAGCCTAGCTCGTGGCCCTACTGTATTTGTTTTTTTTAGTGTTTATTATTTTTGAGAGAGAGAGAGAGAACAAGCAGGGGCAGAGAGAGAGAGAGAGAGACACAGAATCGGAAGCAGCCTCCAGGTTCTGAGCTGTTAGCACAGAGTCCGACAGGGGGCTCAACCTCACAGACTGAGAGATAATGACCTGAGCCGAAGTTGGCCACTTAACCAACTGAGCCACCCAGAGACACAGAATTGGAAGTAGGTTCCAGGCTCTAAGCTATTAGCACAGAGCCGGACGTGGGGCTCAAACACATGAGCTGTGAGATCGTGACTTGAACCAAAGTCTGAGCCTTAACCGACTCAGCCACTGAGGCACCCCATTTGGGGCCCTTCTTAGCAGGGACCCAGGCGGCACACCAGGAAGCTGGCCCTGGCTGTGTGAACAATGAATATCTCGAATCAGCCTGGGAACCACTGGTAGAGTCACCGTCAGCCCAAGGCCCAAGCGTCAAACCCGATCCTCCGTCCATTTTGCAGATGGGGAACCAAAGCCTGAGAAGTCAAGAATGTTCTAGATCAGATGGAGTCAAGCCAGGACACAGGTCCCCGGGCCCCCGATCCCTCTCCCACCTGGCCTGTTCCCTTGACCTTGGCAGGAGCGTTCTCCGCTCGGCCCTCTCGATGGCCCCCAGAGCCAGTCCGCACACAAGCCCGGGACTCTTCAAACCATGTGCAGCGGCACCCCCCCCCCAAATGATCAGAAGAAAAACAACTGGAGGAAGTTTACCCACAGTTCCAACTACTCGCAGACTCGGCTTGAACACCTCTGTCGACCAGAGCAACACGTGCGGGGTGCTTACCCCGCAGCCCTATGAAGACATGCTCCTTATCCCCACTTCACAGGTGGGAGGCTCCAGTTCGTGCCCCGGGGATCATCACCATTTGCTTCTCGCTCCACCTGACTCTAGAAACTGAGGTCAGCACCTCACAGCCCTCAACCCCTTGACAGTACTGCCCGCACCTGAGCTGTCACCCACACAGCCCTTATCCCCATTCCTTTTTTTTTTTATAGTTTATCGTCAAGTTGGTTTCCATGTAACACCCAGTGCTCTTCCCCACAAGTGCCCGCCTCCATGCCCGCCCTCCCCTTCCCCTCTCCCCCTCCCGCTTCAGCACTCAGTTTGTTTTCAGTATTCAAGAGTCTCTCATGATTTGCCTCCCTCCCCTCTCCCTAACTCTTTCCCCCCCTTTCCCCTCCCCATGGTCCTCTGATAAGTTTCTCCTGTTAGACCTATGAGTGCAAACATATGGTTTCTGCCCTTCTTTGCCTGACTTACTTCACTTAGCATGACTCCCTCAAGGTCCATCCACTTTCCTACAAATGGCCAGATTTCATTCTTTCTCATTGCCATGTAGGACTCCATTGTGTATATATATCTTCATCATCCACTCATCAGTTGATGGACATTTAGGTTCTTTCCATGATTTGGCTATTGTTGACAGTGCCGCTATGAACATTGGGGTACATGTGCTCCTATGCATCAGCACTTCTGTATCCCTTGGGTAAATCCCTAGCAGGGCTATTGCTGGGTCATAAGGGAGTTCTATTGATAGTTTTTTGAGGCACCTCCACACTGTTTTCCAGAGCGGCTGCACCAGTTCACATTCCCACCAACAGTGTAGGAGGGTGCCCGTCTCTCCACACCCTCGCCAGCATCTATAGTCTCTTGATTTGTTCATTTTAGCAACTCTGACTGGTGTGAGGTGGTATCTCAGTGTGGTTTTGATTTGTGTTTCCCTGATGATGAGTGACACTGAGCATCGTTTCATGTGCCTGTTGGCCATCTGGATGTCCTCTTTGGAGAAGTGTCTGTTCAGGTCTTCTGCCCATTTCTTCACTGGATCATTCATTTTTTGGGTGTGAGTTTGGTGAGTTCCTTGTAGATTTTGGATACTAGCCCTTTATCCTATATGCCATTTGCCACTATCTTTTCCCATTCTGTCGGTTGCCTGTTAGCTTTCTTGTTTCCTTTGCAGTGCAGAAGCTTTTACCCCCATCTCTTAGACAAGGAAATGAGGCACAGAGCAACGACTTGCCCAAGGTCACATGACTGGGGAGGCGGCTGATATGGAATTCACACCCATGAGGCTCAGGTGGGGTCACACACAGCCGCCAAGCAAGGAGCACACTACCCTCCTCTGCAAGAGACACGGATCCAGTGGGCGGGAAAAGGGTCCAGGAGTCGGCCCTCCCCACAAGCGCCCCCTCCAAGGCGAATCCAATGCAGAGGTGAGGGCACAGAGTGAGGAAGCCGCCTGGGCCATGCTGATGTGGCTGGTGCATGACCCTCTGTCTACACGGCTCGCCCCCTCCTGGAGCCTCAGCTTATAAAGCGGGGGGCGGTGTGGAACCTGCCTCATGGGTGTGTCACGAGGACTGGATAGTTGATAAGGCGCCAGGTACAAATCAGCACATGATAAAGGCTTCAAGAATGCCCCTGGGCACACGGGACACAAAGTGTTCGAGCCTGTCACCTGCTCCCAGGGAGCTATGACAAACCCCAGCCCTCATGAGGGGGTCCTTCCTGGCTTGCCCGGAGCCAACGGGGTCCCAGGGTGCAGAGCTTTCAGGGCTAAAAAGGGACAGTCCCTGGCACACGGGGATGAGTTGGTCCCCCTTGGCCCCGAGACTTCTCTGTGAGTTTGGACAAGTGGGGGAGGGCTGGGGGGTGCAGGGGGAGGATGCCAGCCATAGGGCCATACTGCCTCTCCTTCGAAGTGGCCCCGGCTGCAAACATAATGGGGCCTTTTCTGCTAAGGGCTTTCACTGGCTGAGAATTTCTTCTCCTGGAAAGGGGCCCAGTTTCCCACTCGAAGACTCTAGGTGTCGGGACAAGAAGTCCGTGGCTCAGGAAAGCCCCTGCGTTGGGCTCCCAGGGCTGCTGTAACAAAGTGTCACAGCAGGGGAGCAGTGGCTTATTCTCTCATGACTCTGGAGGCTACAAGTCCAAAGTCAAAGTGTTGGCAAGACTGTGCTCTCTCTCTGCACACTCTAGGGACGGATTCTTCTGGATTCATCCAGCTCCTGGTGGAGGCAGTAGCCCTTGGTCCCCCTTGGCCGAAGGAAGCATCAGTCCAACCTCTGTCATCAGCTGGCATTTCTCCCTGTGCGTGTCTGTGTCCCAAATTTCCCCTTCTTATAAAGATGCCGGAGGGCGCCCGGGTGGCTCAGTCGGTTGAGCGTCTGGCTTCGGCTCAGGTCATGATCTCACAGTTCGTGGGTTCGAGCCCTGCGTTGGGCTCTGTGCTGACAGCTCAGAGCCTGGAGCCTGCTTCAGATTCTGTGTCTCCCTGTCTCTCTGACCCTCCCCTGCTCACGCTGTCTCTCCCTCTCTCTCAAAAAGAAATAAAAAACATAAAATAAATAAATAAATAAAGAGTAAAGGAAAGTTTACAATTAAAAAAAAAAGATGCTGGTCATGGGATTTAGGGCCCACCCTAATCCAGTATGACCTCATCATAACCAGATTACAGCTGAAAAGGCCTGCTTCCTGGGTCACAGTCACGGGTGGCAGGCAGACAGGTTGGGGGATACTATTCAATCCCGTAGAACCCCCACCACCCCGGCCCCTCCCCCAGACAGGGGGTCCACCTGCACCAGGCCTGGGTGGTGGGTCAGGGGCCGTGGCCTGTGCTGTGGGGGTGAAGGAAACGGGCAGGAGGAAGAAGGAGCCCTGGGTCAAGGCAGGACGGTGGCGGGGGCTGATGGTGACAGACGGGGCAGTGGCAGTTGGTGTCACAGGTGCATGGCCTCCTTTTCTCCTCTCTGCGGCATCTAGGCTGAATTTTCTTTGGCGAACTTGCTCCTTCTCCCCTCCCAGTTCATGAGGTTTGGGTAGAGAACACCACTCCTAGTTCAGGGGTGGCCTGGCCAATCAAAGCAGCATCCCATTTAATACAGGAATTGGTTCAGGCCTGGAGAGAAGACCCCATCAGCACCAAGGAGACTCACCCTGGGCTTCTGCTGCAACTTACCCTCGAGCAGCTGAGAAGTTGGCAGCCATCTTGGCGCTATGAATATAGAAGCTGCATTCGTATGAAACCACCTCAGGGGAAACTAGTCAATACACAGGATTCCTGACGCCACGCTTGAGGAGTTGGATCCACCTATTCCTGAAGCCACATCTATGCCTGCACTGTGGAAAAGAACTGGGACATGGTGTGAAATCACCTTGAACCTCCATATTGAAATGGAAACTGAGGTCTGGTGCGGCTGGGCAACGTTCCCAAGGTCACTGTTCTGACACTTATATTGTAGCAGACCCTGGGCTGGACCAAGTTGGGTCCCTGCTTCATGGAAGACTAGGAACAGTTACAGTGTCAAGGGACAACGCCACTTTGAGCATTTCAGTCCCCAGGCCTACCCAGGAGGGCAAGAATCAAGAAGAGGAGGAGCTCAAGGATGGTCTTAGGTAGTAAAGGGATAGGGGGGCACAGGGAGATCCAAGTGGACATGCTGGGAGTAGTCCCCCAAGCCTGGGGAGGGGCCTTGGGCTTGCTAGAGGCCCACAAGGGGAGACAGAGGGCAGAGTGAGGGCCCTCAATGCTAGGAACATTCTTTCTGGCTGCTGGGAAGGGGCCTGGTCCCCACGCTTGGCTCAGGAGCAGTGGCTACCTCCCGGGAGGGCTCCTGGCACGTCGAGCCAGAACACACGGTGGCCTCAGTGCAGTTTCATGATGAGAAGGCCTTTCCACGTGTGTTCGACTCCATGCGGTCCTGAGACTTTCTCCCCAGTGTAAGGAGTGAGGGCAGGAGTCCCGGTACTAAATCACAGATGGTGACTGGAAACACATTCCACTCGACTGAGAGGAATTAGAGACTGACATCTTGTCCACACTACCCAGAGCCATCAACAGATTCTATCACAATCCCAACGGCATTTCTTACAGAAAAGAAAAAACAGTTGTAAAATGTGTATGGAACCAGAACAGACACCAAAGAGCCAAGGAGTCCTGAGAGAGAACAAAGCTGGATGCATTACACTTGCTGATTTCAAACCACACACACTGTAAAGTCATAGGAATCCCAAAGGCAAAGTCATAGGAATTCCAATGGCAAGGTCAAAAGAATCCCAAAGGCAAAGTCATAGGAATCCCAATGGCAAAGTCAAAGGAATCCCAAAGGCAAGGTCAAAGGAATCCCAAAGGCAAAGTCATAGGAATCCCAAGTGGCAAAGTCAAAGGAATCCCAATGGCAAAACCAAAGGAATCCCAACAGCACAATGCCGGCAAAAAAAAGAGACACATAGATCAATGGAACGCACTCGAGAGCCCAGAAATAAACCCTCCCATGTACAATCGTACTTGATAAGAATACTTACTCGATGGGGAAAGGATAGTTTCTTACATAAATGGTGTTGAGAAAACTAGACATCCACATGCAAGACAATGAAATGAGAACCTTATCTTACACCACTCACAAAAATGAACTCAAAATAGATTCAAGACTTAAAGAACTAAAACCATAAAGCTCCTAGAAGAAAATATAGGAAAAAATGCTTCTTGACAATGGTCTTGGCAATGGTTTTTGGGATATGCCACCAAAAGCACAAGCAAGGAAAGCAAAAATTACCAAGTGGGACTCCATGAGACTAGAAAGTTCCTGCACAGCAAAAGAACCATCAAAAAAAGACAAGGCAACCATAGATGGCAGAGAATATTTATAAATGATACGTCTGATAAGGGGTTGATACCCAAAATATATGAAGAGCTCCTTCAAATCAGTAGAAAACAATCTGAGTTTAAAAATGGGCAGAGGAGGGGCGCCTGGGTGGATCATTCAGTTGAGTATCTGACTTCGGCTCAGGTCATGATCTCACTGTTTGTGGATTCGAGCCCCACATCGGGCTCTGTGCTGACAGTGCAGAGCCTAGAGCCTGCTTCAGATTCTGTGTCTCTGTCTCTTTCTGCCCCTTCCCTGCTCACACTCTGTCTCTCTCTTTCAAAAATAAACATTAAAACATATTTTTAATGGGCAGAAGAACTGAATAGACATTTCCCCAAAGACATACAGATGCTCAACATTACTGATCTTCAGGGCAACACAAATCAAAACCACAATGAGGGGGCGCCTGGGTGACATATGACTCTTGATTTTGAATCAGGTCATGATCTCACAGTTGGTGAGATCGAGTCCTGCGTCAGGCACTGTACTGAGAGCATGGAGTCTGCTTGGGATTCTCTCTCTCTCTCTCTCTCTCTCTCTCTCTGCCTCTCCCCTGCGCACACACACCCTCTCTCAATAAACTTAAAAAAAAAAAAAAAAAGGAAATCTATTTAAATAAAACCCATGATAAGATATCATTTCACAGCTGTCTGAATGGCTGTCGTCACAAAGACAAGAGATAACAGGGGTTGGTGAGGACGTGGAGAAAAGGGAATCCTGGCTCCCTGTCGGAGTGTAAATTGGTGCAGCCGGTATGGAAAACAGTACGGGTGTTCCTCAAAAAATTAAAAATAGAACTGCCCTGGGAGCTAGCAATTCCATTTCTGGATATATATTCCTAGGAAATGAAAACAGGACATCGAAGAGATATCAGCATCCGCGTGTTCACTGCAGCGTTACCCACAATGGCCAAGCTATGGAGACAGCCAAAGTGTCCGTCAACCGAGGAATGGGGAGAGGAGAACTGGTAACTATACACAATGGAATATGTTCAGCCGCGGGAAAAGGAAATTCTGGATTTGCAACATGATGAACCTGGAGGGCAACATGCTAACTAAAATAAGTCAGACAAAGAAAGACAAATACTTCACGGTATCACTTACAAGTAGCATCTAAAGACAACAGACTCATAGAAACAGAGTAGAATGGTTGTTACCAGGGACTGGGGGTGGGGACCTGGGGGGGGATGTCAAAGGTTCTGCTTACAGTTATAAGATGGGGGTAGCTGGGTGGCTCAGTTGGTTAAGCGTCTGACTCTTGATTTCTGCTCAGGTCACGATCCCACGGTCATAGGATTGAGCCCTGTGTCAACCTCTATGCTGAGTGGGGAGCCTGCTTGAGGTTCTCTGTCTAGCCCTCTGACCCTCTCTCCACTCGTGTTCTTCTTGTTTTCTAAAAATACGAAAATTTTAAATCTTAAGATAAATAAGGTCTGGGCATCTAGTGTACAGCATGGTGATTATAGTTAATAAATATAAGTAAATAAAATGGATAAATAGTAAACAATTAAAAATAAACAAAAGTGTTTGAGTAGTTTTCAGGTCGTTTTGTTAAAATGTTTATTTTTTTTGTTTTTTTAATGTTTACTTATTTTTGAGAGAGAGATAGACACACACACACACACACACACACACACACAGAGCATGAGAGGGGGAGGGTCAGAGAGAGAGGGAGACACAGACTGAAGCAGGCTCCAGGCTCCAAGCTGTCAGCACAGAGTCCAATGTAGGGCCTGAACCCACGAACCATGAGATCATGACCTGAGCTGAAGTCAGACGCTCAAGTGACTGAGCCATTTTTGAGAGAGAGAGAGAAAGAGAGCAAGCTGGAGATGGGTGGGGTGGTGGGGGGAGAGGATCAGAACCTGCCTCTGTGCTGACATCAGAGAGCCCAACACAGGACCCAAACCCACAAACCGTGAGAATGTGACTTGAGCCAAAGTTGGAAGCTTAACGGACTCAGCCACCCAGACTCTCCCTTAAAAGTGTTTTAAGAGAGTAGATCTTAAATACTCTCACCACAAAAAACAACAGATGACGTGACACCGTGGGATGCCATGCAGGTGTTAGCTCAGACTTGGGGTGATCATTTTGCAACATGGAAGTGTAGCACATGGACACACTGTAGTCCTCAAGCCTACACAATGTTACGTGTCAATTCTATTTTAACAAAGCTGGAAAAATTTTCAGATAAAAAAGTTTTGTTAAAAGGATTGTGATGTTAGGTTCATTCCTAGGTATCTTGTGGTTTCTGGTGCAACTGTCAGTGGGATGGATCCCTTGATTTCTCTTTCTGCTGCTTCATTATTGGTGTATAGAAATGCAACTGATTTTTGTACATTGATTATACATCCTTCGACTTTGCTGGATTCGTGTATCAGCCCTAGAAGTTTTTTGGTGAAGTCTTTTTTTTCCATGTAGGGTATCATGTTGTCTGTGAATAGTTAGGGTTTGATCTGTACACTGAACACTTATGAAAGCTTAAGAAAGAGGGGCACCTGGGTAGCTCAGTCAGTTAAGCCTCTGACTTCAGCTCAGGTCATAATCCCACGTTCATGGGTTTGAGCCCTGTGAGCCCAACATCGGGCTCTGTGCTGACAGCTCAGAGCCTGGAGCCTGCTTCAGATTCTGTATCTCCCTCTCTCTCTCTGTCTCAAAAATAAATAAAAAAACATTAAAAAATAAAACAAATTAGGGGTGCCAGAGTGGCTCAGTTGGTTAAGCGTCCAACTTCAGCTCAGGTCATGATCTTATGGTTCGTGGGTTCGAGCCCCACATCGGGCTCTGTGCTGACAACTCAGAGCCTGGAGCCTGCTTCATGGATTCTGTCCCCCTCTCTCTCTATCCCTCCCCTGCTCATACTCTGTCTCTCTTTCTCAAAAAATAAATAAAACATTTAAAAAATAAAAATAAAACAAATAAAAAAAAGAAAGCTTATGAAAGAAATTGAAGAAGACACACACATAAAAAAGAAAGACATAAGAGAGGGAAGTAAACCATAAGAGACTCTTGAATACTGATGGGGGAGGAGGAGAGGGGAAGGGGGTGATGGGCATGGAGGGGGGCACTTGTCAGGATGAGCACTGGGTGTTACATGGAACCCAACTTGACAATAAACTATAAAAGGAAAAAAAAGAAATAGAAAGATGCTCATGGATTGAAAGAACAAATATTGCTAAAATGTCTATACTACCCAAATCAATCTACACATTCAGTGCAATTTCTATCAAAATAACACCAGCATTTTTCAAAGAGCTAGAGCAAACAATCCTCAAATTTGTGTGGAACCAGAAAAGACTCCGAATAGCCAAAGTCATGTTGAAAAAGAAAACCAAAGCTAGAGTGATCACAATTCCAGACTTTGGGCTATATTACAAAGCTGTCATCATCAAGACAGTATGGTACTAGCACAAAAACAGAGATATAGATCAATGGAATAGAATACAGAACCCAGAAATGGATGCACACATGTATGGGCAACTAATCTTTGACAAAGCAAGAAAGGGTATCCAATGGGGGAAAAAAGTCTCTTTAGCAGATGGTGCTTGGAAAACTTGGCAGTGACATACAGTCACAAGAATGAAACCTGAACACTTTCTTACACCATACACAAAAATGAACTCAAAATGGATGAAAGGCCTAAATGTGAGATAGGAAACCATCAAAATCTTACTGGAGAAAACAGGCAGCAACCTCTTTGACTTCAATTGCAGCAACATTTTACCAGACAGGTCCGTGGAGGCAAGGGAAACAAAAGCAAAAATGAACTATTGGGACCTCATCCAGATAAAAAGGCTTCTGCACATCAAAGGAAACAATCAACAAAACTAAAAGGCAACCGATGGAATGGGAGGAGATATTTGCAAATGACATATTGGATACATGGTTAGTATCCAAAGGGTTGGCATCCAAATCTATAAAGAACTTTCCAAACTCAACACCCAAAACCCAAATAATCCAGGCAAGAAATGGGCAGAAGGCATGAACAGACACTTCTCCAAAGAGGACATCCAGATGGCCAACAGGCACATGAAAAGATGCTCGACATCACTCATCATCAGGGAAACACAGACCAAAACCACACTGAGAGACCCCCTCACACCCGTCAGAGTGGCTGACAGCAACAGCTCAGGCAACTACAGGTGGTGCTGAGGATGCAGAGAAAGGGGAACCCTTTTGCACTGCTGGTGGGAATGCAAACTGGTGCAGCCACTCTGGAGAACAGTGTGGAGCTTCCTCAAAAAATTAAAAATAGAACAACCCTACAACCCAGCAAGTGCACTACTAGGTATTGATCCAGAGGATACAAAACTGCTGATTTGAAGGGGCACATGCACCTCAATGTTTGTAGCAGCCCTACCAACAATAGCCAAACTATGGAAAGAGCCCAAATGTCCATCGATGGATGAGTGGATAAGAAGATATACATATATAAACACACACACACACACACACACACACACACACTGGAGTATTACTCGACAATCAAAAAGAATGAAATCTTGCCATTTGCAATGATGTGGATGGAACTAGAGGCTATTATGCTAAGCAAAATTAGTCAGAGAAAGACAAATATCATATGACTTCACTCATATGAGAACTTTAAGATACACATCAAATGAACTTAAGGGAAGGAAATAAAAAATAATATAAAAACAGGGAGGGGGACAGAACATAAGAGACTCTTAAATATGGAGAACAGAGGGTTGCTGGAGTGGTTGGGGAGGGGGGATGGGCTAAGTGGGTAAGGGGCATTAAGGAATCTACTCCTGAAATTGTTGAACTATATGCTAACTAACTTGGATGTAAATTTAAAAAATAAATTAAATTTTTAAAAAAGGTATCATATACATATACAATGGAATACTATTTGATAATGAAAAAATCTTGCCATTTGCAAAAAACATGGATGGAACTAGAGGGTATTAAGCTGAGCAAAATAAGTCAGAGAAAGAGATATCATGATTTCACTCACATGTGGAATTTGAGAAACTCAACAGATGAACATAGGGAAGGAAAGGAAAAATAAGAGAAACAGAGAGGGTGGCGAACCATAAGAGACTCTTAAATACAGAGGACGAAGTGACGGTTGCTAGAGGGGAGGTGGGTGGGGGAAATGGGCTGAATGGGTGATGGGCATTGAGGAGGGCACTTGTCAGGAGGAACACTGGGTGTCACATGTAAGAGATGAATCACTAGATTCTATTCCCAAAGCCAAGACTACACTGTATGTTAACTCACTTGAATTTATATGAAAACAAACAAACAAAAAAGGACCGTGACATTTGTGGAGTGAAATTCATTCATCTAACTGATGCTGGTGCATCCCAGCAAGAAGGCTGCTGGCTGCTCACCCCCACAAGCCTCTAGACCTTTCCATCTGCCCGTTCTGAGCCAGGGGTCAGCTATTACACACACACACACCAGCTTCTAGACCTTTCCATCTGCCCGTTCTGAGCCAGGGGTCAGCTATTATACACACACACAGCAGCTTCTAGACCTTTCCATCTGCCCGTTCTGAGCCAGGGGTCAGCTATTATACACACACACACCAGCTTCTAGACCTTTCCATCTGCCCGTTCTGAGCCAGGGGTCAGCTATTACACACACACAGCAGCTTCTAGACCTTTCCATCTGCCCGTTCTGAGCCAGGGGTCAGTTATTACACACTCACGAAACAGAGCAATCTCTGGCTCCCAGCACGACCATGTTGAGGCCTGTCCTTATTAGCACTGTTATGATTCTGTCTAGCGCTTTCCAAATCTCAAGTGAGAAGTCCTAGTTTTGGTAAAACACCTGGACATCCTCCTGGGACAAAAGTCTCTTAGAGTGCTGACTATTAGACAGAGCGGGGGTAAAAAATCAAGTTTTCTTCCAAATGTTTGAGGAGAAAGGAAAGATGCATTGGTGAGTCCCTGAAACGTCCCCTCACCGACGTGCCTCCCGGGGCCACGGACCGACTGACAAACAGCCTAACCTTACATTACCCACTTGCTGCATCACTGTTTTCAGAAGCCATGTCCCGTGGCTCCCCACTTCCTCCCAAGCTGGTGCCTCCCTTCGAAACCTCTTCAGGGCCCAGGTTCTGTGCCAGCTTCACGCAGAGGGTCCCGGGACCCACCCCACAAGTGAGTGAGCCCGCCATCTCTCCTCCTCACCGGATTCCCCGTCCAGCCCACGACAGCCACGCACCCAGACCCCCACTCCCTTCCAGGGGAGGCTGACTCCCACGATGAGACACAAGACAGAAGACTGTTCATGCTCCGCTGCTAACACATGACCACCGATGACAGTGACACGTGGACGCCCACAGCGTGTGGGGTGGGGGTAACCAGGCTGAGAGAGGGAAGCCATCCCTAATGAGTCCTGGTGCGCACGGGGTCCCCACACGGCCACACTCTGACCAGTGACTTTGGGACCCACAGCTCTAGCTCTGGGGTTACAAGGCTACCCCCTGGGGGTTGAAAAGGTGAGGGCTAGGAGGTTGCCACAGACTGAATGCTGACGCTGGAGTCACAACAATGCAAGGCAATGTTTCCTACGGATGACACAGGGGGCCCATTGTTAGCAAACAGCCAACTCTGTCTTTCCAGCAAATTCCTAATAGAGAACATAATGGCAGAGTTCACCAGGGGAAGAAGAGCCACCCAGGTACAGGTCTGGAACGCCGTCGCTTAGTCAAAGAAAAGCCATCCGTGACTCATCAGGAAAAGTCAAGCTAGACACAGACCCAGCCGCTTCATCAACGCTCCTGCTCTTTATCCAGACGAAAGTATTCATTTCCTCCTTAATCCTCCTCTCCTGCGCAAAGCCCCCCTGTGCACGTACGTGCGTGTGTACACACACCCACTCACTCACCGTGCTTCCTCCTCGGTCTGCTCTCCCTTCCCGGAAGAGGGGGTGTTAAACCACGCCGTGCATCATTTTGTTGTGATGACCTTCTAAATTCAGAGAGCTTGGCCTCTCCATGTCTTCTCTCCCCGGTGCACGCTGGCCGTCTCAAATTAGGTGCTCCCGGAGACGTGAGCGACACGTCTCTGCTCACAGTGTTCACGTCGGTAGTTCCCCTGCAGGAACCCAGTTTGCGACGTCGTGTTAAAACGTGTTTTAAGTCAATTTCTCAGATTTAAGAAAGCATGTTAATGCGGCATTCAGTAAGAGTGGTCCCCTCCATACACACCCATCTCTCCCCTCCTAGTGATTTTAATGCTTATTTGTTTTTGAAAGAGAGACAGAGTGCGAGCTCGGGAGGGACAGAGAGAGAGGGAGACACAGAATCTGAAATGGGCTCCAAGCTCTAGGCTGTCAGCACAGAGCCCTACACGGGGCTCGAACTCACGAACCATGAAATCATGACCTGAGCCGAAGTTGGACGCTTAACTGACTGAGCCACCCAGGTGCCCCATCCCCTCCTAGTGATTTTAAAGAGATCATTGCCTTTTGTGAAATTCGAAGGAATGGTAAAGAAGATGCTTTAATAATATAGTGAGCCTTCCGTGAATATCTTATCATCAAATTCTCTTATCTCCTACTTCATGAATGAAAATAACAAGCAAGAATATTGGCATATGTTATCTTCTAAAAGATAAAGTCATCACTAAAGTCTTGGGATTTTTTTTCCCTCTCCCTGGAATTTTTGTTTTCACTGAAAGGCCTTGGTCGTTATCAACCCATTTTGGCAAAAAGATTTTCATTGTATGTGAAATGATTTGGGAGTCTGCCGTCTTCCACAGTGGGGAAGAAAAAACTTCTACATCCTGGAGGTTATAATATGAGGGGGGACTCAAGTCAAGTTAGGTGCACACATTACCGTGGAATCTCTAGATTTTTCTCCCAGTGACACCCACGGGGGATAGATGGGCTCTTGAGACACTGTATGGACCTTAGGTCTCTCTGGTCAGGTCAGAGGAAAGGTCCTCAAAAGCTCAAAGGAAAACTAGGAGGAAATATGATGCTCATACACTCAGATACTGTCTCATGTCCCACAAACCTGACTTCCACTCTCTTGGGGAGAGAAAATTGGGTTGAACTAGTGCAAATTCTTTTTTCTAAAAAAACAGGGAGCTTTACAAATGCTCCAAACCCTGGGCTCTGCCTCAGTAACAGCAGTGCAGAGAGAAGGTAGGGCAGAGAGCAATGATATTTCTCTAGAGGGGTTCACAGCATCAGGCGGGGAGCTGGATTAAGCCCCTTTTCCTATGAAATCTCTGTTTTTGGGGCCCAACATCTGGCTTGGGGACCTTTGGTTTTGCAGGAGTCACTGTGGTCCTGGCTGGATTTGGTGGAGTCGGTGGGGGTCTGAACTGTGGAAGGGAGAGGGAGGCAGGAAGAATCACATAAGACACAGCACAACTGCTTCTCCTGGGGGAGTCTGGCAAGAAGCCTGGGAAGAAGACTCTGGACGGTGGCCCTTCCTGAATCACCTCTCCCCGGGCCCTTCCCGGGTACTGTAGGTGGGCACTTTATAGACTTCCCTCATTCCATCCTTCCAACAGGTAGGCAGGGGTGGGAGTGACTACTGACTGCTTCCCAGGTCTGTCTTCTCTTCCTCCTTACTCACAGAACCCCGGGAATGTGTCCACTTGGGAAACCGTATTAGTTGGTTGTTGCTGTATAACAAAAGAGCCCAAAACTTAGCAGCTGAAAACAACATATGTTTTGTTTCTGTGGGTCAGTTCTGTGGGCTTTCTCGATCAGGTGTCTTGAGAAATTGCAGTCAAAGGGCACCTGGGTGGCTTGGTCAGTTAAGCATCCAACTTTTGGTTTCGGCTCAGGACACGTTCTCACGGTTCGTGGGTTTGAGCCTGCGCTGGGCTCTGTGCTGGCAGGGTGGAGCCTGCTTGGAATTCTCTCTCTCCCTCTCTCTCTATGCCCCTTCCCCATTTGTGCCATCTCTGTCTCAAAGTATATCAATAAATTTTTAAAAATAAAAAAAAAAATTGCAGTTAAGATGGCCCACGAGGGCTGCAGTCATCTGAAGGCTCGACTGGCAGGATGCTTTTCCAGGCCCACTGGTGAGACTGTTGGATTGAAGGCCTCTGGTCTTTGCTAGCTGTTGGCCAGAGACACCAGTTCTTTGCCACGTGGGTCTCTTCATAGGTCAGCTCACAAGCCAGCAGGCTTTCCTCAGAGCAAGAGAAGGCACCCAAGGTAGAGCCCACCAGCCTTTTGTGACCCAATCTCAGAAGCAACCTCCCCTCACTTTTGCCAGATTCTGTCGGTTAGAAGGAAGTTAGTTACTAGGTCTTGCCCACATTCAAGGGGAGGGAATGGCACAAGGGAGTGAACAGTAGGAGGCAAGCCAATTTAGAGGCTCCCTCCCACAACTACCTTTCCCCCAGACTCCCTTGCAGCCAGATGTGACTATGTGACTCAATACTAGCCAATGGAACGTAAGAGGAAGTTCTATGGTGGACTTCTGGGATGGCTTCTAAACAGGTGAGTCATGGGGCACCTGGGGGGCTTAGTTGGTTGAACGTCCGACTCTGGCTCAGGTCATGATCTGACGATTTGTGAGTTCGAGCCATGCATCGGGCTCACTGCTGTCAATGCGGAGCCTACTTTGGATCCTCTGTCTCTCTCTCCCTCTGTCCCTCCCCCTTTAACACACACACTGTCTCTCAAAAATAAATAAAAATTTAAGAATATACAAAAACTTTTTAAAAGGATGAGTCAGAATGTACTTCCTCATTCTTATAGACTCGAATGTAATGGTTGGAGTCCAGCAGCCACTTTGGACCATGAGTAGACCTTTAGAATGGAGGCTAGTGCCAGAAGACTGAAGGAGCCCAGGTCCATGATTTCACAGATCCATCCTATGAGCCTTGACTGTCTGCCTTGGAAGTCTTTTCTTTGTTTTTTGTATATATCCTCGTTGGTTTTCAGTTTTTGGTTTTTTTAAGTAGTCTCCACACCCAACGTGGGGCTTGAACTCATGACCTTGAGATCAAGAATCACAGGCTCCAATGACTAAACCAGCCAGGTGCACCCACAACCCGGTCTTGACTTCTAATTAATTTCATGACAAAACATGTCCTTCTCCCAATGCTTCCAGAAAGGAATCTGTGGGGGGAAAATCATCTGAAGTTCCTGCCCCACCTTCTAGACAGTTCTTACCACATGACATCAAGCAGAAGGCAGGAGTGGCATATGACAGCCGCCTGGCAAAGCGGTCCCTTTGCCAGGGCAGGAAGTGATGGTGGCTGGGTTTATTCATTGTGTCCCCTGTCTCTCCTGTGGGGACACTCAGCAAGGAACACTGTGAACCGGGCAGGTTTTGGTTTGGGAAATGTTCCCAGTTTCAGAACAAGCGATAGAGAAGACTAGAAAGAGCAAGAAGTCTGGACAACAGATGGTCTAGGTTTAAAGCCAAGGCTGCAGGCTACAGGCCATACGCAATAACGCCCTCTCAGAGCCGAGAGACACATACGTGCTCCAAGGCACAAGGCTGCCTCCTCTGGAGAAAACCCTAATCAGACCCCCACCCCCCACCCCAAGTAGGAGGGAAGGCTCTCGCTGAGACCCCTAAGCAGTGAACTCCATTTCAAACCCCAGGACCTGCCCAAGACAGCAGCCTTCTGTCAATCCAACATCTGCACGGCCTCTTGGTGGGTAAGGACTTTCTTCTCCTTCTGTGCACTCACCCCATTGACGAACCTTCCTAAAAGAATGGGCGAGAAGGGTTTGTCACCAGCCTGTCAATGAGCCAGAAGTCAATGACAGCTTCTGAGGGGCCTGAAGAGCCTGGACTTCCTCAGGCTAAGCTACACATATCTCCTTTCCTCCTTGCATTAGTCCACAGCTGGGCTATATACTGGCGAGCTATTTTCACAGACTGTGGGCCCTTCCTGTGCCGAAACACTCCCTCTCATGGTCAGGGTCTGTGTATGGTTCCAAGGGACAGAAATGTAACTCAAGTGGAGGTAAGCGGGGAATGGGGAGGTGACTCACTGATGGATGTCACTGGAAGGGCGGGGTGGATGGATCCAGGAGCGGGAGCACACGGCTCCAGGCCCCCAGGGACCCTCAAAGCGAGGTGCGTCCTCTACCCCGGGTCGGCTCTCCATGTGACCAGGGAAATAGCTGCTCTACAACCCCGGGTCGCCTTCTTCCAGCACAGTGCCCCAAACTGCCCGGGGAGTGACTGGCCCATCCCGGGAGAGACGGGGTGCTCTGACCGGCTGGGCCTGGGGTGCGTGCCCACCTCCCGGGCCCTGCTTGGAGCAAGGGGGGCCGTGAAAGACAGGTCCTGCCAAGAAGAACATGACAGTTCAAAGAAATGGAGGCTTTCGGGAAAAAAAAAAAACCAATCTATTTCCACGTCCATCCAACATGGCACATATGTGGGGGCCGGTTTGCGTGAACCCAATGCCCCACCTACCCAGCTTGCGGGAGATGCTTGCTCCAAGGCACCGCCGCCCCTGAACCGGGCAGGGGGCTCCCTCCCCCTCGCCTCCCTCCCTCCCTCTTCCCTGCTGTCTGTCGTCCTGACAGTCTCCCCTCACCCTTCCCACCTGCTTTTCTCTGCATGGGGATCGTGACCACCAGCTAGGCAGTTCCCGGGAGCCGACCCCCCCCCCGCCATCCCCCCGCAGGACGGTCCCCCCTCAGCACGCGCTTTCTCCGTCCGCAGAGAGGGACCCCCTCTCCGGTCCCCACCTCAGCCTTCCACAGCGGCCCTCGTGCCCTGTGAAGACAGAAGAGCCACCCGGGTGCCGGGCTGCTAATTCCCGAGGACACTGGACCTTCTCGGCTCCTACCCCAACTCCTCGCGCAAAGCCACAGCGGCATGGACGGTTCTCGGCCACAAGGAGCGAAGTTAGAGACCCCTTCCATCGCCTGTGGGAAGGGGCAGGTGGGTCTGATTTGCTCGGAGCGTCCCTGTTCTATGAGTGCCAGGAGCCCTGGGGTCTGCACTCAGTTATAGGGATTTTTCCCTCCAAACAAGTGCCCCTTTCCAAGGAGCGTGACATGCTTCCGTGTCTGCTCACAGCAACCTGAGCGTGGCCGGGAGCCCAGGACAGGAGCATGCCACCCAGGCGGCAGGAAGTCGGCCGACCCCGACGCCGGTCACTGCCGTCCCCTCGTTGCCACAGACGGGCCGGGGTCGCTCTCCCAAGACAGTGGAAGTCTGTGTCAGATGAGCGCGGAACAGAGAGAGGGCACAGCCGGCTTCCGGAGTCAGGACGGACCTGGTGTATTACAGGAGGGTCATCAGACCACCTTGCTGGGGGCCCCGCTTTTGGTCACTACAGAGATGTGCATTTTCTGTGCAGCCACACTTTCCCCCGCTGCACGCCGTGACCCGTTTTCTTAGCCATGTCACCCACTGGGAGGTAAAGCGGAGCGTGAACATAGCCAAGAGGAGCTGGTCCTGGGGACCCAGGGCGGGGCGGCAGGCCTGGTGGGTTTCCAGGCGCTGACTCGAAACCTTCCTTTTCTCCCTGTGTTTCCACTGGCCCCGCTGGGGACCGTAAAGCCATGGTTACGGGCACGACTTCGCTTTTAAATGTTTAGCTCTTCTCGCTCTGGCTCCTTGGTGCTACAGTCCAGAGGGAGGCGGGGGGTAAGGGCCAGGCCTCCCAAATGTCCCAAAGAAGGGACATTTGCTTCCAGAATGGAGCCATTTCTCGGCACATTGGTCTATTTTTGCAGCAGGGCTAGCTGCCCCGTGCCAAGGTTTCTTACCACAAATAGAACTTCTGGAAGGGCTTCCTGGTTTCCTCTCGGTTTTTAGACACCTCTTCACATTTCATTTGGCTTCCCTACCGTGGCCCCAAAAGCGAATATTTGGAGTCTCTTCTGTTTCAGTTTGCAGGCACCTCTTGAGATTCTCCCCGGGGATGCCTCTGGGGCGGTGGCAAGCCTCTGGGGGTGGTGGCAAGCCTCTGGGGTGGTGGCAAGCGTTTGGGCTCTTTGGTCTCGCCTCTGGCATGGCCGCCAAGCCCCAGGGGAAGCCAGAGAGCTGGTGTAGATCCCAAACTGTAGGCTACCTGCCCCCTGGGGGCAGGTTATAACAGACAAAGCACAGGTGCCCACTCTCAGCGTCTCTGTCCCCTCAGACCCCTGCCCCCCTCACACCGGGTGCCTCTGGCCCCCACCTGTCATTTGACACAGGATTTGAGAGCTCATTGCATAAAGTGTCACAGAACTCAAGTGATCGGCAGCCAGGACACTTACCTACCTGGGGATGTGGGCAGTCTGGACACTCTAGAAGAAATCCTTAGGTGTCAAAGTGAAACAGGTGGAGGGAAATAGAAGATTGCCTCACTAACCTGCTAGGGATTGTCAACCAGGCAAGAGTTCGGTGTGCCCAAGAGTGGCTCGGGTTTATCAAAGCACGAGGCTACAAGAAGCTGGGGAAGGCCACTAGAGAGCTTCGGAAGATTCCAGAACCGCAGCAAACCCAGTCATTTGAATGGTGCCTACGTTATGTAAGTATCTCCTTCTCTTGAGCAGTGTGGCCATGCAGAGCTCAGTCTCTGGTGGACAGCCCACGTTCCAATTTGAGTTCTGCCACTTACAAGCTGTGTGACCTTGGGCTGCTGCAAAACTGCTCTAAGCCTTCCTTTTTCCCTCCCGAGGGAACAAAGGGATTAATAATAATAATAATAACGAGCCTGGCACGTAAGTACGAATAACAAGTTTCTAAAAGACCTAGACGCTTAACATGAAAGAGTAACGTTTTCCAGATGGTTCTAATTATCCACCATGGAAAGATGCAAACCATCTGAGAGGTGATGACTTTTCATGTGAACTAGTGATGGGAGCGACCTTGCCCTTGCATTTGCTCCCGGCCTTCACACAGTCCGTTTATAAAGTGTGTGCATTTCCCTGGCAGCTCTCCCACGACCAGTGGCTCCCAGACCTGAGCAAACACCGGAAATACCCAGAGGACCTCTTTCCAGACAGCTGGGCCCCGCCCCGGGAGTCTGTGACTCAGTGGGACTGGGGGTGAGGTCCAGGAATGTGCATCTCTAACAACTTCGCAGGCGGTGCTGACGCAGCCGCTGGGAACACACGGCTTCAAAGACCAGGGTGTGGCTTCCAGCTCTGAGCCCTGCCCAGGGCTTTGGGTGTGAAATGACTGGCTGGCTAGCTAGGCAGGTGGGCCTTTCGGACACCTCGATGATTTTCAGAAAAATCGGAAATCTAAGGGCCATGTGTACCCAGAGCGCCGTTACGATGCTCTGCTCCCTGATGCTGTAATCCCCCTCTAGGAAGCGGTCCCTTAAGAAATTGGTGCCTGGGTGGCTCAGTCGGTTAAGCATCAACTTCAGCTCAGGTCATGATTTCACGGTTCGTGGGTTCAAGCCCCTCATCGGGCTCTGTGCTGACAGCTCAGAGCCTGAAGCCTGCTTCAGATTCTGTATCTCCCTCTCTCTCTGCCCCTCCCCTGCTCGCACTGTCTTTCTCAGTCTCTCAAAAATAAATTAAAAAACATTTAATTAAAAAAAAAAGAAATTGCCTAAGATGAAGCCTTATCATCATGTGTGGCTTGGAGGAGGAGGAGGAGGCAGGTCTGGGGATGGCTGGGGACGGGGGGTGAGGAGAGGGAGAATCTGGCCGCACCCCAGTGCACGGACTCCAGTGGCACACAGGACGTGCACGGTGAGCCAGTCACCCTGATTCCCTCAGCACGTGTACGGCTGTCACTTCTGTACTCCAGGTCCACGTGATGCCCCTCATCATAAGGGACATAAGGCAGCATCATGTCTGGAGTGGGCCCATGGGCGTCGTAGTCAGACCTCCTGGGGTTTGAACTCCGGCTCTGCCACTGGCCGTGACCTCCAGGGCAAGTTACCTAACTGCCAGGGCTTCGGTTTTATGTTCACGGGGACATATGATATCTATATGTCAAAAAATCACAAAGCACCTGGAATAGAATATGCTCTTATATACATTTCCCAGTATGATTACAGAAAAACACACAGTGGCGTAGACAAGAAATTTTACTTTATTTTATTTTTATTTTTTAATGTTTACTCATTTTTGAGAGAGAGAGAGAGAGTGAGGGAGACACAGAATCTGAAGCAAGTTCCAGGCTCCATGCTGTCAGCACAGAGCCTGACACGGGGCTCAGACCCACCACCATGACATCATGACCTAAGCTGGGACCAAGAGTCAGATGCTCAACTGACGGAGCCACTTAGGCGCCCCAAGAAATTTTACTTTCAAAAAGCAAGGACTGAAGACTGGAGGAGGAGTTTACTTTGAGAAGGAAAGTTCTGGAGAGTAGGGGTTATGTGCTTCCAAAAGGAGAGCCTTGGTTTTTCCCAGTGCAAGTGAAAGATGGCAGCCAGCTGGGCAAAGACCTACGATCAGGGAGGTGGGGGCGGTGGTCCGGCTGGAGGGATGGGAGCCTGAACTTGGCCTGGCGTCCTGGTCCTGGCTGTGAGCTCAGATCTGGGCGATCCCTGACGCAGGTGCTGTGCCTCACAGCATGCTCCTCCGACCGTGTGCTTTCTCAAGCCTGGGTGTCCGTGGAAAGGCTTCCAAGTTCAAGCGGAAGTGAGCAGGCAGGAAAGGGGAGACAACGAGGACTCTGAGGCTCCCTTAGGTGGGGTGTGCTTGATTCGCACCCTGTGGAAGAGGGATTCGGTTGGACCGTGAAGAAATGATGAGGTTGTGAAAACACCCCAAGCACTCTCCATTTCCACCGCTGAGAAGCGGCCTCCAAAAGCAGCATAAGGCTAAGCTCCTGGACCATGATCGTTCATCTTGGTGACCTGTAGGCACAGCGCCCCCTTCGACGAATGAAGGGCAAGTTGCCGAGTAAGACAGCCCTTCCTGCGTCCGAGGACCGACGCTGGGTGCCCAGATTCTGGGTGCTGACGATTAAGAGGCCTCAGTGGACAGAGGGGAGGAGAGATGAACGCAGTGTATTTTCCTCATCACCGCAGGAAGTGGGAGGGAACCCTGTTCAGTGGCCATTTGTCAGTAATGAAAGTTCCATGGGCTGGGGCCGCCGGAAGGAAGGGTGCTGTCTCCACCATCCTTGTGCTGGAGGGGGCAAGGGTCAGCAGGCAGGTGCCTGGTCCTCTGGCTGGTCCCAGAAATATGCCACGACGTCCCCGTGGACGGGTCCCCTGAGGCAGGTCTGGGCACACAGGCCTCCTCCACACGGGGCTCCCCCGTGCACACAAGTCACACACACACAGGGGAGGTTGTCTGGCTCCGAGCTCTCCGGTCTAGGATTTCCCTATGTCCCCACTGAAAAGAAACAGGCTTGCGGGTGCCGGGTGGGGGGGCTCAGTCGGTTAAGCGTCCGGCTTTGGCTCAGGTCATGATCTCACGGTGTGTGGGTTCGAACCCCACGTCGGGCTCTGTGCTGACAGCTCAGAGCCTGGAGCCTGCTTCAGATTCTGTGTCTCCCTCTCTCTCTCTGTCCCTCCCTTGCTCATGCTCTGTTTCTGTCTCTCTCTCAAAAATAAATTAATATAAAAAAAAAAACCAGCCATGAGGATTCGATCTCTTTTCTAAAACAAAGTCCTCCCTTCCTAAAAAAAGGGGTGGGGACGGGGCTCTTTCTAATTGTCCTTTTGACAGGATTGTCTGGTCTAAAACACTTCCATGTTAAATGACCCTCTCAGCTTTCATCAATGTTTTCAGCAGGGACAGCCACACCAAGAGCTTTACTGAGTTCAGGTCCACGGCCGGGCTGAGACCAAGGGGGCCCAAGATGGACACGGGCGAGCGGCAGAGGACAGACCGAGCCGCTCTCCCCAGGGACCAGACGACTTGCAGGCCAGGGTGGCTCACCACCAGGGGAAACACGAACTGGCCTCCAGGTATTCTATTTCCCCTCCTCGACAAAATCGGACACATCAATTTACCCCATGAATCATTTGGGGGAAAAAAAAGATTTCAGTCGAAGTCATGAAACTTAAGCCACAAGATTAAAAAAAAAAGCATCCAAAAACATTGTGCTATTTTTAACACTCACTCATGTCCCAGGTCAGGAGAGAGCGGCCTGGCCTCAGCAGGAAGGAAGGATCACAGCGTTTTCCTCTCTGCGTCCCGTGAGCGGCCCTAAGATGTCAGAGTGGGAAGTGTGCACGCGGAAAGCACCAGGCCCTCTCCGTGCTGCTGTCTGGCCAGAGTTGACAGCTCACTTCAAAAGCACACACGCCGGGGCGCCTGGGTGGCTCAGTCAGTTGAGTGTCTGACTCTTGATTTCAGTTCAGGTCATGATCCACTGCTTGTGAGTTCGAGCCCTGCGTGGGGCTCTGTGCTGACAGCGCAGAGCCTGCTTGGGATTCTCTCTCTGCCCTTCCCCTGCTCAACTCTCTCTAAATTAATTAATAAACATGAAATAAATTAATAAAAATATATAAAAGCGCATATACCCTTGTTATTAGGTCAACAGAGTTTTGTGCAAGGCACCAAAGCAATCCAATTGGAAATGAACTCATTTCTGAAATGAACGGATCATACATGTAATCATAAACCCTGGAACCCTAAAGCTTCTAGAAGAAACGTGAGAGGATACCTTTACCACCTGGAGGTTTCTTAGAAAGGACAGAGATACAGCATATGACATCCCCACAGATGAGTCCTGGGAAGGAAGGAAGAAAAATGTACAAAATAGATTTCATTAAAATCAAAAGCTTCTGCTCCGTGAAAGATGTGAAAGATACTGTTAAGAAAACAAACAAGTTTCTGGGAGGTTGATCCTGAATGTTCTCACCACTCAAAAAAAAAAAAAAAAGGGGGCGTTCGAACCCTGCGTCGGGCTCTGTGCTGACAGCTCAGAGCCTGGAGCCTGCTTCGGACTCTGTGTCTCCCTGTCTCTCTGCCCTCGCCCGCTCACACAAACACTCTCTCTCTCTCTCAAAAGTAAATAAACATTAAAAGAAATTTAAACTTACACAAGGTTGTCTATCAATTGAATCTCAGTAAGGCTGGAAGAAATAGAAAGCAAAGAAACAAGCAAGTTATAGACTCGAGCTAAACATTTACACAATAATTATCAAAGGACTGATGTCTGGAATACATAATGAGGATCTGCAACTTAGTAACGGAGACACAACTCGATAAAATACAGGCAAGAGGATTGAACAGATACTTCACCGAGGAACAAATACAAATGGCCAATAAGCACATCGCCATCCATCGTCACGGAAACGCCGAGAAAAACTGCAATGAGATGTGCTATACGCCCGCCAGGATGGCTGAAGACCGACAAGTGTCGCCAAAGACGCAGGCTGCTGGAACGCTCACACGTTGTTGGTGAGGATGAAAATGATACGACCACTTCAGAGAAAGGCCTGGGAGTTTCTAGAATGTCCCCCAGCAGCTTTATTCATAGAAGCCCCAAACTGGGAACAGCCCAAGCATTCATCAGTTGGAGAACAAATAAAAACATGGAGGCGCCTGGGTGACTCAGTCAGTTAGGCTGAGGTCATGATCTCGACTCAGGTCATGATCTCATGGTTCAGGAGTTCGAGCCCCAGGTCGGGCTCTGATGACACTGTCTCTCTCTATCTCTCAAAAATTAATAAACCTTTAAAAAATAAACTTGGCCACAAAAAGCAACTCCTGACACAAGCAACAACATGAATGAGTCTCAAAAACATCATGTTGAAAGAGGTCTCACTGGAGAGCCCACGCTTCATGATTCTATTTCCGTGATGTTCTAGAAAAGATCAAACAAATCTGTGGTGGAAAAAATGCAGGCTGGTGGTTGTCTCTGCGGGCTGGTAGGGGGGTTGGGATCGACTGGGAAGAAGCCGAAGAGAATATCCTGGGGGTGAAGGGGATGTTCCGGATCTTGATAGTTCCAGTTGCATTTGTCAGAACTTCTCAATTGGTACACTTAAGATCTGAGCGTTTCACTATAAGTTTTATCCCTACTGACCCCTATCAATAAATATTAAATGCTAGCTAATGAGAGGCATGCTGAAATATATGGGAGAGGGGGTGCACCCAAGTTTAGGACTTCCTTCAAAATACATCAAAAACTAGGCTGAATTGGTGGCTCAGTCTGGTGATTTTCTGACTCTTGATTTTGACTCAGGTCACGATCTCAAGATTTGTGAGTTTCAGCCCTGCTTGGGGCTCTGCACTGATGGCCTGGAGCCTGCTTGGGATTCTTTCTCTCTCTCTCTCTCTCTCTCTCTCTCAAAATAAATAAACTTACAAAAAAAAAAAAACTAGGTTGAATTGATGGACGCAGGGATGGCTGGTTACATAATAAGGCGAATAGAGCAAGACAGTAGCCGTGCCCTCTAGGAGGTGAGTACATGGGTGTTCGCCAAATAATACTTTCAACTTCTCTGCGTGTCTGAAATTTTTCACAACGGAATGTTATGGGGCTGAGGGTATTGGTGACTTTAAAACTATAAAAGAGGACAGGGGACAGCAGTCTCCACCCCAGCTCTGAAATCAAAGGACCACCAAACTCTTTGCAGGGAAACACGGAGGTCCCCACTTCCATGCCCACCTCCAGGTTTGGCTCCGCAGGTAAGAAACGCTGGCCCCAAAGCACCGTGATCATCATATGGCCCTGAGCCTCCGCATCAAAAAGCCAGAGCACCCTCCTAGGATCGGAGCCCAAAGAGACTTCAAGAAAGCCTGTATGCGTGTGGGGAGTGGGTGAAGACCAACCCAATGCAACTGTTCAAAGTCGCGGGATCCAGTTGGGAAGAAAACAGGGGTTGGAGCACGGATGAGGGCTCTTAATTCTAAGCCAAATCCCCTGTGACTCAGCTCCAGCTGACAGAGGAGACACAGGGTCTCAGATCAAATCTTCAAATCTAACTGCTGTTTACCGTGTGCCGGTGCACTCCGGGCATTACACGTGATTCCACGGAGTCCTTGCAACCACCCTGTGAGGCAGTGTATCGCCCTGATTTTATGATCGAGGAAATGCAGGCTCAGAGGGGGCAATGTGTCTGAGAACCCACGGCTGGAGCCCGGTTGCAAGTCCAGCTTTAGAAGGCTCCAGAGCACAGCCCCCTTCCAAGCCCCTCTCTGGAGCCAGAGCGACAGAGGGGAGCAGCCTCGTGCGTGTCTGTAAACCGTTCTGAGCAGGGAGAACCAGGCTTGGGGCACAATGCAGGAGTTCCCAGAGGGCGAGAGGCCCCACCCCTGCCCCGCTGGAGCCCCGCCTCACCCCCCCCCCCCCCCCCGCGTGCCCGGCGTCTCCACGCAGGTGTGTTCATCAGGCCCCGTGGACTTCACCGCCGTGGGCCAACCCCAGCCTGTGGTTGGTCTTCCCTCTTGTTTACTGCGTTGAGAAGTGTCAGGCACTACCTGCTCCTGCCTGTTGGTTTCTGTGACGTGGCACAGCCCTGGCAGTGCCCTGTAAGCCTCCTGCACACATCGGCCTTCGCCTGCACCTCCCTGCGCACCGCCCCGCTCGGCTGGGAGCAGGAAGGCTCTGGAAGGGGCGGGAGCTCCTCTGGACAAGTCTAGGTTTGTAACTCTGCTGCAAACTCATGGGTGAGGCGGGGTGGGGCGTGCAGGGGGAGTGGTAAGAGGCTCTCTACTAGGAGAAATGTCTCACTGACGTGAATTTGTGAATTCGCACAGCCCCACTGATTGCAAAGGCACCCACACCCTCCTACATAGCCATTCTCCACGGGCCCGCCTCCAGCACCGGGCATCTGACTCATTAACGCAAGTATAAGGGGTCAGAGGTTAAAGAGAAGAAAAAAGAAATCCATGAACACCAGGCTTCGTGACTTACCAGTGCTTTTCAGGGGTGATCTTTAGAAAGAAATAGATCTATGTAAAGAGCAAATACATCATTCGCTTACAAAAAAAGAAACAGGAAAAAAACCCAGAATCCTATGAAAATTTCTTTAATTTTCATCTCTTGGAAATACATTTTTCATTTTTTATTTTCCATGATACAAAAAAAATGTTAAATATCTACCAAGGATCTACATGACGCAGACCTACGGTAGTAGGTTTGTGAAATCCTGTCGCTGCTGTGATCTGTTTCAGCAGAGAGGGCTGGCACACACTGTAATCTGTGATTTCACATACACACACACGCACACGTCCACACACATGCCACCTCACCCCCGGACACACACACCTGAACAGAGACGGCGAGCAGGCGGAGACACGGAGAAGGGAACACAGCACTATGTGTAAAAACAGAAGTGAACGTTTTGCACGGGTACAGTTCGCGGTGAGAAACTCACAAGGGAGGAGGAAGGACTCTAAATATGCCCCAGAGGCCAAGGCCTACGGTAAGCTGGTCTACGGGTGGGTGGCGGGGGGCATTTTCCTACTGGAAAGACTGGCTGGGGAGCTTGGTATATTCAGGCAGCTACGGCGGGAAGCGGGCAGACGGAGGGCTCTCTCCACGGGGGAGACAGTAACCGCAGGCCGCAGAGGACCCCGGATCTGCGCACGAGAACATGGCGAGAAACCACTGGAAGCAGGAAAGACTTCAACCCCGGAACTCGTGATCCTGGCGCCCAAGGATGTCGGCTCTTTGCTTGTTTCACAGCCGACGGTGCCCATGGGGGGGGGGGTTCTCAAACGCCCTACAATTCGTGGCGCTGGGACAGCTTCCCGCGAGCAACAGATCATCAACTGCTTAGTCAGGTGCACATTCGAGACGGCCCACGACCGTGCTGGGTGTCAGCAGTTTACGTTAAAAAGGAAGAGAAGAAACACAGCCACAGAAATCAAAGACACTGGGTTTTGGCCGGGACGCCCCCCGCCCGCCCCACACCACATGAAATTAAACACAGTATGGCTTCCGGACGCGCCGGCCGGGTCCTCCTCAGCCACGGCACCGGCGGCTGGCTCTCCTCCGGGTCTCGGCTACCACGTGTCGGGAACCTCGAAGAGCTTGGCGGGGCCGCCCGCGAGGCCTCCTGGGGGGGAAGGACAAAACAAGGTGAACAAGCAGAGGACAGCACCGGGGGCACGGCGCCCGCTGCCAGCCGCCGAGGCCGGCGGGACTGGGCTGGGCAGAGACGGTGCACAGACGGGCCCTGCCCGGGGACGGCAGTGCCCAGCAGACAGGGGGGACCCCCACAGACACTTCACACGGAGGACAAGGGACGTGCCTCCCTGGATGGACGCCTCTGTTAATGTCACGGGGGTTAGAGCACCGATCACGTGTCTCTCGGGGGCACATGCTGGATTCCTTGCCACCACACAGGGCACTTGGTTCATTTCATCTTTTTTTTAATGTTCATTTATTTGGGGGGGGGGCTTGTAAGCAGGGGAGAGGCAGAAAGAGAGAGAGGGAGAAGGAGGATCTGAAGCGAGCTCAGTGTGGGGCTCCAACTCTGAAACTAAGAGACCATGACCTCAGATGGTCAATAGACCGAGCCACCCAAGCGTCTCTCTCTTTTTTTAAGTAAGTAAGCTTTAGACCCAATATGGGGCTTCATCTCATGGCCCCGAGATCAAGAGTCACATGCTCTACTAGGCCAGCCAGGCACCGCTCAGTTCATTTAATCTTCATAAATGCCCAGCACGGTGGAATCTGTCCCCATTTTACAGATGCAAGGAGGCCAGGTAAGGTGACCAGTCTCACACGGCCAGAGGGTGGCTGAGACGGGACCGGATCCCACCACGGCACGCAGAGCCCGGTTGCGACCCAGGACACAGGACTTCTGTGCGCCGGGTTGTACCAGCAACGTGATGAGAAACCCAAGGGGCCTTGCAGAGAGAAGCTGACCAGCTGGGGTTCAGAGACCCCACAAGAGGCAAGAGAAGCAGGCGGCCTTTTCAGAGTCTGGCAACACTGGCTAAGTGACGGAGGTGCTCTCTGGTTACGAACAGTTTCGTGGGGGAGCTGGTCTCCGTTCAGACCAGTCCCTGGAACAGCAGCAGCACAGCCGGGCTGGGGCCTGGACCAGCCTCGCCAGGGGCTGAGTGGAGCGGAATCGAGTCAGGGAAGACCGTGTTCGTGACAGCAAGCGCGACAGACCAGGCGCCGCGGCCCCGGGGGTGGTCCCAGGGTTCACACAGGGCTGGCAGGGAACACGGGCAAAGCTCTCCCCAGCTGCCAACGCTCCTGGATCCCAGGGGAGAGGGCTCTGACGCCCACCTAAAACGGTATAAACACGGGGAGGTGCAGCGTCCCGCAAAGCCACCTCCGGGACGGGAACGGCTACAGGTAACTAGGTCTGAACACGCCGAGGAGCTCGGGATCCCGGCCACGGCCAGAGTTCCCGCGCGGGATCACTGCCGGGATGCGGTGGGGGTGGAGGGGGCGGGGGGGCCAGCGGAGGGACACCCGGAAGTCTTCTGCCCTGGGTCTCGTCGCTGAGTCGGACACACGCACATGCCGGGACTCACGATAAACGCTACGAGGCGGCTCCGGGGGGGTGGGGGTGGGGGGCAGTGACGAGGGACAGGAGACACTCTGCCGGTCCAGGCCAATCAAAGTAGGTGATAGGAACTTAGCTCCCTGCCCAGGACAAGGAACCATTGCAAGCAGGGCGTGATGAGGCCTCGCCAGCCCGACCTCAGTCATACAACGCCTAACTGGAGGGAGGAAGAGAAACACTGATAAGGGTATTTGTATGATTCACACACCAAAGAAACACTACAGCAGCGATGAGCCATTTTAGAGGCAAGAGCCACAGTGTCCCATGGAGGAGGGGGAGGTGGAAACTGAAGTAAATTAAAAGTAGCTGCAAGGAAAACAAACAAAAACAGCTCAATGGCTAAAAGTAAAAGTCATACTGATAACAGCACCTGCTGCTGGCGGGATGGGACTGGTGTGGGTGTGGCTGCCGCCAGCAGACCCGCAGGAAGTGACTCGCCCAGGAGCTGGTGAGGAGGAATGGGATGAGCGGGAACATGGATGAGGCCGGCCTGGCTTGGCCATGGGACTGGCCGTGTGGCTCTGAACAACTGTCACGGCCTCCTGTGTCAGCGGGACTGAAGACTGCTGTATGCCGCCCAGGCCTGTGATACAGCAGAGCGCCTGGCAGCTGGAACACGCTTCATGCACGTCAGGTCCCTTCCTCTTACCAGTAAGGCGGCCTGGCACTGAGCACGGCTGTTTCCCAGGAAGCCAAGAGCCTCCGGTCAAGAAGATCCTAGTTTCCACTGCCTACAATGTACAGGTGCTGAAGCAACAGTGAGGTGTCCAGAGGAGCCAGAACTTTAAGAACCATCTGAAGGAGACCTAGACCAGAGGGGGCTTGAGGTCACGGGCCCTCACACAATGACCATGGAACGCACCACGGGGCAGCCATTCTGGAAAACGCCATGCCAGGGTCTTAGAAAGTGAAGCGCGCACGTACCACCTGACCCAGCAATTCCACCCTTAGGAATCTACCCAGAAGAAATGAAAGCTTTGTTCAAACAAAAACCTGTTTGCAAGTGTTTAGAGCAGCTTGATTTTTAGTTGCTATAAAGTGGTAACAACTTATATGCCAAGCGGCAAAATGGATAAACAGGGATTCATCCATGAAAAGGAACACCACTCAGCAAGAGAAGGCCATGGAGCAATGGTACATGTAACAGCACGAATGTATCTCAAATGCGTCAAGTTAAGCCAGCAGCAGATCAGTGCTTGCCAGGATCTCGGGGTGGGAGGAGGGTGGGGGCATGAGGGACTCTTCTGGAACGATAAAACTATTCTCTTGACCCAGTGATGATTATATGGCTGTACACAGGTGTTAAAACTCATCAACTTGCACCCCTAGAAGTGATGACTTACTATACATAAATTGTACCTTAATAAAACTGACCCTTGGGAACGTTGTTTAAAAATCCAACAACACTGGGGTACCTGAGTCGGCCAGTCGGTTGAACATCCGACTCTTGATTTTGGCTCAGGTCATGATCTCATGGTTCGTGGGTTTGAGCCCCATGTCAGGCTCTGTGCTAACAGTGTGGTGTCTGGCTGGGATTCTCTCTCTCCCTCCCTCTCTGCTCCTCCCCTGACTGTGCATTCAAACGCACTCTCTCTCTCTCAAAATAAATAAATATTTTAAATTTTTTTTTTTTTTTGAGGGACAGAGAGAGACAGCATGAGCAGGGAAGAGTCAGAGAGAGAGGGAGATACAGAATCCGAAGACAGGTTCCAGGCTCTGAGCTAGCTGTCAGCATAGAGCCTGACGTGGGGCTCAAACCCATGAACTGCGAGATCAGGACCTGAGCTGAAGCCAGACGCTTAACCGACTGAGCCACCCAGGAGCCCCAATAAATTAATATTTTCAAAAAAACTAAAAAAAAACTGGGGTACCTCGCTAGCTCAGTCAGTTAAGGATCTGACTTTGATTTCAGCTCAGGTCATGATCTCATAGTTGTAAGATCAAGCCCCGCATCAGGCTCCATGCTGGAGCCTGCTTAAGATTTCCTCTCTCTCCCTCTACCCCACCCCTGTGCGTGTGTGTGTCTCTCTCTCTCAAAAGAAAAACAAAAACAAAAAAATTTAAAAATAAAATATGCTGGTAATTAAAGTGATTCAATTGCGAGTTTTTTCTTTAATTGGGAAAAACACTAGATACTAAATTCCCTAAGAAGTATGATACCAACTATATATAAAAATCACAGGCAGCGTAAAAACACTTATTAACAGTGTGTCCAGCCACCATGGGGCTTCATTTCCTTTCCGTTTTTCTGCATTTTACAGATTTTTGTAGTGAGCACATGATTTTTATTAACAAAACAACAGAAATGGACAAGTGGTCCACACAGCAGGTGACTGCGGGTGCCTCCGTACCTTTCTCCTGACCAGAGCTGAGGGAACAAATGCGGAGACATAAGACACTTCTTCCCCCAGGTGAACCCAGAGCAGAATCTAAAAAACTACTGGAAATCTGCCATATCACTTTCTAGAGTGGAATTCCATTTACAGAAAGACCCTTTGGGGTGTTATACAAACACTTCTCACTGGGAAATGCTCCAAGGAGCCTGGTGAAGGGGCGGTTTCCCACCCCGGGAAGGCAGGGCTCCCCGGGCGGCTTATGGGGAGCCCTGGAGGGCCGCCATGAGGAACGGGGACAGGGGGACACACAGCTCACGGCCACACGGAGGCCAGCCGTCAGCCACATTTTCACTGAGGAGCTAAAAGCCCCATGGCTGGGCTTCCCAAGCCTGGATGCTCAGCAAATGCAGACTGAGTTCGATCTAAGCAGGTCCTGAATTTCCCACACAGTAACCTTACGGGCCTCAGCATGAGCGGTTCAACAGACTAGCCAAGACCCCAGTAGACTGTTGGCTCTTAGTAACATTTACAGGTCTAACGTGTTGTGTTTTAAATGGAAGGAGGAAATGGGGCGCCCAAGTGGCTTAGTCGGTTGAGCATCCAACTTCGGCTCAGGTCATGATCTCACAGTCCGTGAGTTCGAGCCCCGCATCGGGCTCTGTGCTGACAGCTAAGAGCCGAGAGCCTGCTTTGGATTCTGTCTTCCTCTCTCTCCGTCCTTCCCCACTCATGCTCTGTCTCTCCCTGGTTCTCTCTCTCTCTCTCAAAAACAAATAAAACATTAAAAAAAATAAATGTAGGGAAGAAACAGACTTGTAGCAGCCTACTACATGACGGAAAGAATCACCGGGAATACTGTCTCTGGGCACTCCGTGCGCTCGCAGGACCTGACGGAGCCTGTCAGTAGTTTGAGGACGGCCAGCCTGGTCGGCGACAGGACGGTGGGACACTATGGACGCATCCGCGAGAACAAGGATGCTGTGGAGGCGCATCCAGTAGACTGTCCGGAGAACATTCCCCGGGGCGCTTTATTCCAGCAGAGACGGCACGCGGAGCCGGGCTCCTTGATGCGCCAGTGGAGACCGTGCCGTGAGTTCTCCCACGGAAGCGGATCGCACCACCTCTACGCTCATCGTAAAGACTCTTAGAGGAGGGTCTTACATTACGTGTTTGTGTCCTGAACACAGGGTGGAAACAACACTCAAGAGAAAAGCCTCTGCGGACACAGAGTCCGGACGTAAGAAGCTCTAGTGGGAGTAGCTGCCTGGACCCATGACTTCATCACAAGAAGTCCAGGTGGGCGACCGTCTCGGGCCCTAACCAGCTGTCAGAAATGCTCATCTCTGTAAAGAATCCTCTGCTTCCTCTGAGGTTTGAAGACTGATTTCGGGGCGCCTGGGGGGCTTAGTCAGTAAAGCGTTCAGTTCTTGATTTTGGCTCACGTCATGATCTCACGGTTCGTGAGTTCAAGCCCCGTGACCGGCTCTGCACTGACAACGTGGAACCTGCTTGGGATTCTCTCTCTGCCCTTTCCCCTGCTCATTCTCTCCCTCCCTCTTGCTCTCTCTCTCTGTCACAAAATAACTAAACTTAAAAAAAAAAAAAGTTTGGGTAGATTTCAGATACCGCAGAGTGGTCCAATGTGGGAACCCTCCCCACCGCCCCCAATACCGGCCACATTCCGCTCCGTAATTCGTTGAGCCTGCGTCCTCTCCAGAAATGGGAAATAATGATATCTATACTTTACAAGCTTTTTATAAGAAACAGACAGGAAAGGATGCTCCTGGCACAATGCCTGGTACATTGTAAATAAACAGTCATTTCTCCTGCAATTTAAGTCATTTTGTTAGTGGGAAAGGTGTCTCGTGAACTGAGTGCAGCTTAGACATTAAAATGTGTAACTGAGACAGGAGACGAGTTTGTGTTTGTTGACTGAGCTCCCGTCGTCCCGGGACCCCCAAAACACACAACATTCCAGGGTCCTACTTTCTGCAACCTCCTCCTTCAAAAGTAGAAATCTAACAGGTGAAACGCTGTCTCTTTTACACTCTTCATCCTCTGCTGACAGTGCAGGCCACCCAACACCCCTCCGCGAATCGCCTGGGGCCCTGTGAAGACACCCTCCTCCTGGAGGGGAGCTCGAGCCTGTCTGGGCAGGACGGACCTCCCCACGCTGCACCGAATGTCCCATCCGGTAGCTGCTCACCCCCAGCCAGGCCTTCAAGGCTCGTGGGATCCTCGGAACCCTTGAGAGCTTAGCACAGACCCTCCTGGGCTCAGAGCTTTGTACCCCCCTCCCCACAGGACCTCAAGTCACCGAGCAGCGGGACCAGCTGACTCCACAGGATGTTTCTCTTTCTCTTTCAGCAGGACTAACAAAGAAATACAAAATGTATCTTTTTTTTTCCATCTTTAGCCCTAATTTTGAGGCAGTGACAGCTTTACTGTCAATGGGGAGGAGAATAAAAACCTATTTTAATGACAGCATTACACATTCGAGACCCCAAATAGCTTATAGAAAGTTTTCATTTTGCACCGATTAAAGTTATAAAAAAGAGCTAATCCATTCATGCGGTCTATTGTGAGGTATTCTAATGTTAATACCTGCAAGATGATGCCGAGAGAGACGGGTGGGGGGGCACCTGTCATCTTGTCCCTGAGAAATAACAGATAAGCTGAAAAATTCAGAAGAGAATGTCATCAGAAGGAAAAGAATCCAAGCGGGGACTCCGCCCCGCAACATGCTGGCCGTGATCTCTGACAGTCATGCCCACATTTAATATGAGGATTTGCTGAGCAGGGACAACGGCAGTGGTAAAGGTATCACAGGCGAGGACTAAGTATGGTACAGATTAAACACTTCTCCAATACTCAATTTAGAGAAGGGGAGGGAGGCAAGTCAAGAAGAACCCAGGATTCAACAAGGCAGCTAAAATACACAATCTGATGGGGTGCCTGGGGTGGCTCAGTTGGTTGGGCATCCAACTTAGGCTCAGGTCGTGATCTTGCAGTCCGTGAGTTCAAGTCCTGCGTCAGGCTTCATGCTGACAGCTCAGAGCCTGGAGCCTGCTTTGAAATCTGTGAGTGTCTCTCTCTCTCTCTCTCTCTCTCTCTCTCTGCCCCTGCCCTGTTCACATTCTGTCTCTCAAAAAATAAACATTAAGGAAATTTAAATAAACAATCTGGGCTTCAAACAGGAGTTTAAGTTTTTAGTTAAAGTTAAATGTCAGCATAACGTATGAAAATATATGCAACATTCTGGCTGCTGCTTTGATTTCATTAATATCAAGGAGATTCAGAAAACTCCCTGTGGTCAGATCAGGCCACATGTAAAAGGAAGAATTAATTTGAAACACGATGAACTCTTTAGCTCGCGTATGAATCAAGTTGAGTGTCTTACCACTTTCCTTTGATTTGACTGTTGGCTCTGCTGCCCGGAGCCCGCAGTGGTCGGAGATAAAGGAGGATGGACAGGGGCCCAGTCAGTAGCCCTCCTGCCCTCCTACCCGGAGCAGGAAGTCATGCAACTGTGCTGGGAAGCCTGGCTTTCCTGCAGGGCAGACTCAAGGGCTCCGTGACCTTGGGCAAGTCATGTTAAACTTTAGTCCTCTATCCTCTGAACTGTACAATGGACCGGGACGACTACCTCAGAGCGCTCGAGCAAACACCTTCCGCAGGCACGAGCCGGCACGCCGGAGCCTGAGCAGGCAGCGCTCAGCGGGGGCCACAACTGTCGTCCCCGTGACGGCTGGTGGACCCCGTAGGTGATGGCGGGATCTCCCGGGCAGGGGACAGGCCCCCCTGACAAGGGAGCATGTCACAGTCCAGCGCCGTAGAGGGTCTGTGCTCGGAAGGCTGGGTTAGGTCAGACAGAGCCCCCCACAGCATCGGGGTGATGGAGAGAAGGTGGGATTCGGCCTCAGGCTGGCCTGGGCTAGAAAAGACTCCTACCACAGCACCTAGCACATACTAGGCTCTCAACATGGGTTAGCCTCCCGCTTCCTTTGCTCCTTATGTAACTCTACTTGCAAGAGAAACACGGGCTGCCTGGCGTTTTGCTGGGAACAGTGAAAATTCTGCTGCTGAAAATAACATGTGTAGGAGTAGGCCTCCGTGCAAATGGAAATGCACACTTAAAATACTGAGGCTACTTACACACTTCGGCAAAACCTCTACCCCATAGAGGAGAGAGAGAGGATTACCAAAACGGACCACCCAGCTTTAACTAAGGGCCCCTGCCAAGCCTTCCTCTATCAAGAGACAAAGCTTTTTAGGGATTCCTCAAATTAAATTAAATGGATCCTAAAAGCAGCTGGTCCCGTGGAAAACTACAGCAGCCCCCCTCATCTGAGGGGGAGACATTCCAAAACCGCCAGAGGATGCCTGAGACCTCTCTCTACACCACGTGACTTCCTGTCCATACACATCCGCGATCAAGTGTAATTTATCAACGAGGCCCAGTAAGAGATGGACGATGGCTAGTTACAAATGCGAACAATTAGAACCACCTACTGTAGTGAAACTTCTATGAATTGGTCTCTCTCTTAAAATATCTTATTCATCCTTCTTGCGATGACGTGAGATGATCAAATGAAATGCCCCTGTGGCGAGACGGAAGCGAGCTGATTGACAGAGGCACTGGGACCCAGCGTTGGGCTGCCCTTGACCTACTAACGATACATCTGACCTTCGGACGAGGACCATGTGCTTCTGGACCTCGGTGGATGGCGGGTCACATACGTCACGGAAAGTGAATCGTGGCTAAGGGGAGACTACTGTACATGGGCTTGGCCACCGACCGAAGCCCTGCTGTCATTCCTCTCCCCAAACGGGAGCTTCTAGAGCGTTAAAGCATACGTAACTCCAGAACTTCAGTAAGATCTTATACAGACCTGCTGGCGAAAGGTCCTTCTTCATCCTTTTTAATTTCTTGGCCTTTTTCCTTCCCTCGGAGAGGGGTTCTGCACAGGACTCCGTCTGCTCGAGCTCAGCGTCAGAAATCTCGCCTGATATTCTGGCCTCCAAGTCAGCTTCTGTAGGGCTGGGGCTCAAATTTCTCTTTCCTCCCGTGCTGGTGGCGGTAAGACTGAAAGGCAAACGAGGGACAGCATGAAAGGTGTGGAGATTATCAGGAAGACGAGCCTCTAACACGTCTTAATACTCTTAAGTCCATTACCACTTAACTAGCCGTCAACAACACGGACGGCTGCCACCTGCAAATGCACGTTAAAGACCCTGGTGCAAATTCAAGTCCAAAGGTTTCCCTGTGACAAGAAGCACGTGCTAGTTATGCTTGTGTGCCTACGGATTTACGCTGATCTAAGTGCTTCGAAGAATGGAATTTTAAAGAAAGTTCCTGGTCTCTGTCTGGTAGGAGATGAGCAGAACGGAAGAGTGGATAACTAAATAATAGTCCTGGTGGCACTAAACTGGGAGACGGCACTGTCACTTCAGGACCGCCTCACGGACACACGGGACAACAGAGGGATTCTCGGGGCCGTCAGCTGGCTTGTCATCTGAATACTCTTACAGGGCAGAGCCCACCTTCCCAGAATTCTCTTCCATTCCAAACCGGTGACTTGTCAAATTTATAATTAAACCTGGCTTCACTTTTAAAGCCTTATAGGATGTGACATGTTGAATTAAATCAAATTGCACATGCTGATTTCTCTCTGAGGAAATATGTTCCCTGAAATATAACTTGATAAAAACAGAGACCACATGGCCGATGCCAGTCCTGTCTCCACTAAATGGGTCTTATAAATAGATTTTTTTCTATTCTAGCCCCCAAGTTATGAGAAACATTTAAAAATCAAGTCATCCCACTTGAGGGAGGCCTTTCGAGAGCAGAGAGGGGGCGGGAAGGCACAGAGCAAATGCATGCATACCCCTATTTAAGCCTTTTCTAGGAAGGAAGTACTTAAAGCATTGCATTTAGAAACAACTCTGGCTGCCGGATTATTCCAGACCCTCCGTGTGACTCCTGCACCCGCATCGGCTCTGTACTTTACACTTGTTGGCTCAGGGGAAGAAGGAGAGGAAGAAACTGCTTCCCTGGAGGTTCTTAGAAGCCTCGTGAGGCAGCACAGCGCTCAGAGCACACAGCCTCTTAGGACTCTCTGGGCGCCCACCATTGTCTTCTTTCCACATACGTTCTGTGCACTTTTCTGAAACACCTCTTTCACCGAAGGGATATTAAGGCGGGGGGGGGGGGCGGGGCGGATACCAGTGGTAATATTTTGGGAGGTTATTAAAACTTCATGCTAAAGTTTACTGTTTAAAGCCTGACAATACCTTGGGGCGCCTGGGTGGCTCAGTCGGTTAAGCGACTGACTCCTAATCTCAGCTCAGGCCAGGATCTCAGGGTTTGTAAGTTCGCACTCCGTGTCGGGCTCTGTGCTGACAGCTCAGAGCCTGGAGCCTGCTTTGGACTCTGTGTCTCCGTCTCTCTCTCTGCCCCTCCCCTGCTCTCCCTCTCTCTTTCAAAAATAAATAAATTAAAAGTTTTCTTAAAGACAAAAATAATTTTGGCTGGTTTCTGAACATTCAGAAAATTAAAAAAGTGTTTAAAAAAAAACAATAAGGGAAGGAGGCCTAAAAATTCCTCTGTACTGTAAATCCTGGAACCTCGTAGCCTCTGAGTTGTAAATGTTTAATGAAAACTCAGCTGGGACTTCGAGAAATTAAGTCTAGAAATAGCCCCAACTGCATAGAGAAATCTAGAGTATGATGAAGGCGGTATCTCAAACTACAGGGGCAAAGATGAATATTTAAACACTCTCCCAGGGGAAATGGATACATGAGACCCATTCCTCACTTGGTAAAAAAGAATAACACCAAATGGATGAGATATCTAAGTGTAAAAAATGATATCTAGGGGCACCTGGGTGCTCAGTCGGTTGAGCACCCAACATTTTTAATGTTATTTTTGACAGAGAGAGAGAGAGAAGGAGGGAAGGAGCAGGGGAGCTGTGTGCATGGAGCCTGATACAGGACTTGAACTCATGAACAATGAGATGGTGACCTAAGACGAAGTTGGAAGTCTACATTACTGAGCCACTCAGGCACCCAGAGCATTTGACTCTTGATTTTGGCTCAGTTCATGATCCCAGGGTCATGGAATCAGGCCCTGTATCAGGCTCTGCACTGAACATGGAGCCTGCCTGATTCTCTCTCTCTCTCTCTCTCTCTCTCTCTCTCTCTCTCTCTCTTCCCCTCCCCGCCTCACCCCTACTCTCTCTCTCTCTCTCTCTCTCTCTCTCTCTCTCTCAAGTTAAAAAAAGAACTATCGAGTACTACAATAAAACATGAGTGAATTCTGGGTGTACAAAATCTGGGTGTACAAAAAGACTTTTTCACTATGACCCACAATCCAGATGCGATAAAAAATTTGTAAGTTTGATCTCATAAAACCTTTTTCCATGGCAATAAATAAGATAAGCAAAGTCAAGAGACAAATAAGGAACCAAGAAGAAAGTATCTGTGACACATATCACAGATAAAAGGTTAATGTCCCTGATATACAAATAACTCTCAAAGTGAAGAGAAAAAAGGATTAAGAAATCCTACAGAAAAACGCGCAAAGCTATGACCTCACCGTTTAGGGAGGGGAACGGGGCAACATCTAACACCACTATGTACTCCCTTACTCTCTGAGCCCACAGTCCCACTTCTAGGAATCTGGAAGACACACTTCCAACAATGCAAGAACATGTAGGCACAGCAGCTTTGCTTTTTTTTAATTTTTAAAAAATGTTTATTTTTTTTAGAGAGAGTCAGAGAATGAGCAGGGACGGGGCAGAGAGAAATGGAGGCACAGAATCTGAAGCAGGCTCCAGGCTCTGAGCCATCAGCACAGAGCCCAATGTGGGGCTCAAACCCATGAACCCTGAGATCATGACCTGAGCCAAAGTCGGATGCCTAACTGACTGAGCCCAGCACTCCACTGCAGCTTTATTTCTAATTACAAAATATTGCTTAAATGTCTAAGCAAAAGAAATTGGTTAAGTAAACTGTGTACATGTGACCAATGACGTTCTGAGTAGTTGTAAGAAAGAATGAAGATCTGAGAACAGACGGGGAAGGATTCTAGTAAGGAAGGTGAAAAAGTGCAAAAGAGCAATTTATGAACCCAGTATTCCCCCGCTTTGAGTGGGGTGCACTCAAATATGAGCTCTTAAGGAGTTTTGCCTCTTCTGTTGTTCGGTGAGTGAAACAATTCTGAAAATACTTAGATGCGTTACATACAGTACTGAGCAACTTAGTGAATGCACTGATGTTGCTGGAAGCCAGACAAACAAATACGAGAATGGGGGAAGACAAGGAAGAGCCCCGTGCGGATGGAGCGGAATGACTTAAGTGTGCATGTGTGTATCCACATGCACATGCGTGCGTGCGCACCATTATATGGGTATGCAGGTGTGGATATCTGCGGGAAACCCCAGGAGCAAGGAGCACGTCTAGTGTCCGTGTCTTGATTTCTAATATCATAACCTGAACAAAACCAGGGCTTCTCGAAGAACTGGCCGATTCCACAGGGGGCCTAAGGGAGCCACAGACGGAGCCTGGAACATGGGGCAACACCACCACGAAGGAGGAAACTGCTCAAGAAATGAGGAGGCGTGTATGTCGCAGGAGCATAAGGACCAGCCAGGGAGGCGTTTCACTGGCCAGTATTTAAGCACCAAAATACTTATGAGGCAATAACAAATTCTAACCTACTGAAAAAATATAAATCCATGGGTTTATAGAATACATAATACGGGGCGGGGGGACAGAGAAGGGAGAGCTCTTCTAGGTGAGTGGGAACTATGAGATGGAAACGGTGGAAGCCAAATGGGGTTGGCGGATCACCCTTTTGCAAGCATCACGTGAAGGATGGTCGATCCAATATCATCAGGAGCTGCGACATCTGGAGAGATTTCTTAAAATTATTTTTTACTTTTTTAAAGTTTGTTTATTTTGAGAAAGAGCGAGAGCGAGCAGTGCAGGGAGGGAGGGAGAGGATCCCAACCCAAGCAGGCTTCACGCAGTCAGCACAGAGGGCGACGCAGGGCTCAAACTCACAAACCCCAAGATCATGACCTGAGCCGAAAAAAAAGAAACCCAGTTGGATGCTTAACCAACTGAGCCCCCAGGCACCCCATCTGGGGAGACATCTTGAAGAAGAGGAGGGCATCTTCGCGGTCTGGAAGTGTCTCCCCACACGGTGATACCCTCACAAGGCCACCGTGTCGCTTACGTACTGTTCCGGTCAGGACTGTGTAACTGAAATGTGACCATGATGAAACATGAGGCAAACCCAAATGAAAACCATTTTACTGAAAAAGAATGCTGAGGGGAGGGGCTGGTGTTCGTCAACAGTGTCACTGTCATGAAAGACACGAAAGAGACCTGAAAAGTAGATGTAAGACATTATCACAGACTGGGCTTTATAACGGAGCAGGGGAAAGTGACATAGATAACGCTAGATCAAATAATGAAACTGGGATTTGAACAGTAGATTCAAGTATTATATCAACGTTCACTTATTGAGGTTGCCGACTGTCCTAAAGGTATGTAAGAAAACACCCTTACTTAGTGGATTTAGGGATAAAGCACCATGATGTATTTAACTTCCTTTCAGACCGTTCAGAAAAAAAAAGTGTGTTGGGTGGTGCGGGGGAGCGGGGGGGGGGGGCTGGAATGGAGAGAACAAGGCAGAGAGGGAGGGAAAAGCATGACATAGAGTGTGTGTGTATACAGACAGGGGAGGCAGGAAGAGACAGCAGGCGCACACAACGCCAAAGATAAATGAAGCCAAGTGTTAACAAGAAGGATTTTCATAAATTTTTCCAATTAATTTACAACCTGTTTCTTAGTTCCTAATCTGTGGTTTCTGCTCTCACGTAAGCATCCTTTTCTTCCGAGGGAGATCTGTTGTTTATTGGACATCCTGCCTGCAAAAGCCCTCAGCTATGTGTGAAATGAATAGATTTCATATGTTTAAAAATGTATGGGGATGTCATATCCACACCAACATAGAATTTTCTCAGCTATCATTCTGTTAATAAAAATAAAAGCTGTGACTCTATCCCATGTAATTTAACTAAAGCAGTTTGGGATCAAAACTAGTTTTTGTTAGACATGGAAAAAATAGGAAGTGCCTTAAGGTATTTTATTATTTATATAGTTTTAAGGTATAGCTGTGTGTGTGTGTACATACTCTGAACACATGCGTGCTGATGAGAGATTCCTTTGCAGACTGATTTTATTTTTTAACACTTTGTGTTTTTGCATCATGGTAAGTGTCCTCTTCAATCCCCACCCTCTTCCCCCCATCTCCCCACCCATCTCCTCTGGTTACACCATCCATTTGTTCTCCATTATTAAGACTCTGTTTCTTGGTTTGTCTCTCTCTCTTCTACAGATTGATTTTAAAGGTCAAAGGTCAGAATGAAAATCAGGCAAAACAACTTTCCATTAGTCTGAGCTCATTTTGCAAGTGGAATTATTTTAATACACAAAGTGAGTTACTTCATAGTGAATATGAAATGCACGTTTACATCCACGGAAGAAGCGATAAGTAATTAAAAATAAAATGTCAGCGACCCAGCTTGGTGTGTTAAAACTGAACCTTAAACCTTGATTAGAATTTATAAGGGGGATGCCAAGGATCAGCCATCCCGGTTACAGTGACTATTAGGTCAAACTCAGAATTTTGCTGCAAGTTAAGGTATTGGCAATGTAGCAATTACAAATCAAATTCTTCTAGGGTAACTATCTCCGTTAACTTCTTCCCTCTAGTAGAACAAAATGTTTGCTAATGGATTATGTTTACAAGCCCTTACAAATACTTTTATCTGCAAAAGCACAGAAATCTGGCTGCCCCATGAAATCTTTCTCCTTTAGTTTAAATGAGGGTATTCTGTACATGCAATAAAAATTCACTCATTTTAGGTGTATGGTCTGGTTAATTTTTGGAGTTGTGTACAACCATGTAAGAACAAAAACAATAAAAAGAGAATAGTTTCTTTCTCTATAAGATTCCTTGAGCCACTCTGCACTGAAATCTCTGATCTGCCCATAATCCCTGTTTCGCCTTTTCTAGGAGTTCGTATAAATGAAATCAGTCTTTAGTCTTTTGTGTTTGACTCTTTCCCTTAACGTAATACCCTGAGAACCAAAGTATTATACTCTCTCTACTGCTAGGTATTATTTCAGAGTATGGCCATAGCACAGTTCATTTATTCATTTATCAGCTGATGGACATTTGGGCTGCCTCCTGTATTTTGCTGTTATAAATAATACTAGTAAGAACATTTGTGGAAAGGCTTTCCTGAGTTTTTTTAAAGTCCTGGTAAAACACACATAACATAAAACTTACCATGTTAACCATGTTAAGTGTACAGGTCAGTGCTATTAAGTACATTTACAATGCGGTACAACCACCGCCACCATCCATTTCCAGAACTCTTCTCAGCTGGCAAAACTAAAACTCTGTACCCATCAAACAGTCACCGCCTGTTCTCCCTTCTGCCCAACCCTGGGCAAGCACCGTTCTTTCTGCCCCTTTGATTGTGACTACTCATATAAGTGGAATCATGTAGTATTTGTCTTTTTGTGACCGGCTTATTTCACTTGGCACAGTGCCCAGCAAGGTTCATCCATGTTGTAGCCTGTATTAGAACATCTTTTCCTTTTAAGGATAAATACTCTTCCATCACGTGCTTATTCACTCATCTGTCAATGGACAGTGAGTACTGTCCATTGGGACAATCGGATGCTTCCATATTTTAGCTGTGAAAAATACTAATTTGGACAAGGATGTACAAATAAATATCTCTCTTCAAGACCTTGCTTTCAATTCCTTTGGGCATATACCAAGAAATGGAATTGTTGGATCATACACGAAGTTTGTTTTTAGTTTTGAAGGAATCTTCATACTGTTTTTACAGCAACATCACAAACAGTCCAAAAGGCTCCAAATTCTCCACATCCTCATTAACACTTGTTAGTCTCTGGGTTTTTGTTTTGTTTTGTTTTTGTTTTTGATGGTAGATGGTAGCAATCCTAATGGGTGTAAGCTGGTATCTCATTGTGGTTTTCATTTACATTTCCCTAATGATTAGTGATGAGAATCTTTTCAGGAGCTTATCGGCCATTGGAGATAACATCTAGGCAAGTTCTTTGCCTGTTTTTTATTTTTTTTAATGTTTTTTATTTATTTTTGAGAGACAGAGAGATAGCACGAGCAGGGGAGGGTCAGAAAGAGAGGGAGATACAGAGTTTGAAACAGGCTCCAGGCCCTGAGCTGTCAGCACAGAGCCCAATGCGGGGATCGAACCCACGAACCACGAGATCAAGTCCTGACCCGAAGCTGGACGCTTAACCGACTGAGCCACCTAGGCGCCCCTGCCTGTTTTTGAATCAGGTTGGTTTTTGTTGAGTTTTAGTTCCCTATATACCCCAGATATTGATCCATTATTTGAGACAGGAGTTTATTTCATATACAGTGTGAGGTAAGGGTCCAACTTTATTCTTTTGCATTTGGATAACCAGTCTACCCAACATCACTTACTGTAAAGACTGTACTTCCCGCACAAAACGGTCTTGGGGTTATTATATAAAAAATGATTTGACTGTATATGTGAAGCTTTATTTCTGGGCTCTCTATTCTATTCCGTTGGTCTCTGTGTGTGTCTTCAGGCCCATACCACACTGTTCTGGTTACTGTAGTTTTGCATTAAGTCTTTAATTTTTTTTATGTTAGATTTATTTTTGATACAGAGAGACAGAGCATGAGAGGGGGAGGGGCAGAGAGAGAAGGAGACACAGAACCAGAAGCAGGGTCCAGGCTCTGAGCTAGCTGTCAGCACAGAGCCCGATGCGGGGCTCGAACCCACGAATGTGAGATCTGACCTGAGCCGAAGTCGGAGGCTTCAGGAGCCCCTGCATAAGTCTTACAATCAGAAAGTGTTAGTCCTCCAAGTTTGTTCTTCTTTTTCAAGACTGTTTTGGCTACTTGGGATTCCTTGAGAATATATATAAATTTTAGGATGGATTTTTTTATGTCTGCAAAAATATGTCATTGGGGTTTTGAGAGGAATTGCACTGAATCCAGAGATCACTCTGGCTGGTACTGACATGTTGACAACATTAAGTTTTCAAATCCATGAACAAGGGGTAGCTTTTCATTCATGGGGATCTTCTTTCATTTCTTTGAGCCGTGTTTTGTCGATGGGAAGAGACAGCCATGGCTCCCCATCTTCCTCTTCTTACGAGGGCGCTGATTCCACCGTGAGGTACCCACCTGCTGACCCATTCTAACTGTAACCACCTCCCACAGGCGCCATCTCCTAATAGCATCACGCTGGGGGTTCGGGATTCAACACATGAATGTGGGGGTACAAGTGCCACAATTCAGATTAATAGTACAAAGTCACTAACACTTTATTCCATCTTTTCTCGTGGAAGTGTTATAGTTTTAATTCTTAAATTAAGGTTTATGAGCATTTCAAATTAACAATGTAGATGGTGTGATTTAAGAGCAGTTCAGGTTTTGCACGCCTCTACACGACTGTTTCACAACCCTTTGTTGACAGACCGAACTCTGCCTCCTGGATTATCAGCACCTTTGGCAGGAATGTGAAACTCTTCCAAGGTCCTGACAGTTACTGATCTTCAGAATTTGAGAACAGGAAACCAAGATTCCTGAATAACAAATTATTCTATATTTTTCATAGCACTTTACTACATGTTTTTAAATGATAATGAGTTATAATCATAAAAAATGAATCGCTTTTCAGTGACAGGATTATATTTAAAGTTTCAGGGGTTAGTTCAATAAAACAAGATATAATAATAAATGTACGGTTATTATGATTACAAATCACATACTATGACAAAATTATGTTTTTCAATAAGAGGTAAAAATAATCTCTACTTGATATAGATATCTGGTAACAGAAAATATTAAAAGAGTAAAATATTAGCACTGAATGGATGCCCAGTAAACATCATTTAAAAACTAAAAACCGGGGCGCCTGGGTGGCTCAGTCGGTTAAGCATCCGGCTTTGGCTCAGGTCATGATCTTGCAGTCCAGGGGTTCAAGCCTCGTGTTGGGCTCTGTCCTGACAGCTCAGAGCCTGGAGCCTGCTTCAGATTCTGCATCTCCTTCTCTCTTTGCTCCTCCCCCACTCACACTCTGTCTCTGACTCTCTCTCTCAAAAGTAAATAAATATTTAAAAAAATTAAAAATAAGAAAAACTAAAAAAGTCACAAATATTTAATATTTAAGTTATTCTTAAATAAGATTTTTAAATACACAACTATTAACTGCTAATACGTAGAAAAGTTTCTTTCACGTTGTGCTGAAGTTGGTCAAACTGTTCAGAGCATGTCCGAAGCAAATACAAGTTGGGCGTTAAGACTACATATTGCTTCTATGAAGAAGCTCATTTCCTCTTTGAGGGATGAAAATATTTTGTCTGCTTGCCTTGATTTTCGTTTTGATACCACTTGGCCTAATTCAGCTTTTAGATGGCTGATTTCACATCAAAGTATTCCACAATGCTATTTACATCTTGCCTCTGCATTTCTTCCGTAGTGGTAATTACAAAGAACTGTAGCCTTACAGCAAATAATCAAACACTAAAGCTCCACTGGATTACATTAAGATAACATAACGTTTGGGTATCCTGGCAAGGTCAACGGCACTATTACACAGAAACACGATTCAGAACTGCCAATTTAAAGACTGCTTCCAAAACTTATTATTTCTTGGAATAAGATTCGCTGGATTTTTATAAAGTGTAGTGATGTGAGTAAACTCATTAATGTGTTTTTATTTATAAAAATGACTCACTGTTCGCAGCAGCCAGGGCTACGACCGAACACTTGCCACACGGCGGCGGTGAAATGGCGGATGTGATCGTGGCCCCTTCTGTTTCATATGCTCCTGTGGTAGTTTCTGAAATATTGACCTTAATCTTGACACTGATTCCATTCTTGCTTTCAATGTCAAGTCAGCGGATTCCTTTGAATGAGTAATGCCTATGTTGATGATTAAACTTTAAGGCCTGCAGATTTTCTTCCTTCATCCTGATTCGGTGACTGATTTTTCTTACAATTTGGAGTAACAGAAAATGTCCCTAGAGGGGCGCCTGGTTGGCTCAGTCGGTTGGGCATCCAACTCTTTATTTCGACTCAGGTCATGAGCCCCTGGTTATGGGATTGAGCCCCACATCGGGCTCGGTGCTGAGTGTGGAGCCTGCACAAGATCCTCTCTCTCCCCCTGTCCCTCTCCACCACTTGTACGCTCTCTCTCTCTAAAATACAGTTTAAATTAAAAGAAAAAAAAAAAGTCCCTAGAAATGTCAGGAAGGGATTCCTGCATGGAGACACTGCTAGAAATCAACAGACCACAGCTGCATGGTTGTATTTCTGGACTCTAGTCTGCTTCATGACCTATTCGTCGTTCCGTGTGCCAGCACCACACTGTCATGATCCCTGGGCTTTAGAGTGAGTCTTACAGACAGAGGCTGTCCTTCAGTGGGCCGGGAGGCTCCTGCTGCTGGAGAAAACTGCCATTTTTCATTTTAAAGGGCTACTTGATTTATAAAATTCTCTTGTTTGATACCTGGAGATGAACATTTTAAGCTGTTTCTATTCCCATTTTACAGGCAAGAAACCTTACCCTCGGTTAAGTGACTTCCCTCCAGTCAGGTGGACCTGAGATGGGCCCAGGCCAGGGGGGCTCTGCGAACTGCTCCACAGCATCCCTTCCACCCCCCGCCCCCTGCTCAGTCCCCCTGTTCCCAGGGCCAGGTCTCCTTCCACAGATCTCACGTGAAAAAAGAGCCCCTCTGAAAAGTTCTCCCTGGGACCCTGAGGAGCCTGAGCAGCCCCTCCCCCTGTTCTGTTTGTCTCCCAAGACCCATCTCTGTCTGTGCTTCTTATTTACTTCTTTCCTTGTGTATTCTCTCTCCCTCCCTCCCTCCCTCTCTCTCTCTCTCTCTCTGTCTCTCTCTGTCTCTGCCACTACACGGGAAGCTCAGTGAGAACAGGCTCTCGCAATCCTTGATGACCGGGGCTTCTCAGGACCCGGCTCAGGGCCTGCAGTCAGGCCGCTGTAGCGGCGGGGCGCTGACGGACAGGGCAAATGAGGCAGGTGAATGCTTCCCCTCCCAGAGCAGGCAGGCAGGCGACGAACAGCAAACTGCTGACTTCCTCCTCAGGTACACATGACAGTAACAGGCTTTACATTCTGGGGTACAGTCAACTCTCCCCGTCTGTCTGGAAACAAACACACTCCCCACGAGATACAGCTGAGGGAAAGTACGGATCCCCCCGCACCAGACCACCTCACAAAGCAAAACGAACTGGAAAAATCTGGGGACGTGGGAGCTAGGAAATGCATTTTTGTCGTTTTCACAAATTCTCATGTGGAATTCGAATTCCATGGGCATGAGTGTCTCTGTGACTGCGGGCACGATCTGGTGGACGGGGAGGAAGTCTGTGAGTCTACGCTCCGTTCGGAAGGCAAGCCCTCGGAGACGGCTGATGAGCTGGACGCTTGTGTCGAACAAAGAACTTGAGTTTGAAAAGCAAAATTAAAGTCAAATAAGGTAGGTCTGGATGCTAGCGACCCAGGATTAAGGAGTATCTCTTACGGAAGGAGAGAAGCATTATTCCCCCCTCATCTGGGGGAAGCAGGGAAAAGAAAGAGAATACATGAATATAGTGTGTGAGTATGTGGCTCAGTCCAGAGCATAGCGTTTATATTTAAACATGAGATTGGCCTAAGTAAGAGAAAAACTGGTTTGGGCTGCAGAGAATCAATGGCATTCAACCTGGTTTGAACTTGGCTAAATAATCGCCTACTGCTAACTCACTTTACTTCAACGGAGAAAACATTAACTGATGAGAAACGTGAGAGCCACGAACAATTCCTAGGAAAGGCGTTTATGCTCAACACACAGTCAGTCGAAGCTAAATTCCGAACGAACACGTGAGATTTTCAGAGGCTGGGGTGAAACTTACTTTTGCACGAAAATTTACTTTTGTCTCTGATGAACGGATTTACTAATCAAATCAGTAATGTGAGCAAACCAAGACAAAACCACTCCCCCCATACCAAAAGTCCAACTATTTCAGAAAACAAACTGCTTTTAAACAATTCCTAGGCAGTTAAACGTGACTAGCTGGACACACGTATTCATCTGCAGAGAGGTATAACCCGACCAAGGCACAGAGAACGGGAGAGGCAGCATCAGGGCACAGGGTGTCGGCTCACTTTGGAGACACTCTTGGGACACGACAAGTGGAAAGGAGAGCGACAAAGAACTTTGCACAGAGGAGGGAACAGAAGTCTAGGTGTTGTATAAAAAGCTGACTCAACAGAATACTGTGAAGTCCCCGCAAATAGCAGGCACCAGACTCCTAAAACAAGTAGGGGACAGGACCGGGCTCTGTCAGGAGGAGGAAAGGCCACACTAGGGCCCCCGCCTCTGTCCCTGGGAAGCTGAGGGACCAGCATCGCCCCGGCCGACAGGAACTGGACGGGGGCGGGGGGGGGGTTGCTTTCTAGGGGCAACCATCCTCTGCCAGAAACACTAAGTCCCGCAGTGCAGAGTGGGACTGAGGAGGGCAGCGAGGACTGACGGACGGGGGAGGCGGCATCCCCCACAAACTGAGGGGGGCGGCCCCCAGCTCCCTCCTGATGATCCAGACGCGGAGCACCAGCCATCAGGCTCACTTCCCTCAAGATGCAAACCAGAAAATCAACATCTAAAAATACCTGAATCTGCACAGCTAATACCGCGATGTTGAAGGCTTTTGTCCTAAGATCAGGAAGAAGACACAGATGCTGGTTCTCACTGTTTCTAGGTAACTGTGTACTAGAGGTCCTGGCCAGGGCAATAAGACAAAAGAAAGATAAAATTTACATATGGGGCGCCTGGGTGGCTTGGTAAGTTAAGCATCGGGCTTTGGCTCGGGCCATGATCTTGCGGTTGGTGAATTCGAGCCCCACATCAGGCTCTGGGTGGACAGCTTGGAGCCTAGAGCCTACTTCGGATTCTGTGCCTTCATCTCTCTCTGACCCCCCCTGCTCACGCTCTGTTCTGTCTCTCAAAAAAAATAAAACATTTAAAAGTTTTTTTTCAAAAGAAATGAAACTTATATGTGGTCCATTGGGCAGGGGGAAACACAGTTGCTTTTATATACAGATATGATTGTCTAAACAGAAAATACCAAATAGTCTATAAAAAGTTATTAGAACTAATAAGTGAATTAGTGAGGTTCAAAGATACATGGTCAACATACACAAATCAATTGTGTTTCTTTGTATTAGAAATGAATGACTGCAAACAGAACTTGAGAATATACGACTTACAACAGCATCAAAAAGCAACATACTTAGGTACAAGTCTAATAAAGCATATGTAAAATCTGTCTGGTGAAAACTATAATAAACTGAGGAGAAAAATAAAGAAAACCTCAACAGGTGAAAGGATATACCGTGTTCAGAGTCAGAAGACTCAACAGAGTTAAGATGCTAATTCTCTCTAAAATGATCTATAGGGGCGCCTGGGTGGCTCAGTCGGTTAAGCCTCCGACTTCGGCTCAGGTCACGATCTCATGCTCATGGGTTCGAGCCCCACATGAGGCTCTGTGCTGACAGCTAGCTCAGAGCCTGGAGCCTGCTTCTGGTCCTGTGTCTCCTTCTCTCTCTGCCCCTCCCCCCTCATGCTCTGTCTCTCTATCAAAAATAAATAAAACATTAAAAATTTAAAAAAATAAATAAAATGATCTATCGATGCAACATAACCCCAATCAGTGTGCTAGCAGGCTTTTTTGGGTAAAGTTTATTTACTTATTTTTTTTGAGAGAGAGAGAGAGAGTGAGTGCGCAAGCGAGCGCAAGGTGGGGAGGGGCAGAGACAGAGGGAGAGAGAGAATCCCAAGCAGGCTCCACACTGTCAGCGCAGAGCCTGAGGTGGGGCTTGAACTCATGAACTGTGAGATCATGACCTGAGTCAAAGTCAAAAGTTGGATGCTCAATCAAACCAAGCCGCCCAGGTGCCCTACCCAGCAGGCTTTTAGTAGAAATCAACAAACTGACCCTAAATGTTGTGTGGAAAAGTGAAGAACAAGATGAAGGATTTATTACCTGACTTTAAGACTCTCTATAAGGCTGGAGTAATCAAGACAGTGTGACACTGGTAAAAGGACAGACACACAGACGCCTTTTGACAAAAAAGTCAAAGTGACTCAAGACAGAAAGGACAGTCTTTTCAAAAAGTGGTGCCAGAACAAATGGGACATCTATGTGCAAAAAATGAACTGGTGCCCACATCTTACACCATACAGAAAAATCAACCCAGAAGAGATCATGTACCTACCTAAACATAAAACAAAAATACTGTAAAATTTATGGGGAAAAAAAAAAAGAAAATCTTTCTGACTCTAGTGTGGGTGAGGATTTCTTAAGCAGATCACGGAAAGCACAAGCCGTAAAGAAATTCAGGAGCCTCAGGGAAAGTACATGTACTCGCAAAGCCGGCTTCCCACCTCAGCGCTCCGCAGAGGAGACACCACTAAGACACCACACCCACGGCTTCTTATCCCTTTTTAGTTTATTCTTAAACAAACCGAAAATAGTCAGATATCAGAAGAAAACCTTCAACATAAGAGACAAAACCCAAAGCAGTCCAGCATCAGAGAGAATCAGGGACAGTGCAGGGAGCTGAGAAAACTTAAAAAACTACAGACAGCCTTTCCACGTGCTACTAGGACCGAAAAATGACTGGGCAAGCCCACCACTTTCCTAAGTCAGTGGAAACAGAAAAACTAAGACACAGCAATGACCGCCTTACTTGGAAAAAGTAAGTATCAAGAGAAACGAGTTGAGAGTGGGTGGCCCTTGGGGACACGAGGAGGGCATCAGGGACAGCTCCTTTTAATTATAACAGTTTTCTATTATTTGGCTTTAGAGAACAATGTCCGGGTACTTCACTGAAGATATTCTGAAAGAAAGAAGACGTCCAGGACTTCACAAAGACGCACTTAACCCTGTGCACAACCTCCACCCCAGGAGGAAGTCATTACCGGTCTCTGTCAATCGGGCATGCCCGGCTCTGCTACACCCACTGCCTTTGTGCCTTCGAAGAAGGCACTGCTTTCCCGAGCCGCCGGCTCTGCTCTCTAACCTCAGGGAGGACGGACTAGCTCACCCCCAGTGGCCTCTGGCTCCATGAGTATGTGGTTTTATCAAGTAGAACTTGTGCTCACATACACACAGGTGCGACCGAGTCTTTCAAAGAGTCTATCTCATTTCTTTACAAATGCCCTACAATACAGACTAGTCTTCAGTCTGCACTTGCACTCATCAGAATTAGTGTGGTATCACGGTTTTCCACAGTTATGAGCATTGCCAAGTAGAAATGACCCTTAAGAAAAAATTTCAAAACCAGATATCCAAACAACAATGAAATTCATAGCATCAGTAACTTAGTCCTATGTATTTTTTAAGACATCCCATCTCCGTGGAAACTGTTGTTCTTCTTTTTTCTTTTGATTTTTTTTTTAAGTTTATGTTATTTACCCTGAGAGAGAGAATCCCAAGAAGGCTCTGTCCTGTTAGCACAGAGCCTGATGCGGGGCTTGAACTCACAAACCATGAGATCATCACCTGAGCTGAAACCAAGAATCAGATGCTTAACTGACGGAGCCACCCGGTGCCCCAGTTTTTCTTGTAAACCTACCAAATCCAACCAGAGAAGGAAAAAGCCTATAATGTCAAGTGAGCATCAGGCCCAAATTTGGAAGAAAACTGTCCCACAAATGCTGAAGAAGAAAGTAGGTGGGTGGGCCGGTCACATTCATGAAGGACCTGACCCTTCCTCCTGGCGCGGGCACTCACCTTTCTCAGATGCCCACGCTGCCAAAACGATCTGAGTTAATGGAGAGGGAGAAACCGGGGGTGACAGATTTAAAAAAAAAAAAAAGAGAGAGAGCAAGCAAGCTACTAACCACATGGAGAATGCTACTCTAAATTCTAGCAGTTTCCCAACAGCCGTCAATTAGGCATTCTGAGGGGACATTCGCATCACATATTTAATCAAATTACTGCTGAGCTGACATCATTAGCACTACCAATCTGATCTGATGAACCAGCAGGGTACAATGGCTTTACCAGGACAAGAGGACATCATTTCTGCTCTCTTAGAACAGGGGACCTCCCAAAGATGTTCCCATGCCAGGAAGCTACACGTTCTTACAGCTTGGTTTGGCTTTTGAAGACCCTCCTGGGGTAACTTGTGACCACAGCACGCTAGAAACAAATCCCTTCCGAGAACGTAGAATCATTAATCTACGATGCTGAGCTAATGTACCTCCTGGTCTTCCCAAGAATTCTCTGATGCTTTGTGTTAGATCCAGGACAACTGACGTGACACTCAGAAAATGGCCTGAACACTGATTTCTGCAGCAGGAGACTGACTGCCTTTTACTCTCCCTGAAGACATGAGGACGCGGCACGCAGAAACAGCCTCCTGCGGAGCTGGCAGCCCAAGCGTCCAGTCAATCCACACCCACCTTCACCCAGCTCTTTCCGTCCAAACAAGTACGACAACACAGTAAAGTGGCCTCTGGTCTCATTATAAAAGAATGCCATTCCTTTCAGCCTTGTCTTTAGCAAAGAAACTTTTCTTAGTATATTTTATATTTTTCAAAAGTGGAAAAGAGCACGGGCACCTGAGGGGCTCAGTCAGGTAAGCGGCCGATTCTTGATTTTGGCTCAGGTCATGATCTCATGGGAGTGAGACCGGGCCCCACACTGGGCTCCGCGCTGGGCAAGGAGCCTGCTTAAGACTCTCTTTCCCTCTCCGACTGCCCCTCCCTCTCCCACCCCCGCAAACACACACATGCATGTTCTCTCTCAAAAAAAGAAAAAAGGGAAAAAGCAGTCTTCAGGACCTTTCCCCAATAGGACACTAGGTAGGAAGGAATGTTCCCAGGGTGTTATGAGTTCTCTTACCCATCCGTTTATTTAAGTGACCACAAGGCATCCTGTGTTAGGTGCTGGAGCGCAGTCTAAACAAACAATAGCTTTTCGCCAAGGCAGAGAACTCCCAAGGATCCCAGGGGGCCTGGACGGCATCTCGCGCGGTGCCTCTGGCAGCAGGGAAGGATCACGAATGGGTGGACAAGGAGGGAGCAGACATTCTGGAAACAGCATAAATGGGATTTGGGACAAGAATGATGAGGGCCTGAATCTGGGTTCTGTCTTTCACTGGTTTTGGGATTCCAGACAAATCCCTGTACTTCGGTGAGTCTCAGTCTCCTTGACTGAGGAACAGGTTGTTACAAGGATTAAAGAAGAAAATGAAACAAAACAGCCCGAGTTATAGTGCCTGGCACGTGGCAGACACCTGGACGACAGTACCTCCGCCGTCCCCTCTCCGTCCCGTGGTGGGCACGGGCGGGCATGTTTTTGGAGATGACGCCAATCTGAGGCATCAGAGGCGGGGGTCCAAACCTTTGCAATGCATCAGGAGAGGAGGAGAGGCATCAGGAGAGGAGGAGAGACGGAGAGCAGGGGGACACGAAGGGGGCCGCACGCAGCCTGCGTGGGTCACAGGGGCTGCAGGAGGAAGGAGGAACACGGTCCAGCAGCCTCCCCGCTGGGCAGGAAGCCATCAGCCGCCCGCCGCCTGTCAGATCCCGGGCCTGCGGCACCTGTAGACGGTCCAGAACCCCCCCAAACGCTCCCCTCTGTTGGAAATGCACACAAGGCTTTCCCGAGACCCGCTCCCTCCTCCCCAGCATTACAACAACTTCACACTTACAGAAAAGTGGAAAGAAACGTACAGTAAACATCCATTTAGCCATCACTCTGACTCTATAATTAGTTCTACTTTGGGGCTGAAGATATGAAAATACACAGCAAATTTGGGTTGTTTCACATTTGGGACAAAGGGCGCAAAAGGGGGCCTGTGAATGTTCCCAGCTGGCAGGGCCGCTGGGCAGACAGAACCTCTGCTTCGGGGGTCCGTGAATGGACGAAAGGAAGCCCCTCAAATCGGGAGACGGCATTTAAATGTGGAACCACCTATCAGCACAGGGACAAGCGTGGTGCTGGGTCACAGTGGCCAGCCCCCACCCACACACCCGACCCTCTCCAAATAAACACTAACCTCCTATTGGTTCTGCTGGCTGAGGACTGACTAGCACAATTTTTTAAAAGCATACCGTGTCCCCCCCAAAAAACTGCCAGAAAAACATAAAAAACAGTCTACGTTTTGCAGTGAATCCATACAATTGATACATTTCATATTTTATTTCAGCGAAAAGTACTACCAGAAATACAGAAATAATCCTAACCACACTGATCTGGGGAACTGAAACAGGAGATGTGTTTTTATTTAGTTAACAGACATGTGAAAGCTGGCGCCTCACTGCCCTTATCCAAGCGGGCTGAGGGCAATTTCAATTGCTAATGCCACTTAAAAAAATTATAATCGGGGTGCCTCGGGGGCTCAGTTGGTTAAGCGTCTGACTCTTGATTTCCGCTGGGGTCATGATCTCATGGGTGGGGAGTTAAGCCTCGCACTGCGCTGACAGTGCGGAGCCTGCTTGGGATTCTCTCCCTCGTGCTCTCTCCGCCTCTCCCCCACTCATGGTCTCTCTAAATAAATAAATAAATAAATAAATAAACTTAAATGTAAAAAAATTATACTCTTATGTGAAGAAAGTATGAGAAATAGAACGCATTATTAGAAACACAGATAATTACTTCTAATTATGGTTGATCAAATAAATATCACGAAGTATATGAAAAGAGAACATTAATTCTCAAATGCCACTGCCATCGTGAGACACGGACACGTCTCAAGACACCCGAACTCGTGTGAGTGCAAGACGTATTCGACCGAGCTTCCGGGTTCTCTAAAGTAAAATCTTGACAGGACATTCTGCTTTCAATTGTGAAGGAAGGAAAAGAAAGTTTTTCCACTTTGCCTTTGGTCAGTTTTCACAGCGTTGACACTTCACACTCTGGGTCGGAGACAGGAGACCTTCCCCCACAAATCAACCAGCCGCGCGCCAGCCCGTACAACAGACGAGAAGACAAAGGCCAGATCTTAGCAGCATATGCCAACCTAAGTCACCAACCTCTCGCGTTACCTTGAGAATCAGTACATCTACAAACGCATTTCTATAAAGTACGAAGCAGATGACTAGTAACTGGAAATGATGAACTCATCCACTCTTTTTCTATCCAATTCATAATCTTCTATTCAAATTTTTAGAGTATTCTAGGTCTGTCATCAGCACCCTCCCTTCCCCAGGTACCGCTGAGACAGAAAGGCTTTAAAATACATGTAATAGGGGCGCCTGGGTGGCTCAGTCGGTTAAGCATCCGACTTCGGCTGAGGTCATGATCTCACAGTTGGTGGGCTCAAGACCTGCATCAGGCTCTGTGCTGACAGCTCAGAGCCTGGAACCTGCTTCAGATTCTGTGTCTCCCTCTCTCTCTGCCCTTCCCCTGCTCACGCTGTCTCTCTCTCCCTCTCTCTCAAAAAATATATTAAAATAAAATAAAACACACGTAACAAAATTTACCACCTCGACCCTTTGAAACGTGCAGGCTGGTAGTGTTAGGTACACCCACAATGCCTTGCAACTGATGTCTTTACACTCCTTCCATCTTGTGGAACACAAACTCTGCAGCCACTAACCCCTTGCTCCTCACTTCTTCCCGTCCCCTCCCCCGCCACGGTGACCACACTCCACCTGGCACCCATGAACTTGACCGCTCCAGGGGTCTCGCCACAGCAGAATCACAGCAGTACTGGTCTCACTGTGACTGACTTTCCGTCACTGAGCACGAGGTCGTCAAGGTTCAGCCGTGCTGTGGCACGTGTCAGAATTTCCCTCCTCTGTGGAGCTGAGTACTATTCCACTGGATGCCATCACCCACATTCCGTTTATCCACGTTCCTTGCGCCCATTTTTTAGATTATTCTCAGGAATCCTACTGACCTATCTTCTCTGAGAGAGCAGCGGTGTCCTGATCTACCGGCCCAAGAGAAGTGAAAGGGGAGAGACAAGCTAAATCAGTTCCTTTCTCCCTGATGCCGGACAGTGGTCAAGACAAGGGATATTTGTTAAGAGTTGTTTCTACGACTTGTTTTAAAATCCCTCAGGTTTGGGGGCACCTGGGGGGCTCAGTTGTTTGAGCGACCGACTTCGGCTCAGGTCATGATCTCATGGTTTGTGGGTTTGAGCCCCGTGTCTGCCTCTGTGCTGACAGCTCAGAGCCTGGAGCTGCTTCAGATTCTGTGTCTCCCTCTCTCTCTGCCCCTCCCCTGCTCATGCTATCTCTCTCTGTCTCTCAAAAACAAATAAGACATTAAAAAATTTAAAAAAAAATCTCTCAGGTTCTATGTCATTTTTTTTAAGTTTATTTATTTGGCAGGGGGGTTGGGGCAGAGAGGGAGAAAGAGAATCCTAAGCAGGCTCTGCATTTTCAGCTGAAAGCTGGACATGTGGTTCAACCTCACGAACAGTGAGATTGTGACCTGAGCCGAAACTGAGTTGAATGCTTAACTGAATGGGCCACCCAGGCGTCCCTCCTCAGTTTTATATCTTAGGGACATTCTGTGGCAAACTGAATTTGTGGGGTTAATCATTCCATTTTACTAGTAACTATGTACTTTAAAATTCTGCATTTTATATTAACCAGACTCTGGTTTCATGCTCCATGTTTAATTCCAACATCTGAAAATACTCGTCAGGGGCACCTGGGTGGCTCAGTCGGTTCAGCGTCCAGCTTCAGCTCAGGTCATGATCTCATACTTCATGGGTTCGAGCCCCACGTCGGGCTCTGTGCTGACAGCTCAGAGCCTGGAGCCTGTTTCAGGTTCTGTGTGTCCCTCTCTCTCTGACCCTCCCCTGCTTGTCATGTCTCTCTTTGTCTCTCATAAATAAATAAATAAATAAATAAATAAATAAATAAATAAATAAATAAATAAAAGTACCCCTTTCAGACCAGACTGGTCCTTTCTTGCAACTGTTCAGATGCGGGAAGGAGTAAGTGGGAGGGCTGAGTGGACGATCGTGGCCGTTTTTCCTTAGTTATTACCAAAAACGCCATGCAGACCAGAGGTTAAAGGTCTCCACCACCTTTGCAGTCTGACAGGAGCACAGCCCTCGGGAGATAATCCGGCCTGGCCAACATCAGCAAAGGGGAGGGGAAGGGAGCCCATCAGCAGAGAGAGCTCTGTCTATGGCGGCGGCAGCAGCGCCAGGAGCTGGAGCGAGACATGTCCCCTCTCTGAGTTTTCTCATGAGGCAAACGGGACTCACACAAAAACCACCTAAGCCCCGCCCAGGCCCTCCCTCAGCCGTCGGAGGGCAGAGGGTCACTACTCATCTTCTAATGGAATCTCAGTATCGTGACCGGTTCCCACTTCCTCCCCCTGCCCCCATTAGGGCCGAGGAACACACTGCGCATGTCAGAACACACTGCGCATGTCCATCTTCGCTCACTGCCCAGTCGTCCTCCTCTGGCCTCGCTGTACTTCCTCCACTTAAAACCAACCGATCAACCCATCAAAGCCCAAGACTGGATTCTACCAGGTGCTGAGCGTACAAAGGTGACACTTCAGGAGTTCTGATATCGGCTTGTACGTGTCAAGGTCGTTTCTGTCTCTTTTAAAATTTTTTCAAAGCTGGGGCACATGGGTGGCTTAGTCGATTATTTTTGAGTGAGACAAAGTGTGTGCACTTACACACATGCGTGAGAGTGGGGGAGGGGCAGAGAGGGAGGGAGACACAGAACCCAAAGCAGGCTCCAGGCTCTGAGCTGTCAGCACAGAGCCCGACGCGGGGCTCGAACCCACGAACCACTAGATCATGACCCTAGCCAAGTCGGACACGGAACCGACTGAGCCACCCAGGCGCCCCAAGTATCTGACTCTTGATTTCAGCTCAGGTCATGATTTCACAGTTCATGAGTTTGGGCTGTACATAGTTGGAGCCGGCTTGGGATTCATATTCTCTCTCTCTCTCTCTCTCTCTCTCTCTCTCTCTCTCTCTCTCTCTCCTGCTTATGCTCACAGAAACTCTCTCTCAAAATAAACAAACATTAAAAAAATTTTTTTAAGCTAACAATTTTACATTGGTGATGCGTGGGGCTGGACATCTAAATCCCCTCCCCAAAGAAGTAAGGTTGAAATTCAGAGGTTTTAAACGTAGGGTTTCTTTAACACCGTTTTTTTTTTTTTTTTGAAAGAAAACATAAGTTATTCCAATGAGACATGTCTCTCAGACGGCAGGCTCACAGGTGTAGATGTGCTATGTTCCTAAGAGGCAACTTCATGCACTGTAAGTAAGAACTGTGTCACTTTAGCTAAATTATTCAGCTTCTCTGAGGCTCAACTTTCTCGTGCATAAATTAGAAATATCACTAAGGGCTTCACTGAGTTGTTAAAAAGATTTCTTAAAAAGATGTAAAGCATCTAGCACACTGCCTGGAATGAAGATTCTGCTTCAATAAACTATGAGCATTCTCTTGCTTTTCACTTCAGTCCAGATATTCCAAAAAGCAGGCAGCGTGTCGGTGAGTTTTACACCTTCATACTGACGGGACAGAGGAAGGAATAGATCAGAAGGTGGAAAAAGGGAAATGAAGAATGACCCCTCTCAAAAAGAGCACTGGTCATGACTTAACTTTCCACAAAGCATCCGACATAACGATATTCGTGAATTTCATGATGAGGCTGATCATGTGGCCTGGGAAGACACACACTGATTGAGCTAGTTGGTATGTCGCATTATGGAGGTTCAAGAACACTAAAGCCACCTGCAGGGCCAAGAATCTCATTTCACCAGAAGCGGAGTAAGAGTGACCTCCAAGACACATGGCTAAATGAAGAACGGAAGGTAGAGAAAAGTCCATATGGTCCATACCCATGTACCTAGCAGAAGGTGGAGGTTTATATACGAAGTTGCATAATACACTTGTAAAATAGTAGAATATGCTAAAACTAACAAAACTGGTCACCACGAGGGAGGGAAAAACCAGCTGGGGAAGGGCAGGGAGAGGAGCTTAGGAGATCAGACTCTGGAATCACGTAAATGTTCTACATAGTTAGAAGGCAAAGCCGATTTGTAAAAAAGACAATCCCTAAAGTGAGAACTGAAACAAACATAAACGTTTATTGAGTTGGTAGATTAACCACACAAAAAGGGATTATCTCAAGTGACTTTAAAATAAGGTAGTTTGGGGCAGCTGGATGGCTCAGACGGTTAAGCTTCTGACTTCAGCTCAGGTCACGATCTCATGGTTCGTGGGTTTGAGCTCCATGTCTGGCTCTGTGCTGACAGCTGAGAGCCTGCTTGGGATTCTCTCTCTCTCTCCCCTTCACTCTCTGCCCCTCCCTCACTCATGCTTTTTCTCTCCCTCTCAAAAATAAACATTAAAAATACTTTTTTAAATAAAATAAGGTTGTTTGACTATTCATCTCTAGTCAGATATACCCTAGGAGGAAAAATTACTGCAAAAAATATTTTCAACAATTACATTACTTGTAATGATACTGTTAAGAGTTATTCTGAAATGCTTACATATAGTAGTATAAAGCAAATAATATCACTGAGAACCATAATTTTCAGCAAAAGAAAAAAACCCAAAAAACTAATTCCTGAAACCATTATTACACTATATGTTAACTAACTTGGATTTAAATAAAATTTTTAAGAAAAGAGAGAAAAGAAACAAAATTAAAAGAAGTTAAATAAGTCCTGGACTCTAACTGGAAGTGGAAATATCAGTATAAACTAATTCAGAAAAGAAAAAGGAAAAGGAAAGAAAGACAGACAGACTTCCTTGCTAGCCTCTTTCATTCAAAACGGCTATAAACAACAGTGAATCCCATATCAATACCCTGAGAACCCAGATTATGGTTTCTAAATACCATTTTCCATCAATAGGAACAGGCTCCTTGGAGAAATGGCTGATTCTAAATATAAGGTAAGAAATATACAGAAGAGCCAGGGATAAAAAATACTAGCAGTCAAAGAGGCTATTAAAGGGATTGTACCAGAAGACTCAAGAGACAATTCAGGGGCGCCTGGGTGGCTTGGTCGGTTAAGCGTCTGACTTTGGCTTAGGTCATGATCTCGCAGTTCGTAGGTTCGAGCCCTGCACTGGGCTCTGTGCTGACAGCTCAGAGCCTGGAGCCTGCTTGAGACTCTGTGTCTCCCTTTCTCTCTCTCAAAAATAAATAAAAAACATTAAAAAAATAAAAATTAAATTAAATTAAATTAAATTAAAGAGACACCTCAAAATTGTTTCCAGTGCTCAAAAACAAGATAATTAGAGCATCAAAAAGAACAGCAACTGTGGGGAGCCTGTGGGCCTCAATCAGTTAAGCATCTGACTCGATTTTGGCTCAGGTCATGATCTTACGCATCAGGCTCTGTGCTGACAGCTGAGAGCCTGAAGCCTGGTTCAATTTCCGTGTCTCCCTCTCTCTATGCCTCTCTTCTGTTCATGTTCACTCTCTGTCTCTCGATATAAATTAAAACACACCCAAAAATATTTTTAATAAGAAAATTAAAAATTAAAAATCTGGGAGCAGGAAATTTGAACACTGGCTGTCTGATATTTAGGAGTCATTGTTAATTTTTTGTTGTTACCAGCACTGCAGTTTTGGTTTTAGCACTGTGATTGGTCTCAAAATGATCAGAAGGGAGGAGAGAAAGAGTACTAATAAAATAGGACTGTCCACACACCGACTGCTAACACTCTGCGACAGTGAGCTAAGACTTTATTATATTATTTTTCCTACTTTTGTTTATGTTTGAAATGTTTCTGTAATGAAAGCTTTGGGATTCTTTAAAGCAGAAATCCAAAAGGGCCTCTCTTTTGCTTCCCAGGAGATTGCTTTTAAATGAAAAGACACAAGCTCTTAGTTGTTTTCTTCCATGATGTGGGGACTATAGTCAAGACAATTGTCCCCTATGTGGCATGTGCCTAGAGGCAATCTGTTTGGGTACTTTCTTCCCTTGAGGACAGGGCTGGGTCCACCAGACCCCAGGAAACACAGCGGGGAAGGGAGGGCCATGGTGGAAAGAACAGGGCTCTGCACACAATCCTGGTATCAAACCTACACCTTTGCCCAGAGCTGTGTAATTCCCCTGAGCCTCTGGGAGCCGGGGACAAACCTCACCTCCCTCCCAATGCTTCTGTGAGCATCACAAGAACTAAAACATGACCTGCACTGGGGAAACTGACAGTCCAGGACTTACTCATCCATTAATTCACAAAACATCTGAGAATACAACTCTGGGTCAGACTCCAGGGTAGGTGCGAGAGATGTAAAGACACGGAAGATGCGGCACCTGCCTGGAAGGAAAACAGTAAAGCAGATGATTGATTACAGTGGGAAGAGCAAGGTAGTTCAAGTTCTGAGAGGACGGTGCACCTGGAGGCTCAGTCGGTTGGGTGTCCGACTTTGGCTCAGGTCATGATCTCACGCTGAGAGCTCACTCGTGAGTTCGTGAGTTCGAGCCCCGCATTGGGCTCTGTGTGCTGACAGCTCAGAGCCTGGAGCCTGCTTCAGATTCTGTGTCTCCCTTGCTCTCTGCCCCTCCCCCACTCATGCTCCCTCTCTCTCTCTCTCTCTCTCTCTCTCTCTCAAAAATAAATAAATATTTTTTAAAATGTGTAAGTTCTGAGAGGATAACATTCTGTGATCTAGAATTCTCTACCCAGCAACATTATCAATTATGAAGGTGAAACACATATTTTTATAGTGTTTACTAACCACACACTATATATGCCAAAAAAAAAAAAAAAGAAGAAAAGAAAAGAAAGAAAGAAAAAAATCAAAATCACCCAAGCAAAAGAAAATTACTTCCCTCAAAAAGATCTACACAAAAAAGGCTGGGATGTCTGGAAGATTCTTGGTGGGGCAGCAAAGTTTTAACGACATAGGAACACACTTTCTTCCCAGTGGGCCCCACGGCAAGGTTACTCCTTCAGAGAACCGCGCTGACATAATCATAATATAAACAGGATGTGTATCTGCTGCCCCCTCTTAAGATCCACTTCTCAGAAAAGCACAAAAGCACAGATACAAAAAAGGAGTAACCTATATAAATGATATCACCATGATGACAAGAGAACAGAGAGCGCTACATTTGTCATCTTTTATAAAACTGACCAAGGTGTGTTGGCCAAGGTTGGTACGGCAAGAAATAGCGGCAGAGCGGAAACCACTGAAAGAAAATGGAACACGGACGCCTGGGTGGCTCAGTCGGTTGAGCGTCCAACTCTTGATCTGGGCTCAGGTCATGATCCTGCAGTTTGTGATTTAAGCCCTGCATTAGGCTCAGCGCTGACAGTACAGAGCCTGCTTGGGGTTCTCTCTCTCTGTCTCTCTCTCTTTCAAAATAAATAAATAAGCTTATGAAAAAGAAAGAAAACGGAACAGTGGGAGGCACTGGGGAGGGATGAGCAAAGATTCTCCCCTCATCCATTTTACATTCTCCTGTACTAGGCAAATCTTTAAAAATTATGTGTGTTTATCATTTCAGTGGTTTAAAAACTGTCGTGGGAAACATCTTCTCGGCTAAAATATACCAAACCCACAAGCCCGACACTGAATTTGCCAACATTTGCTCTTCCCAAACACAGGAAGGGCGCGGAGGGGGCTAGCCTAGAAAACGTCAGGAGGCCCTCCCGGAAGTGAAAGGTCTATCCAAGGGAATATGCAAACCGGAGAAACCTCCTTCGGTTAAGATAAAGACACAGACGTCAAGTCCGTTCCTACACGATGGAACCCAGAAGCAAACGAGACGGACGCAGGATCTCCTCCAGGAGAAGCAGCAGCAGTTAAAGCTGAACGGGAGGAACTGGTGGTGGCCAGAGGGGCAGGAGTGGGGGGACGGGCGGAAGAGGGGAAGGGGATTGAGGGGTGCAATCTTCTGGTTCCAGACCAGTCACAGGGTGTAAGGTACAGCAAAGGGGACACAGACGCTAACACTGGAGTCATGCTGTACGATGGCCACACTTAACCAGGATGAGCACGGAGTCGCATATACAGTAATGTACTCAATCACTGTATTGTACACCCGGAACTAATATTATATTGTGTGGCAACTACAGTTCCATTTTTTTGTGTGTGTTTATTTTTTTGATAGAGCACAAAAGGGAGAGAGGCAAAGAGAGAGGGAGACACAGAATCTGAAGCAGGCTCCAGGCTCTGAGCTGTCAGCACAGCGCTTGATGTGGGGCTCAAACCCATCAATCGTGAGATTATGACCTGAGTCACAGTCGGCCGCTTAACCGACTGAGCCACCCAGGTGCCCCACTTCCCTTTTTTTTTTTATAATTAAAAGAAGCAGCAGCAGCAGCAGCAGCTGAGTAAAGACCTCTGCGGTGACTAACGGAGCCAGGGCAAGAAGAAACAAAAGATGGTCAAGGGGGAGCTTGCAAATGCACTCGCCAGTCCCTGAGAGTGAGCTGCCACCAGGGGAAAACGGGTGGTGGTCGGCAGCAGAGACATTCTGAGGCCATGGGAAAGGCGTGGGGGCCTGAAGGCGAGAGGCCACCCCTCTAAGTCAGAGAAGCAGGAAAGCAAGGAATGTGTAAGCAAAGTACCAAGACACAGAGGACAAAAAGGGCTGAGTCCCAGTTTGTTCCGACGCGGGCTAGTGGTTTCTGATCGTCCACAATCACGGGGAAAAGCAGCTTCTGAGCAATTCTAGAGTAGGTCTGTGGCAGGGGCCAGTTTAAAAGGCAACGCCCACCGAAAGGGTCAAGGGTCTTTTCTGCATCGGGTGCTCTGTTGTTTACAGTCTCATTACAGTAAAAGGCGTTCACAGGTTTGCTTCTGACACTGGCTTACTCAATCTGATTTTTATTTCATGCTCCTCATCTAAAAGTTCTCCAACTACAGGCATTTTCAGCACTCGCCTTCACAGGCTGGGAAGAAAGTACGTGGGTCAACGGGTCTCTAGAGCGCGCATCCGGATTTTCTGCACGCTCTACCCTGCGTACAGCGTAAATACATCTGGAGCTAAGAGCCAGAATGGACGTGCGTGTTTTTCCCAACAAAATGCCTCACTTGAGGTGAGAAAACAGAGGCAGATGCTGGGCTCTGGATGGGTATTCAGTGGAGGGGAGGGTGAACGAAGTCATCTCCAAGGTACCAGCAGGGCCTGAACCAGAACCCTTGGCTGCCAGCTGCCTGGGGAGCCAGCCCCCTCGCCTCCCATGGCTCCCGCTGCCTCCAAGGCATCTTTCCACAGGAGCAGAGAAAACACTTGCCCCACATGGATAAACAAACGTGCAAGCAGTCTGACAAAGCAATGGGTCCTGGAATACAGTCAGGGTAATCAGAATTCTCGGTCTCCAAAGGGCACCCCTCCTGTGCCCCGACATAATGAGCTCATTCAGTCACTTGGAGAAAGCGCGCATTTGCGACAATTATGCGGAACCTGAAGAACGTAACTCTGATGTGTGCTCTAGCACTTCGCACAGAGGCAGGGGCCCCCAGGAGCTCCTACATGGCCAAGAAGGCCGCGATGGGCTCTCACAGACAGGAAAGACTAGAAAGAAACGAGCCAAAGGGCTTTTCCCTGCAGGTGAAAAACGCCAAACTGCAAATAATCTGTAGACAAGACCGACCCAAATCTCGTAAGGGCAAAGTGGCTTTGAGGACAAAGCGGCTCTGGAGAACCGTTTTCTCTAATTACAGAACATTCTTGATAAAATGAGAATGGTAACAACGCCTGCCTTTCAGGGATGCTTCAAGCATCAGTGTCTATTTATGGGGACTAAATACCGATTAGGGGGATTTTCAATGTTTAAGCGTCCACTGTAAAGAAAGATTCTTCAAACACCGTGCCAACCTGTATTTATTTCACGTGGCCCAACCAAATCTCTCCCTCAAGCAGATTTATGTCTGTCCAGTTTCCAGGATCTAAGCCCAACTTTTGTCTAGTTATCAACCGTAAAGTCCTTGAACATTCTGGACACTGACTCTACCAGAGGAAAGAAAAGAAGCACGTGCCACCTTACCAACGCAAGCAGCGGAGAAACTGACGCCACTTCCATCAGAGCGGCTAACAGCCCCGGGGGAGGCACAGCTGTGGTGACAGTGCTCCCGGGGTCTCAGAGTCCCCTCACTAAATTTGAGAGACCTCTAGACCATAAGGGCACCCCACAATCTTACTTTTAACTAGAGGACCTGAATTTCTGTGTGTATACTTATGCCATTTTTAATCATATTTTTGCCCCTTATTTTCTTTAAAAGTATTAACTGTTAAAAAAAAAAAAAAAGAATGGGGCACCTGAGTGATTTAGTTGGTTAAGCATCCAACTCTCGGTTTTGACTCCGGTCATGATCTCACGGCTGGTGGGACTGAGCCCTGGGTCAGGCTCTGCACCGACAGCATGGAGCCTGTTTGAAATTTTCCCTTTCTTCCTCTCCCTGTCCCACCCCTGCTTATGCTCTCTGTCTTTCTCAAAAAGAAATAAACAAACTAAAAAAAAAGAAAAAAAGAAGAATCCTTTCCTTAAAAAAAAAAAACAAAAAACAACTCTGAACATTTTAGACCTGTGCATTTTATTGTATATTAATTATATCCCAATTTTTTAAATCTCTGAACAACCATTTGAAAAGCATGGAGGGTCAAAGGCACCTGGGTGGCTCAGTCGGTTGAGCATCTGGCTCTTAATTTCAGCTCAGGTCATGATCTCAGGGTTGTAGGATAGAGCCTGGCTTTGGGCTCCGCACTGAACATGGAGCCTGCCTAAGATTCTCCTCACCCCCCACCTCTCTCTCTCTCTCTCTCTCTCTCTCTCTCTCTCTCTCTCTCTCTCGTTCTCTCTCTGCCCCTCCCCCTAGCTCACACACGCTCTCTCTTAAAAAAAAAAAAGCATGGAGGCAATCCAAAATATTAACAGTGATTGCTTTTGGGTGGTGGGATCATCATGGCTCACATTTTCTTCTGTAAGTTTGCACTTTTCTAATCTTTATCATTTTCTGTAATGAACACCCCCCCCCCTCAGGGTTTCTATACCTATATTTGGTTGTTCCATGAAGATACAACATGGGACAGTATATATCTTCTGAAGGAAGGGTTATGGGTCATAAGGGAAGTAAGTCAAGTTCTCCTTCTACAGCAGGCATGTGGTTCAGTGTCTCCATGGGATGTGAGAGGAGGTCGGATGCTCAGGCAGGGGGGACAGGGGGAGGGGATGGATGGAAATATAAGGGTTCAGCTCTGATCCTGGTTCTCTCACTGAACTGGTGGGCAGGTCACAGAGCCCCGGCTGCCGCACCCTGAAATGGGAGGAACATGCATCCTGTCTGCCTCAACGGGGCTGCATGAGCGGTACGCGCAAGAGCTGAGGTCTACACGGCGCAGAGGGAATGAAGGTGGCTATACCGTCTCATATGAGGTGGAGAGTTAGAAAACACTCTTTCCCAAAAGTCAGATTTATGACTTCCAGGCCTGTGAGAAGCAGCAAGAAAAGCCACTGCGAGAACGACTCTGCCCTTTTAAATCAGGCGCCGAGCGCTCTTACCTATTGGTGTGGTGGTAGTGATTCTGCAGAGCGTAGGACGCGCACTGCGTGTTTAGCCGCTTTCTCTCCACCTCCTTCCAGCTATCGTCGGTCCACTTTCTCTTGATCGGCTTCTCCTCGTGTTTTTTCCCCACGTAATCAGCATAGGTCTGGATCCGATAGCTTTCTGCATATTTGCTGGTATTGACGGCTACAAGGAAATGAAAAAATCCATATAAAAAAGTCTGGCCTCGCCCCCAGAGATGACAGTTTCTTTTTTCTTTTTTTAGTTTTTCAATGTTTATTTTTGAGAGACAAGAGTGAGCAGGGGAGGGACAGAGAGAGAAGGAGATACAGAATCCGAAGCAGGCTCCAGACTCTGAGCTAGCTGTCAGCACAGAGAGCGATGCAGGGCTCGAACCCACCAACTGCGAAATTATGACCTGAGCCCAAGTTGATGCTTAACCGACTGAGCCACCCAGGTGCCCTCAGAGATGACACTTTCGAAAGGTGGCCTGAAGTAGTCAAAGAAACCAGAGATTCAGGTCTGAGTTGTGACCCCCAGCTCTGCCATTTAGAAGCCAGGTGGCCTTGGGAATGTCCCACAGGCTCCCCAAATCTGTTTTCCCATCAGGAGAAAAGAGAGCCATCGTACCCCCGTCTTCCTGATGGCGTGCAAGTGTTCTGTAAACTATAAAAAACCATAATGAGGTAGGGAAAGCATATTTGCAGGTAACATTACTGGCTTGAACATGACTCGTTTTCAGAGTAAGAAAATGGGGGAAAATAACACTAAGGGAAAACTGTAAACTTTTCCTTATTAAAAAATAAAAAAGACGACAAAAGCAATATCGACCGCCGTGTCTGATACAGAAGGTCTACCCCATGTCCGTGCCCTGTGCTCTCCATACGTGACGTCTAACCGCACAACACGTTCCCAAGGGAGGCACAGATGGTGGGCGGCGGCCGCAGGCCACACGGTGGGGTGGTGGCAGTGCTGGGAAGCAACACCGGGCTGCCTGGACCCGAAGGCCCGGGCCTTTCTTATCACTCTGCAAACTGAAGACATCCCAGAAGCAGGCCTCTCCGCCTTCCACTTCTAAAGACTGCTAATTCTCTGTCATGCGCCTCTGGCCGGCAGGAGCGCTTGAAAGCTGGGGATTATTCCTCCTCGGCGTTGACATTTCACTAAGGCCAGGTCAGTTTTCTTAGAGTCGTTGCTGCCTGCTCTTCAGAGGCCAGTGGACAGAAGGCGCCGGGAGCGTGGGACTGAGGCCCCCGGGAAGACCTGCTGGTGGACGGGCGGCCATTTTGCTGGCTCTGGCTTCTGCAGCTCGAGCAGAGACCCTCCCGGCCCATGGTCACCGCCAACAGTGACCACCCACACTCTTGGCGAGACAGCGAGGGCCTGGCTATCCCTGCAGAGGCCATTAAGGGCAAATTGCTACCTGGGCAGCTGCAAAAGCACCATGATGTCTAAAAGAGGGTCTGTGTCCCCACTCCTGGCAAAGTCCCCCGTGCAGAGTAGTCCTCACTAAATACCACGTGAAAGAATGCTCCGCAGTGACAAGCACACGGCCCCGTAAGCGCATGAGAACCAGAAAGGGGACTCCAGTACATGGGGGACCTTAAATCACAGGGAAAGACAACTGTATGTAGCAGATGCTCCATGTGTCTGACACCTAACACTTTTCATTGTTGCTCTAAGTGGGCCAGAAATGCCTAAAACTTGTAAGCACAACAGTAATTTACAGACTGTCATGCCCTAAAGGTTTGGCCATCTAAGGAGCAAAACTTAACAACAACAAAACAAGAAAGAAAAAATAGCTCCACTCTTTAAAAAAACAGATTTTTACTAAAGTTTGCTGTAAATTCAAATATCCACTCCAGAGCTAAAGAGGAAAAAGCGGGAAGTTCTCCGGGAATTACAGACCTTCCCTATTACACCACGTCTCCCAAAGGAGAGCGGGCTGCTGAGATGTGAGCTCAAGGCAGCGTGCCCGGACTCACTCGCGAGGAGATAAACAGAAAAAGCATCCAGTTCTGGAGACGCACTGCGGGCCAAAGTCACCCCGAGCACAGAACCAGAGAAAGAGGATCCTTTCTTGAAAATCTTATTCCCAGGGACAGCTCCTTCCAGCGCTTTCAGTGGACCGCGTTTCGGACTTTTTCCACTCATTTAACCACCCAACCGCTTACACATCCCACAAACATCAACCGCCCATGCTTCCCATCTGGCCACTGATCGCTGTCCCGGGGACCGTGTCGGATATTTGGTAGACGAGACACAATTTCCACTCTCTTAAGCTTTATCCTGTCACGTGCAAACGTCATGTGGAGGGGATTTCACTGGAAGCGTAAGACCACCTTACTAACACAGGTTAAGCTTCCAGCACGATCCATAACGAGCACCCAGAGATTCCACCATCATTATTGGGTCCTGATTGTAGGCCAACGAGCAGCCCTCGGATTTCCTTCTCTTAAGTTCCATTCCTTCTTCCAGCAGGTTTGTTTTGCGCGCATGCCCCGAAGAGATGACATCTGCAATAATCCCTCTCTCGAGTTTCATTTGGACTCCCAAGTAAAAGAGTGGGCTGGAGTCAATATCCCCCATGAAAGCAAAGGTGATGATAGGGTCGTAAAGGAGCTAAGATGATCTATTTAACAGCATCCGGTCGTTTCCAAAGTTCAGCTTGCAGCCCCGTGGACAAATGTTACAAACAGCTCCCTGACCGCGGTGGGGAATTCGTCCGCGCACATGTGGAATTAGGATCACTTAAAAGGGGAAACAAATAACAAGCCACTTTTCACCGCTGGCCTTCACATGGCAGTCATTTACCAGCATTCCCTCACGTCCCGGCCGCTCAGAGCTCTGGGCCTTTCATCTGGAAGCCAAGCGCTGGCTCGCAGCCACCCCTCCCCGAACGGGTGAGTCAGCAGAATGAATTGGCTGTCAGCTGTGTCCTCCAGTGCTTCCAGCTCGCCTGTCAGGGCGGCGCGGAGCGCGCGGCTCGGTAATACTAGCCTTTTCCAAATTCGTCAGGGAACCGATTCAAGGCCACCTTTCGGTCGTGCCCCTTGGTTAGAGCCTCTGGGGAGGCGCGCGTGCCCGTGGCTGTCCCCGCCTCCTTGTAGGAGAGCCAGGACAGCCCCCCACCCTGGGGTCTCCTCTTCCTCTTCCCCCCTCCCCCACCCTGTCCACCAGGTCCACTCATCTCCTGACACTGCCCGCATCACGGCATTTCATTGTCACCAGGGCCCCGCAGGGAAGCGATGCTGTAGTCACCACCCAGGGACAGAGACTGACAGGGAAGCCAGGCTGCCGGCCTAAGGTCTTGTAGGTAAGCGACAAAACTGGTTTGAAACCAAAACGAGATTGTTCTGTGTGATACTGCCATGTGTCCACCATAGATCTGTATGTATTTATGTGGCCACTTAGACGGACACTTGTCTTCTAAAATGTTTCCTTTACTAGGAGTTTTAAAGAGTAGATTCCCCCCCCTCCTAAAATTCAAGAACTTTCCATTACTGTCCAGCAAAGCCTCTCCAACTAAGTTGATGGATACATTATGATTATAGACGAGATGACTTAAGATATAGATTCCTTTCTAAACTGATCTGTAGATTTAATGCAACTCCAATAAAAAGAAATTCTACATTTTAATAAAACACTGAAAATATTAAAAATGAAATTAAAATAACCTCAACAGAAAACAGAATGGGGCGAGTCAGGGACTGGGGGAGGGGGTCAAGGACACAGGGCATGAGGGAATTTTGGGGGCGATGGAACAGTATCTTGATTGCGGTAGTGGTTACAGGACTGTATGCATTTGCTGAAACACAGAACTGCACAGAGAGGGTGTTTTTACTCTACAAAAATTATACCCCAATTATTCTGTGGAACTGGAAAGACTGATTCCAAAAGTTAAACAGAAGAACAAATGGGCCAATAATGGCCCAGACATTTCTGAAGAAGAATAAGGAAGGGAATTCGCCTTGCTGGCTATGAAAGCTTCCTGTAAAGCCAAAGTAATTAAGACGGTGTATTAAGGGTACAGGGATAAACAAACTGACCAATGGCGCAAAAGAGCCTAGAAACAGACTTACGCATCTGTGAAACTTTGATTTTTGACAGAGACAGCATGACAGAGAATGTGGGAAAGGAAAAGTCGGAAAAATTGTTTATCCATAGGAAAAAAAAATGAAATTGGATTCTTAGTCACACTATGCCGAAAAATCAACTCCAGATGGACGAAAAACTGAAATGTCAAAAGCAAACTTTGAAAACTTGAAAAGAAAATATAAGTGCATATCTTTCTGAGCTTGAAATAGGAAAGAATCTATGAAATAATGTTAAGCATTCAAATAGGTCAATTAGTAGGACTACATTAAATAAAGATCGGTCCTTCAGTAGACACTTTAGAGAGCAAAGACAATCCACGAACTGCGAGAAGATGTTGGGAACACGTGGAACTGGCGAAGGTTTAGCACCAGAGTATGTAAAAACACCTACAGACCCGGAAGAAAACACCCAACACAAAAATGGGCAAAAGACATGAGAAGCACGCACAGTCATCTCACAAAAAAGGAAGCACAGAAGGCCAAGTGGTCGTCTAAAGAGACGCTCACGCCTAGGCAAAGGTCAACTATGAGCACAATAGGATCCAATTTTGTGCCTGTTTTGTTGGCAACAATTGAAAAGACTAAGCGCAACAGTGGGGAAGAGGTGGAACTCTGGGATCCCCGCTGGTACCAGCGCCGCGGAAAACAATTTCGCGTTGTCACTTGAAATGGACCAGGCACACACCTTACAGCTCAGCAATTTCACTCCTAAATATAAATTACTACATGAGTATTATAAGGCAAATACAAGCATTTTTTTTTTAAAGAACACGCTGTTCATAACAGCTGGGGGGCAGGGAGAGGAAAGAAGGAAGGGAGGGAGGGAGGGAGGGAGGAGCAATCCAAATGTCTATCAGAAGGTGAATGGAAAAACTGTGGCATATTCCCACAAGGCAATACTGTGTATCAGTGAACACAAATGAATGACAGCAACATATAATAAAATATATGGGTCTTCGGGATGTAACGGTGAATGAGAAATCCAAGTCCCAGAAGTCCATTTGCAGAATGACACCCTTTTTGTTGTGTTCTAAAACAAAAATCAAATAAACAAAAAATATATCCAGGGAGGTGTGTGTGTGTGTGCGCACGCGTGCACGTGCGTGCTTGTATGTATATGTGTGTGAGAGACAAAGACAAAGACAAACAGAGACAGTCAGAAAGAGAAAACAAAAAAGCAAGAAAATGTTCAACACGACTTTCAAGAGAGCCGATGCCCCTGGCAGGGAACCAGGAGGATGGGACCTAGCAGAACAAGAGAAAGATGTAATTTATTAGTCCCCTGGTTGAGCGACAGTTTCGCAGATGTTCGTTACAACTTAAACAAACAAATTCTTCAGGCTTTCTGTAGTTTACCCTGTTCAAGTACTAAGGGCCATTTCCAGGACAGACGGTCTACGTTGGAAGGTGTCTCAAAGACAAGGTAAGAGTCTCCACGTTCAATGTCCTCAGTGACGCGGCAGCGCCCCTGAGTGGTGTGCATGGTGTCAGCAAGTGAGCACTGCCACATCTTCCTCAGGAAGTCAGGCACATCAGTGCCACCTGGCCGTCCAACAGCTGAGGTCGGTGAGGAGTCCCTTCAGCCCCGTGCACGGCGTCTGCAACAGCCATCCGCAGTGGACGCTAATTCTCAATGTCTTATGCTTCATTCTTATTAGTCTAAGAGCTCCAGGAGGGAGAAATTTACTGGCTGCTCCCTCTGCCTGGCCTGGGGAATACTGGGAGCATTATCTTGATGACATAGGTACAGAGAGTGAGGCTCAGACCATGGGAATGGCCCAAGGACTCGAACATTCCAGGTGTCTGGGCTAGGATCCAAACCAAGGCCTACATTCTTTTCACGACACCATGTACACTGCAAGGGTCCCAGATGGGGTCATTGAGAGTTAACACCGGCATCTACGTCTGTCTTTTGAGAGAATCACAGTCTGTCCGTCTCTGCATAACAGTTCTGTGAGCCTGACACAGAAGCCTGATAAGCCGGCCCGTTCACCCACCAGCAGAAGGGTGGCCTCCGCCGGCTCTGCAGACGCAGCTCATCTCCCGGGGCGTCAGCCTGTGCTGTGACGCCCAACCCGCTGACTTCAGGCGCTGGAAGACGGCCTCTCCTTCCCCCTCCCACCGCCGCAGCACAGGGGCCTGCACCACGGTGCTGCCATTTTGGGTTGTCACCCTGCACCAGGGTGACGCCAAATGTTGTTTTGTCTTTGCTTGTTTATCTATGAACATGGTAAACACGAGTTTTCTCATGATCAGGTTGGGTTTATAACAGATCGACCACTTCTCCCCTTTCACCAGACAGAGAATGGCAGCTCTTCTCTTAGATTCTACTGGAACGCAAACTTTAAAATCTTTAGAGAAAGGAGTTCAAAACAAAACAGAACACCAACACTGGACCCTAACGGTCAGTCTGAACATCTTCCTGTGTTCGTGAGCGGACGTCCCCTCCATCGATCGGAGAGAGCAGGTGGCGCCCGAGGCCTGTGCGGGAACGGGGGACAGAACAGAGACGTGTTGCTGTCCGAACAGGTCACAGCGGCGAGCCGGCCAGCCTGGGCAGCGGCGCCCTCAGCAGTCCCTGCTTCCCCTTCAGAGCCAGGCCCTTCTCAGGTCTTGTTGAGAAAGTGCCAGACTGCTGGGGTGCCGTCTAGGCCATCAGCAGCGGCCTCCCACAGTCTGAGGCCGGCCAGGGTGCGGGCTCTTTCCGCACTCTGACCCGGCGGGCCCGGGTGCTCTGTGCCGGGAAGCGCCCGTGCCCTAGCCTGCTTGTAGCGCCTGGGTTCCGCCACAGTTCCTCGTTAGCAGGTGAAGCTGAGACTGTGGCAGGAAAGGGGGGGAGGGGGCACAGCTTTCGTATTTGGTGGCAGCCTGTGGCTGTCCAAGAGGGAAAATGCAGACCTTCTTCCATTAAGGAGTCCATGCTGAAGCCGGATCTGCTGCACGAGAGCCCTGCACAGCAAGCAAGGCGCTGGCTCTGGCTCTCAAGACGGGCTTCCCGGGGCAGTGACAAGTGGTGCGCGTCACCCCGACTGAGCCTCACAGTGACGCTGGGAAAGAAAGGCATGAGCTCCACTGACAGCAGAGACTGGAGAAGCCTTAGTCACGGGGTGAGGACTCAACACCTGCAGTTCCTGGATCCTTGTTCTTCCTTCCACACAGTGAGCACTTCTCCAACGGACAGTAATGATCTCCTAAGGATTTTATTTTTTAAAGGAATCTATACACCAATGTGGGGCTCGAACTCAAGACCTGAGATCAAGAGTTGCATGCTCTGGCGACTGGGCTAAATTATTTTTTCAAGGCGCTGAGGCTGTAAGAGTGAGACCCCGAATAGCTAAAGTAACACTGAAGAAGAAAACCAAAATGGGAGGCATCATAATCCCAGACTTTAGCCTCTACTACAAAGCTGTCATCATAACGACAGTATGGTACTGGCACAAAAACAGACACATAGACCAATGGAATAGAATAGAGAACCCAGAATTGAACCCACAAATGTATGCCCAATTAATCTTTGACAAAGCAGGAAAGAGTATCCGATGGAAAAAAGACCATCTTTAGCAGGTGGTGCTGGGAGAACTGGACAGCAACATGCAGAAGAAACAATCTGGACCACTTTCTTACATGATACACAAAAATAACCTCAAAATGGATGAAAGACCTAAATGTGAGACAGGAGACCATCAAAACCCTAGAGGAGAAAACAGGCAATAACCTCTTTGACCTCAGCCACAGCAATTTCGTGCTCAACACGTCTCCAAAGGCAAGGGAATTAAAAGCAAAAATGAACTACCTCATCAAGATAAAAAGCTTCTGCACTGCAAAGGAAACAATCAACAAAACCAAAAGGCACCCAATGGAATGGATAAAGATATTTGCAAATGACATATCAGATAAAGGGGTAGTATCCAAAATCTATAAAGAATTCATCAAATTCAATACCCGAAAAACAAATAATCTGTGAAGAAATGGGCAGAAGACATGAATAGACACTTTTCCAAAGAAGACATTCAGATGGCCGACACATGAAAAGATGCTCGTGTCACTCATCATCAGGGAAATACAAATGAAAACCACAATGAGGTACCACCTCACACCGGTCAGAGTGACTAGCATGAACAACTCAGGAGACTATAGATGCCGGAGAGGATGTGGAGAAACAGGTGCCGTCCTGCATTGTTGGTGGGAATGCAAACTGGTGCAGCCACTCTGGAAAACAGTGTGGAGGTTCCTCAAAAAATTAAAAATACAACCACCCTATGACCCAGAAGTAGCACTACTAGGAATTTATCCAAAGGATACAGAGGTACTGATTCATAGGGGCACCCCAATATTTATAGCAGCACTTTCAGCAATAACCAAATTATGGAAAGAGCCCAAATGTCCACCAACTGATGAATGGATGAAGAAGATGTATTTATATACACAATGGAGTACTACATGGTAATGAGAAAGAATGATATCTGGCCATTTGCAGCAACATGAATGAATAGAATTGGAGGGTATCATGCTAAGTGAAATAAGTCAGTCAGAGAAAGACAGATACCATATGTTTTCGCTACTCATATGTGGAACTAGAGAAACTCAATAGAAGACCATGGGGGAAGGGAAGGGAAAAATAGTTACAAACAGAGAGGGAGGGAGGCAAACCATAAGAGACTCTTAAATACAGAGCACAAACTGAGGGTTCATGGGCGGAGAGGGGGGAGGGAATATGGGTGATGGGTACTGAGGAAGGCACTTGTTGCGATGAGCCCTGGGTGCTGTATAAAAACGATGAGTCACGGGAATCTACCCCCAAAACCAAGAGCACGCTGTATGTTAGCTACCTGACAATAAATTACATTAACAAAATAATAATTAAAAAAAAAACACAAGAACGCAAATGAAAGCACTGAAGGCCCATGGAAGAGGAAGCACAGAAATACTGAAGGAGGCAGAGGGGACGGGATTCTGTCATCGCAGCTTCCCCGAGGCCCCCCATGGAGCGGCTGGCCCATGGGAGGCCCTGGGTAAGAGCAGGAGGCCGGGGACCAGGCTCCAGAGAGCTGAACGCTCCCGAGCCCCACTCAGGCTCCTCAGCGCTGCCAGCGTAGGCGGCGCCCCTGCGTGCTGCCAAGGCCGAGAGAAGGCAGTGCGTGTGGCCCTGGCTCTGTCACCTGCAGCCCGTGCCCATGACCATGCTCTCCACATCGCCTGCTCCACGGGAGACAGACAGACGCGCCCTCTGCCTGCCGCTCCCATGCCTCACTTCGCCTCCTGGCTCTCTAAGGCCGAGGCAGCGGCAAGGAAAGCCCGCTCTACAAAGTGGGAGAAGGCTGACACATGGACGGGATGACACTTACTTAAAACCCATGCAAAGAAAGGGAGGCAACAAAGTGGGAAAACCAGATGTTCTGAGGCCACAGAGGCCTGAGTTCAAATCCTGTCCAAATCTGAACTTGCTCCCTGGCTTCTTTTCTTTATCCGTACAACAGGCTTGTCTACTTACTTTATAAAGCAGCGAGGAAGCGTGGAGAGCGTGCAGGCAAAGCTTTCGGCACAGGGCCTGGCACACAGTGCGTGCCTCATTAAGGAGGCCACTGCTGTCAAATCACAAAACAGTTCGGACAAAGAGAACGGCGCCTCAGCCCACAGGAGACGCTCTGCAGCGGACACGGACGGAGCGGCAGGTGTCTACAGCTGACACCCTGGTGTTTCCAAAGGGAGCGTGGCCTGACGTCCGTGAGTCTGTACCAGCTCATGGAACACACCGTCATCTGGAACCCGAATGCAATCCAGCACACCCTTTCCCATGCAAAAGTGTGGAAACAAAATGGAAAACAGAGGGAACAGAGGGGTCGATGTATCGACCACACTCGGCGAGAATAAAAGCAAAATGGTAAGTATCGTTTTCAAAAATTGTACTGAGGCTAAAGTCAGTTCAATCGTTGGCACTAACTCTGCTGACAACACCATGGTCAGCTTTACAGATGTTCACCTCAATCATTCATTCAACAAACACGGGCGCGAGATAATGCGCTGGGCGCTGGGGGGGTGGGGGGAGAAGACATGGGACATTCTCCACCGTGAAAAGGCCCACAATCGAGAGGAGGACAGGAAGGGAACAGGTTGGTAGCAAACACCAGGTAGGCAAGGATCCAGGCGTGAAGAGGGTCACATGAGGAGGCGCAGGAGGGAAGGAGAGGGGAGGACAAACACCAACTAGCCAAAGGCGGCCTGTGAGGGCGAGGCGGTGGGTTGGGCGCTAAGCCCCCGAGGCCTACGCCAGCCGCCTCAGCATCGAATGATCGAGGTCACTAAGGAACACTGCCTCCATTAACCAGCCTGGTGGTGTTTGTTCGCCTTCTTTTCACAGTTCCTGGCTGAAAAGTCAATGAGAAATACATAAAGCGACCATTTACTGAGTGTTCACTGTCTATAAGAACTACACTAACCGCTCTACAAACAAATGTACTTAGTTCTCACTCGGTCACTTCTTCGCCCATCCATGAGTTTTTTTGAATACAGACACTGATGTATTAAATTCTCATTTGTTCATTCATTCATCTATCCATTCATTCAGGAACAAACACACCATCTTCTAAGCTTCAGCAACTGGGGCTGGGAGGGTGGGTCAGGGACACAGGCCCTGTGTTCGCCCGGAGGGAGCCTGTGTACAGAGCGCCCCACGTGTGCGGAGGGCGGGACGCGGAGAGGCGCCCTGGGGGCCCCATGGGGCGCTCGTCAGGCCCAGGATGCCGGATGGGTTCCCTGAGGGAAAAAAATGGGGGTCTTTCCCAACACATGAAGGTTGGGAGAGTCCTGGGGGCGGGGACTGTGTTGCAGGCAGAAGGAACGTGACGTGACCAATCTCTGAGTGAGGAGGCACGGCCTTGACTGAGGAAGTAGATGACCATCATGGCGGAGACCGAGGAGCGGGCAGAGAGGGGCCCAGGGCAAAGCTAGAGCGAGGGGCACAGCGCAAAGGCCTGAGGCCACAACGGGAGCCACCAAAGGGGGTTTAGTTATGGGGAAGGGACACGATCTGACATGTGTTTCACCAGGACCACTGTTCCTGAAGGGGCAGGTACAGGAAGAGGAATGGATACAGCCCAGAGTAAGAGAAGTCATACCAGAACTCCAAGGAACGCCAACATTTCCCCGTCATACACATGGGGAAGGGCGGGCATGGGCGCCAGGGAAGCCATGGGCCGAGGGGAGGGGACTGACCTAGAGAACAGGGCCTGGAGAGTTCAACACAAGCAACAGGCCAGGGGGCTGGGTGACCAAGACAAGGGGAGGGGAAAGTGTGGGGGCTTTACAGCACGAAGGTCACTGAGACACGGGCAAGAGTGGTTGAATGGTGTCCACCAACAGATGACAGGGAGGAGGGGCATGGGTGACACATGCCGAGCACGGGACTTTGCAGAAGGGAAGAAATCACCAGGAGCAAAGGCGAACTGGGATCTCAGGGGTTTCTTGAAAAGACAGAAGGGATTCAGCAGGTTTGCACGCTGTTGGGAAAAAGTTAATGGGTGGGCACAGGGACGAGGCTCAGCGCCACGCCACTGTGAGGACCTGCCCCTCACGGCCATCCACAAAGCAGCTGCTCCGAACCTTAGCTCGACCAACAAACAGAAGAAGGTCTCAAGGGCTGGCCCAGCAACTCGGAAGCGATCTCATGATGAGGGCACACAGGAGCGGCCCAACTTCCAAGGAAGTTTAAGAAGCGAGAGTTCCATAGAGGAGGAGGGAGGGGGGTGAGAGAGAGAGAATGCCCCCCCTTTTATTTAAGACAAACACACAACTTAAAATAGGACTTGGAAGTGGTCCCACTCTTGCTAGGGAACGTGACAGACGGCTCAGAGACCTAAGTGATGTACGCCGCTCTTCGCACTCCCTGGGCGAAAATCAAGATTGATGTCTCAACTACACGGGAATAATTTAAAGTAAAATCAAAGATCTCCCAGATTTGCAACACAGCAGTTTTGAAACATCAGATCCTGAACGTCAAGAACACTGAATAAATTCCACTCTAGGGAAGGCTAAATATAAATAGTACATGCCTGAGTTATACTAGTTTCTAAAAGGGTCTTTAAGGTCTGCCCATACAGATCACAAAGGAGCACACGTAAAAAATCATCACGGTGAGAGAACAGTTACTGTGGACAAAGTACACTCTGAGCCCCGCCCCCCCCCCACGTTTTCCTTCATTCTGTAGAATCTCAATGTATTAATCTTAACACATGTCCCTTCATCTCTAGTCCCACCTGCACGGAAGTGCCCTATCGTGACTATGACAAAACGGAGCCCCAGACAAGTCGCCTACTGATGTCACAGGGTCAAACAGTGGAAACGGCCAGATTTAAGTCACCGCGGGCACACCACCCCCGCACTAGAGTCTTTAGGGCCCCAAAGGCAGGAGTGTGCAGTAAGTTTTAAGCTGCGACAGGCTCACCAAACAATACCCACCTTGACTACACGCAACCCCCTCTGATGTCTTCTGTTCTGGCTCTTTCTACCTTCTTTTTCATCCTGCTGTCAACCAGCACTGATTTCCTGACGCACAAACGGGCCCCGATCCCAAGCCATTCAGAATGGCATTTCGGGGGACAATGCGCTTTGTGTCCTCAAAGGTTAATCAACAAAAGGACTTTTGGGACACAAGCTATTCACCTGCCGTGGCCTGCCTGAAAGTGAACTGCGCGCTGGCTGGAGGAAGCGGCAGGGCCCTCGGTCAGAGGAAAGTGGGCTCTCTGATCCGGACGAGCGCTCGCTCACGACCCTGGAGACAGGTGCCCACAATGAACATGCACCACACGCCCCCGGACGGTACTTCTGGCAGCGGTCTGGGCCCTTTATGAAGCACCGAATCCCCCCCAACGTTACTGTCATTACCATAAAGCGTAAGCGCCCCATCCTCCCTCCGGAGCCCAGAGCCCCGTCTGCAGAAAGCCTGCGGGGCAGCTACTTCTTAGATGGAGAGGTTTCAGGAATGAAAAGCTTCCAGTCTGTTTGTTTAGAAGCCAACCAGATGCGGGGATGCTGCGGTATTTACACTTTCATTAAAGGTCTCTGCTGGATGTTTTGATGTGGCTTTCATTTGATAAAGGAATTTACTTACACCTATGACTCAGCTTATTCATTAGCCCAGTGATTGAAACCCGGAGGGAAGGAGAGCCCTGGAGGGACAAGAATGACAGGCCCTTATCAGCCAGGCAGGGCCGAGAGCTATCTCACCTGCAGGTGAGTCATCACCCCTGGGAGGGAGGGCGTCAGTCACCAAAGGCCTTTCCCAACAAGGGAAGGAGTCCACAGAAACCCCAGCCCTGTGTGTGGGGCCTGCTAACTGATTCTTGTCACGCCCCCTCGGCTGGCCCGGCTCAGTGCTCTCGTGAAGGTACCACGATGCCACCCTGTGAACCAGAACTGTCTCGAGCTCTGCCCTTCATCTCTTCTACTCTCTGCACCTGCGATGTGCCTACAGATGCAGAATGTTCTGAAATGTACTCTCCTCTTCAGTGTTTCTGGGACACCCTGCGGAGGATCTGTCACCACCAGGAAGGTTTGAAAAAATGCCAATGCGGAGCTGGGAGGGCTCCGTGACAGCATGGAGATGGCTGGCCTCGGTACGGTGTGAGGGGTCCGCCGACAGATGACGGGGGCAGGGGGGCACGCAGGGGGCACGGGTGACACATGCAGAGCACGTGACTTTGCAGAAGGAAAGAAATCATCAGGAGCAAAGGTGAACTGGGATCTTGGGGGTTTCTTGAAAAGACAGAAGGGACTCAGCAGGTTTGCACGGTGTTGGGAAGAAGTCAACGGGCGGGCACAGGGACGGGGCACAGTGCAAGGCCACCGTGAGGACGTGGGGCCCAGGGCGCGTGGTGGGATCGCTTCTGAGAGAAGGGAGGTGTGGTGCAGAGCTTTATGAATCCGGGGGCGGGGGGGGGGGGAAGCTGCACCCGGAAGTCGGATGTCTACTGGGTGAAGGGACCGGGACTTCCTAAGAGCACTGGGGTGCCGATTGGGAGAAGGGGAGGACGGGCCATGGAGCCAGGTGCTAATGAGATGAGGACCCAGCCAGAGACATCCCAAAGGGGCACCAAGAAAACTGGATGAGAATTATTTCCATTTCAAAGTCCCTCCCGTTTTGGCATTTAACACATTCATTCTGTGCCTGCATCATTTTTCTCCTTTTATGTTACCAATCACTGCTCTATGGACTTCATGATCTGAGGGAGGCTGGTCACCTCTCTATTTTCTAAGGAAGTCTGTGTCCCTGTGACAGCAGGCTGCAGGTGCCAACAATCAGTGGCCGGCCCAACGGGCAGCGTTCGGGTCCGACGAGGGCATGATAGGCTGTCAAAAGCTGCTGAAGCGACTCAGTGACATTTCCCTCCAGTGAAACACATATGGTCACAGGAGAGCGATGGGGGAGCAGGAAAGAGAGAGAGGGAGAGAGGGACAGAGGGATGAGGGGGGGAAGCGGGTGGGGACAGCCAGGGAGGACAGCTTTTCCCATGTGGTAAGTGTTTCAGAAGGCGGCGCCTCCCCAAAAATCAGAGAATGAGTGCGTCACCGCTCCGGAACATTTGCAGAACTTGTGAGCCTCTCTGCTAGATGGAGAGAAAGGGAGGTTTATGGGTTGGTTTTTTTTTTAAGTTTTACCTATTTATTTATTTTGAGAGAGACAGAGACAGCACAAGTGGGGTAGGGACAGGGAGAGAGAGGATCCCAAGCTGGCTCTGCAACACACTGTCAGCACAGAGCCTGATGCAGGGCTTGAACCCACGAAGCAGGGAGATCATGACCTGAGCTGAAAGCAAGAGTCGGACATTTAGGCGACTGAGCCACCCAAGCACCCCAAGGTAGATTTTATTTTTTTAAGTTAAGATGTCCTGCCTTGAGTTGTTAATACCTCTTAAGTTGTGCTAAAAATTCATTTTGTTTTCTACATCCTAAGGGAAAGTAATGGAGATCTTTTTGTCTATATGGACACCCAATGCCGAATCCAACTGGTTAGATAAGGGAATCAAGTCTCACATTTAAACGCATTTACGGGCACCCGCGTGGCTCAGAGAGTTGAGTGCTGACTCTTGATTTTGGCTCAGGTCATGACTGCAGGGTCCTGAGGTCCCCCTCTGCGCTGGGCGTGGAGTCTGCTTAAGATTCTCTCTCTCCCTCTCCCTCTGCCTCTCACCCCTGCTCATGCTCAATCTCTCTCTCTCAAATAAATAAATAAAAGTAAATAAATAAAAACATTTACATGAACAAAATGAAAAAAGAAGTTAACAAAATAACTAACCTATTTAAATAAATAATAAAACTGTTTACATGAAAAAAGTTAATAGAACAGCAAGTGTCATGACATCACTACACTTTGAAGTATTTAAAATGTTCTGTGACGTTTTTATCTTAAAATCCCCAGTGACGCCAGGGTTTCCTGCAGCGTGGAAATAGTGGACACAACTGGGAAAACTGGAAAGTCGCTTCTGAAAATCACGTATCACACAGAACACAGAATGCTGGCTAGTGCAGCATCCACGGATTTTTAAGCGTACTCTGCATTTACTTTTCCATAGAAAAACGCTACCGGGCTTTAAGTTACACCTCTGAGGCCCCACATCAAGGGCCTCTCATGCTAGGCGTCTAGATTTAAAGCATGACAACCGCAGTATGCTTGTGTAGTGGCTGAACGCACTCACCCCTGACTGTGCATCGTACTGTGTTACGGTCGCAATGAGGAAAGACAGGAGTGTGTGACAGCGACTTCGCTGGGACCCGGAGGCAAAGCTCCACAACGCGCATTTTCTCAGCTAGCTCACAGACAGCGCCCCGTGCCCTATGCCAGAACGGGGCAGCAGTCAGAGGTCTTGCATGCACACACCCCCAAGAAGGATAAGCCAGGCTTGCTTCTAAGGCCACTGGTCAAAACCAAATCAGCAGCGAGGATGTGCACGGCCACAGACTGCTGCTAACAGCCACAGGCCCGAATCACAGATGAAGTAATGCGGGATGTAAATTAAACAATAAATGCATTTTAAAAAAATTAAAAATGAAAATCCACAAATGAAGTAATGCTGACTACTAGACACAAAAAGCATGCTTTCAGGAACGAATTCCCCTCAGGACTTGATCTGGGAGCCAAATTGTCCAGCTGCTACTTTGAAGTGATGGCAAATGAGAACAGAAGAGACGGCAAATGCTAGAGTGCAGGCGGAGGCCTGGGACATCAAGAAGCCGGCCGCAGAGCCAAGTTCATGTGCTACTTCCCCCTCAGAGAGCACTCGGCCGGGAGCTGATAGAGGGCTTCCTGGTACTGGAGGCAGGAAAGAGATCCCCACCGCCTCGTGTGCCACATTCTGTTACAGCAGCGGCGGAGTCCCCAGGGCTGGCTGGAAGGCTGTCAGGCGCGCTCCTGAGCTCCCCCTGCGCGGTCTCTCCCCACAAACCTCTCCGGGCAGGGGTGAAACGCTAGGAGCAGCTACCCGAGTGCAGCCGTGCGATCGGGCATGTTCTTTCTCCAACTCAAGACAAGCGTGGCTGGCACGCGCCGTTGTTGCCAAAGAGAGCTCGGGCAGAGCCTGCGCTTGGTTCCCCGGAAGCCTGGACTGAGCGCTGTTCGGATGATTTATGGAAAGGAAAACAGTGATCCTTCATGGCAGAAAAGACTCTAACAAGAGCGCACGGGCGGAGCGGCCCAGTGGGGGGGAGCGTGCGTCCTGGGCTCGGGCAGGTCCCGCTGGACTGCGTGGCTACCAGCACTCCCTCCCCAGACTCCTGGTCCCCTGTCTTTACGCCGAGGGGTTTCCTGCGCTCGGCTCAGGGCAAGCGACCAGCACGGTGGAGGCGCCGACAGTGTGCACGCGAGTGGGGACGCTAATGGTGAAGACCGCGTTCGTCAAAGTTACCCTTGAAAATGCCCTTTCGGGGCGCTGGGGCGGCTCTGTCGATGAAGCGTCCCACTCTCGGTTCTGGGTCGGGTCATGATCTCATGGTTTCGTGGGTTTGAGCCCCGCGTCGGGTTTCGAGCTGACAGTGTGGGGCCTGCTTGGGATTCTCTGTCCCCCTCCCCACTCATGCTATCTCTGTCCCTCTCGAAATAAATAAATAAAATTAAAAAAAAAAAAAAGAAAATGCCCTTCGAAGGGGCCACACTGGCATCCCCACACGGCTGTTCCTCCCTGCAGAGTCAGAGCACACACTGCATTTCTTCTCTCCGACTCCGGAGGCAGAAGACGGCGTGCACGTGAGGACTACCCTGCTGGACAGTCTGGCCCAGCGGGATGCCCGCTGTGGGCAGACGGGGAGAACCAATATTCACACGGCAGGAGCAGGTCTGCAGCGACCATTTCCTCTCTGACTCACTCGGATGCAGGCGTTCAGAGTGGAGTGACCAGCAAAACCAGTCCTGCTGCAGCAGCAACAACAACAAAAAAAAACACACCCTCCCCCAAATGAGAAAGTTTGAATGCTTGAATTCACTCAAGCTTAAAAATGTTAGGAAGGGGGGCGGTTAAGCGCCTGACTTCGACTCAGGTCATGATCTCACGGCTCGTGGGTTCGAGCCCCACAGCAGGCTCTGTGCTGACAGCTAGCTCAGAGCCTGGAGCCTGCTTCAGATTCTGTGTCTCCCTCTCTCTCTCTGACCCTCCCCTGCTCGCGCTCTCTCTGTCCCTTAAAAATAAATAAATAAATAAAAATGTTAGGATACAATGTGGCTGGAAAACTAGTGACTATATGATCCACGCCTCAGGCCCGTCCTCTGACCACGCAGCGGGGCCAGTTCTCAGGAGACAAGGGACGCGTCTCAGTCATCCTGGATCACCAGTGCCGTCTCTCCGGGAGAGCGTATCTGACGCGGCTCCTTCTCTCTGCCTCCAACAGCCCTGTGCCTGCAGACTTACTACAGGCCCCTGAACAACCAGGGCCGAACCTTCCCGGAGCATGCATTTGACCGGAGATGAGGAAGGAAACACTGAAAAATGAATCTGGTCATTCAAACCATTTTAACATTAAAATAAAAGAGATGTATTACAAAGTGGAATTTTTTTAAATTTGTGAAAAGGCTTTAAATAAAACACAAGAGACTACAAAGAAACGCCAACTCCTTCCTTTCCCTCTCCTTCCACTGACCCCTCTTCACCCCGAGGCCCTGAGCGTTCCTACAGGCCCTCCTCTGGTGTTAGGGGCACTACTGGAAGTTTAGGATTTTAAGAACAATGTTCTCGCACAGCGGCCCTTGGGAATACATACTGGCTGGATGAACGACCCAGTCTCTGTTCTGGAAGAGCAAGCCTAGAAGAAGGGAGAAGGAACCCCCACTTCCTCCTGGCAGCAAGGAGGTGGACGTGACACACACAGAGAGCAGCCGACACGAGACAACTTTTCTCGAGATTCACAAGGGACGGTCACGGGGCTGCTGGGAGTCCTCTGTACTCAGAAGCCGTCCTGGAAAGAGCTGACTGGTGTGAGAAGAGGGTAGTGGGCAGCGCAGGATCTCCTTGTCCAGCAAAGGTGCCAGAAATGGATGCTCCGTGGACAAGCCAGGAAAGACAGGGGCAGCCCGTGCTGTGAGGGGCGCTCTAATCTGTCCGGCAGGGGTTCTGACCCACATGGGTGCAGGCACAGTGGCAGGTGGGGACCCTGCCCTGCAAGCTCACACCCCGGCCCTGGCTGGCAGGACAAGTATTTGTCGGGCCGGGTGAAGGGTTCCCTTGTGTCAGTCTGCTCATCTGACTGGGACGGACCAGGGCCCCGGGGAGCCTGGAGCAGCAGGGGCCACGTGCAGCAGAGCAGCAGCTGACACGTGCTGAGACCACATCCTGTGCGCTCCGCGCCCCAACGGCAGCCCCTGCCACCCGCCCTGTAGAGAGAGCACTGAAATCTGTCCGCTGACCTGCCCAAGCCTCGCGGCCTGGAGGAGGCGACACAGTGGCATTCCCAGACACGGCATCCAGTCCCTCTACCTACCAAAGCAAGGGCGCGGCCACACACTGGCCACCTACCCTAACTGTCCTCGGAAGCAGGGGACACAGGGCCATGCCGTGCGGTCTCTCTGTGTGCCTTCCTCAGCAGAGTCCACGCACTATCAGTGATGTCCTGTCTACGGGAGAAGGGGCTTCACGACGCTCATATCCCTTAACCTAGTAACTCCTCTCTTACGAAACCAGTCCACGATAACAACCTAAAATGAGAACTGATTTTTTTTAATGCACAAAGATGCATGCAGACCAAAATGTATATAGATACGTTTAAAAAGCCATAAACAGGGGCGCCTGGGTGGCTCATCAGTTAAACGTCCATCTCTTGGTTTCAGCTCAGGTCATGATCTCATGGTTCGTGAGTTCGAGCCCCACACTGGGCTCTGTGACAGTGCAGAGCCTGCTTGGGATTCTCTCTCTCTATCCCTCCCCTACTCAAGCTCTCTCTTGCTCTTAAAATAAATAAATAAAACTTTAAAAAAAAAACATAAATAAACCTGCAAAATATTCCATATTAGGGTAAAAGCTAAGTAACAGGCTACTCATATTCACTAAAAGTTATGCCTTTCAAAGGGATAATAACCAAACAGTAAATAATCAATACATTCTCTGGCTAGTTATTTGGACAAAAGTAAGTTGAGTGCCTAGCTCACAGGTGGCAACACGGATCCACTCACACAAATATGTACTGATCATCCACTATAAGTGAGGCACTATTTTAGGCACTGAAGATATATTTAGAATAAAAATCTCTGCTCTTCTGGTTGGTGGTTATATGGGTATGTTCACTTCGAGAGAATTTATTGAGAAGTACATTTATGACACATACACAAAAATATTTTTTAATTTTGAAAAAGAGAGACAGCATGAGTGGGGGAGGGGCATGGGGTGGCTGGGAGAACCTCAGGCAGGCTCCAAGCTGCCAAGTACAGAGTCCGGACATGGAGCGTGAACTCAAGAAACCCTAAGATCATGACTTGAGCCAAAACCGAGTCGGATGATCCACTCACTGAGCCACCCAGATGCCCCAACACCAGCACTTCTCTCTATGTATGTTAAACCTCAATTTAAAAAGTCCTGACTTAATGAAGTTTGCATTCCAGCGGAAGAATACAGACACTAGGGATGCCCATGTGGCTCAGTCACTTAAGTGCCTGACTCTTGATCTTAGCTTAGGACTTGATCTCAGAGTCATGAGTTCAAGCCCTGCATTGGGCTCTACGCTGAATATAAAACCTACTTTAAAAAAAAACAAAAAGACACAGCGCCTCAGTGGCTCAGCCAGTTAAGCATCCAACTTCGGCTCAGGTCGTGATTTCATGGTTTGTGGGCTTGAGCCCTCTGTTGGGCTCTGTGCCGACAGCTCAGAGCCTGGAGCCTGCTTCAGATTCTGTCTGTCTCTCTCTGCCCCTCCCCTGCTCACACTCTGTCATTGTCTCTCAAAGCTGAATAATGTTAAAGAAAAAAAGAAGCACACAGAGACTAAACAAAAACTTGAAAATACACCTTGGATAAGTAGTGCTTTGGGAAAAAAGGACAGGGGAATGTTGAGATGGCCTCACAGCTTTAAGTGACAGAAAGCGGCTTCCTGACAAGGGGCAGATACAAATACAGAACGTCCAGTCACAGCTGAATTTCAAATAAGCAACAGATCACTTTTTAGTATTAGCACATTCCATACAATATTGGAGGACACACTTATTTTAAGCAAAATCTGGCAACCCTAAATATTTGCCAATGAGTGTCATTTGAGCAAAACTCGTTCCTATTGGATTAAATACTTCATGCTTCTAGGGAAGAAGCCAAAGGTAGAAACTATGAAAGAATAAATTAACAGCTGTTACAATGGACAAATGCAAAGCTTTGGTGTAGTCAAATAGACCAATACGAAGAAGTACATGACAGAATGGGGTAAATATTTGCAAAAACAAAACCAGAATTAATCTGTCCGTTTCTTTCAGTGAAATGAAGGGGAAAATCATACCTGTGTTTCACAGAGTTGTTAGGAAAATTTGAGAACAGCATCTAGTATTAATAACTAACAGCTAAATATTAAAAATAAATCATAATAACAGAAGTGTACTTACAAATCAGTAAGAAAAGTACACAATTCTCAAACTAAGAAGGACCAATTAAACTTTTCTTTTAATTTTTTTTTAAATAGTTTATTTATTAGGGCGCCTGGGTGGCTCAGTTGGTTGAGTGTCCAGCTTTGGCTCAGGTCATGATCTCACGGTTCATGGGTTTGAGCCCCGTGTCGGGCTCTGTCTGTGCTGACAGCTCGGAGCCTGGAGCCTGCCTCAGATTCTGTGTCTCCCTCTCTCTTTCTCTCTCTCTCTCTTTCAAAAATAAATAAAGAGTTTTAAAATTTTTATAATGAGTGTATATTCAATTTTTTTTAAGTATTTTTAGAAGCATCTGAGTGGCTCAGTCCGTTAAGCATCCAACTCTTAGTTTCAGCTCAGGCCATGATCTCACGGTTCATGGGTTTGAGCCCCGTGTCAGTAGAGAGCCTGCTTGAGATGCTCTCTCTCCCTCTCTCTCTGGCCCACCTGCTCGTGGCATCTCTGTCTCTCTCAAAAATGAATAAATCAACTTCAAAAATAAATAAATAAGTAAATAAATTAATAGGGGCACCCAGGGGTCTCAGTTGGTTGAGCATCCGACTTCGGCTCAGGTCCTGATCTCACTGCTCCTGAGTTTGACCTCCATGTTGGGCTCTGTGCTGACAGCTCAGAGCCTGGAGTTGCTTCGGATTCTGTGTCTCCCTCTCTCTCTGCCCCTCCCCCTCTCTCTTTCTCAAAAATGAATAAACATTAAAAGAATTTTTTTTAATAAAGTATTTTTTAAAAATAAAAGACAAAAAAAATTTGGCATTCTTAGACTTCAAGTTACCCTGTCAGGTGACTGCAAGCTGGGTGCAGGGAACACAGGCTCATGCTCCTACAGGGCTGTCTTCTGCAGTAACTAGGAGGGAGCCCTATTTAAAAAGAAAACTTTTTACCTGGCCATGGTACAGCAAACGTTCTGAAAATTAGAGAGGATGGTTCTGAGTAATGAATAAGTTTACACGTATTACTATTAATATGCTGAAATGCTAGACACTCAAAAGGATTGATTTAATGCCAGCCAACACCAAAATAAATGCAGTCTCAATATTTCATTTAATTAATCTGGTGCTTGGCTGTAGCTCAACCTCAAAAATTCTAATTAAGACACAACCAGAATCTCACAATTCATTTCATTTATGACTACTGACCGGCCTAAGACACCACAAAGGAAATGGAAATCCCTCTATCATTTCTTTTTTAAAATTTGGTTTTTTTTTATTTGAGAGAAAGAGAGAGAGAGACAGAGAGAGAGAGAGAGAATCCCAAGCAGGCTCTATCTCAGCATGGAGCCTGACGCAGTGCTTGATCCCATGACCACAAGATCATGACCAGAGCCGAAATCAAGAATTGGATTCTCAACTGACTGAGCTACCCAGGTGCCCCTCTATCATTTCTTTTCTTTTCTTCTTCTCTTTTTACTTATTTTTTAAAGAGAAAGAGAGGGAAAAAAATGTGAGCAGGGGAAGGGTAGAGAGAGAAGGTAACACAGAATCCAAAGGAGGCTCCAGGCTCTGAGCTAGCTGTCAGCACAGAGCCTGACGTGGGGCTCGAACTCACGAACCGTGATATCATGACCTGAGCCGAAGTCGGACGTTCAACCGACTGAGCCACCTGTGCGCCACTATCATTTCTGAATATATGCAAATCAACATCTTAAGTTGAGAATTTCTACATGTGAGATAGAATTCAAAAATTACTCTTAGAAGTATACTGTTCTGAGAATAATACAATTATTATGAGAATCCAAGAGGTAAAATTTCCAAAGAATAAGCTAAATGACAAATAAATAAAAATTATTCTGAAACAATATGTAAAATTTGCCATAAAATAAACCACTTAGTGGACTTTGCCGCCTGAGGTGGACGCTCAAGAAAGGCGTCTCTACTGAGACCGGAGCCTGTCCTAAGAGGCTTCAAGCCGCCGCAGGAAAGAAGTAAACAGTATGGCCGCCTGCCTGTCCGACCTCACCGATTAGTCCCCTCGCCCGTCCAGACAAGGACACCACCTCACAGATCGGGTTTCTGACTCCAGCCTTCTTCGTGGGAATGTTGTCCTTAGGCTGGCCAGGCTCTTCCCCTCAGAAAGAACAAACAGTGTACACTTAAGAGTTACTGAACTAGGTGGCTGGCTCAGTCGGTTGAGTGTCCGACTTCGGCTCAGGTCAGATCTCACGGTTCGTGGGTTCGAGCCCCGCGTCGGGCTCTGTGCTGACAGCTCAGAGCCTGGAGCTGCTTCAGATTCTGTGTCTCCCTCTGTCTCTGCCCCTCCCCTGCTCATGTTCTGTCTCTCAAAAATAAATATAAAAGTAAGTTTGTTTTTTTTAAAAAAGTTACTGAACTAGTGGTGGCCAGAAGGGGAAGAAAAGGCTTTATTCAAAAAATATGATTTACTGCATGATTAGTTAGTAAGTTTCTCTTCAGCTAGAAGAGATTTTGAAATGTTGTCACAAATGGTATAGCAGTGTAAGTACCGATCCACTTTCATGGGAAAGAATAGTTGGAGTATGAAAATTCTAAACCCTTAACCCCACCCATCACATAAGAGCTATCAAAGGAAAATCAAATTGTAAACTCTGGTCATTCTTGTTATGATTTAAAACTCACAAATATGATGCTCTAATACTTGATCAAAGATCACAATATCTAACAGTACCTGAAAAGCATTTTTATTTGTAATATTAACTGAAAGTTAATAAGTGTTAGGGCAAAATGTATTAAAGCCAATTAGAGAATTTTACAGCAGAAGCAAAAAAGCAAACAAACAAAGGCCTACAGAATCTAGTGTTCCAGGCAGAAATTCCTTTCACGAGAAAAAGTGCATTTTCCGGGCGCCTGGGTGGCTCAGTCAGTGAAGCGTCCAGCTTCGACTCAGGTCACGAATTCACGGTTCGTGGGTTTGAGCCCCATGTCGGGCTCTGTGCTGGCAGCTCACAGCCTGGGGCCTGCTTCTGATTCTGTGTCTGCCTCTCTCTCTGCCCCTCCCCTGAACATGCACACACATGTGTACTCTCCCTCTCTTGAAAATAAAATATTAAAAATTTTTTGAAAAAAAAAGAGAAAGTGCATGACCCTTGTGGGGAGGTGGGGCAGATTATATACATTTTTTCTAGTCTTGAAGGAATAAACACTTCGGCAGTGACATTCACTAGTGAGGAAGAATAGGTAAGCGTCCTTGTTACTTCTGGTCCCTAAGAAATGGGCTTCCCAGCTCTCTGGAGTAGAGACAGGCAACTTCGTGTGCTCCCCGAGTCCTAAATTTTCTTTCAGGAGAAAGTTCTAAATCCTTATCCAGAGCCCATACACCCATTCAAAGGGCAGAAAAGGTAGAAAAGAACAGAACTGCAAGGGAAAAAAACACGTTCACCGATTTCAGAAGTTCTGAATGCCACCCAATCATGAGGTTGTGCAATAAAGGTACTTTCTGGATCACTTCCCGTTTCAAAGAGGCCCAAGACCACAGAAAAATCAGATCAAAAATCCTTACTCTTATTTTACCTACAATCTATACAAGTATCTCCCGTAAGCTGTACAATGGTCTTCCCTTATACATAAAAAAATTTTTTTTTAATTCACTGCCAGTTCGGACTATGAAGCGCAGACCTTGTTTATCTCCATGAGCTAACACAGGGCAGGGCGAGAAGTCCAAGGTCCTGTTAGCTTTTAAAGGTCAAGGATGAGATAGCCTGGCCTGTTCTAGGGACACGGTCTATATCCCTAACATCCTGCTGGGAAATGAATGCTGTTGATCACAAAGGAGGGGGGAAGAGAGTCGAGATATATTAACGCACGTATATTCCCACTGCTGAGAAAACCCCAAGCCACATCCTATGTGATAATTTGTTAAAAGAATTTTTTTTTCTTGGGACGCGTTCAAGCAACAGATGAATTACAACATGAGTCAGAGAGGGTAGCTGATAAACAGTGCATCACACATAACATAAGCCTGAATCAACACGCTGAAATCAAGACCAAATTAAGATGGAGATCTCTTGGCTCTCATCTGCCTCTGTAGTTACTACACTTAGCAGATTCAAGCTGACCCAAAGGGTTAAATGCATCCAAAAAGTAATTCTAGAAAAACCTCCAGGGTCTAAAACTAAGTGATTTTCTTTTCTCCTTTTGGAAGGCATAAATTTCAAAGCCATGAATTGTGCGCAAAACCCAGTAAGGCCAGTAAGTCTGTCTTCCGTTCTGCAGGTAAGAGCTGGCACTCAGCTGAGCACTTCCTAGGGGCCAGGGCGGTGCTGAGCAGGGCGCTGCTCTCATCCTCACCGCCCCACCCCCCACCCCGGGGCCTGGGACACAGGGAACGGGGCCTCCATGGAGGGGAGCTCCCTGACTTGCGGTAGAGGAGGAGCCAAGTAGGACGTCCGCTCAGTCTTACACGGGAGGAAACCTAGGCCCGGAAAGTCTGCGCAAGCAACCGGCCGACATCAGCTGGCAACAGGCAGGCCCCAGAAGTCACGAAGGCCCATCCACTCTGCCTTCGTGCCTTGGAGACTTTCTCTTCATCCACACGTGTCTATGAAACTTGACCTTTCCGAGTGAGACTCGCACTGAAAGCAGCCATCTAGTACACTTTAAAGGTTTTCTCCCCCCTCTTCTTTTTTTAATCTCACAACTAAAATAAATGTTTCTCTTCCAGGAGCACTTAAAAAAAATACTTTCCGGGGGCGCCTGGGTGGCTCAGTCGGTTAAGTATCCGACTTCAGCTCAGGTCATGATCTCACTGTTCGTGGGTTCGAGCCCCACGTCAGGCTCTGTGCTGACAGCTTAGAGCTGGAGCCTGCTTCGGATTCTGTGTCTCCCTCTCTCTCTGCCCCTCTCCTGCTCACACTCACATACTCTCTCTCTCTGTCAAAAATAAATAAAAACATAAAAAACTTAAATAAAATACTTTCCGAACTTCAGCAAATTAAGCATACGACTAAGAACAAGAACATCCCAGTACCGTAACCTTGCTAATACATAATGCAAACGTGAACCATTTAGTGTACATACGTTGGTTTTATCCGACGGCTCTCAAAATGGCCGGGAGGGAACCAGTGGTGGGCCGTGAAGAACGGCTTCCATCATTGACCATCCTAACTCCCTGCTGGGTGTCCTGTAAAATCCTGTATTACCTAAACGTCTTGTGACCACCCGTACTGCCTAGGTTGTGACCCAACGACGTGACTCTGTGACTGGTGTGGCTTTCAGGACGCTCCCCAGAGCGAGGCTGGAGCTGGGCCTAGAGGGTCTGATCTGCGCGGCCGCCCCCAGCTGCCCGTAAGCCTTGCTCCCACTCCCTCCGGGGGCTCCCGCTGCACTGGCCTTCTTCCAAGTCCTTGACCCCAACATGTCAGCCTTGCGTCCTCCGGCCACCGAGCCTTCGACAAAGGTGCTCCGTCTTTCTGGAACACTCCCCATCCCGTCACCAAGCTCATACAACACTCTTCCTTCGCTTTTTAGCTCAAAAATTCTCCCTTTGAGAAGCCCGCCCCGACTGCCCTGGACTAGCTGAGTGGCCCCTGCTCTGCCCCCGCATACAGCGCTTTCCCCACTTCGACTAATTCCTCTCTCCCACTAGCCCCCCATTCCATGAGGATGGGGGGCAACTGTTGCTCACCACTCACTGTACCCTGGGTACCGAGGTCAGGGCCCAGCGCGTGTGCGCTCATTCAATAACCCTCTGCGAGCCTGGTGTGCATCCGGTTCTGTTCTAGGCTCCAGGCATCTCTCCTGGACTTTAGGTTCTAATAAGGGGAAGAGGGTGCAGGCAAAACGGAAAACCAAACAATCACGGGGCTCCGGAGAACAATAAGGCAAGGAAGCGGGTGGGGACAGAGTTACTTATCGACAGGGTGAGGCAAGGCCAAGGCAGCATCACCGAGAATTTCTGAGCAATGTGAGCGTGTGAGCCACCAAATTTCTGGGGAAAGATCACTCCAAGTGGAGGAAGGAGCCGGCGGACAGGCCCGCAGCAGGAGTGCACCCGGAGCAAGCAGGCCCACGGGGACACCCCACACTGATGCTCAGCACGAACCAGGTGGCCCAGGAGACCTACGTGAGGTGGGACTGTTCGTGCCCGCAGCTGTTGGGGTGAAGCCAAGTTTTCGTCACAGAATCTCTCTGTTGGTAATGACACATCACGTGCTGGTCTGTCTTTACACCAAGGCAATGCTTATGTGTTCCTTACTTTCCCCTTGAGCCAAATTTGACCGTGTCATTGTGTTAGTGAAATTCTAAAATACATACTTGCACCTGACTCTCCCTGTGAGACGTAAGCATTTCATACAGAACTTGGACCTGTGGACTTGCAGATGCTTGCGTCCTTTTTTTATATTTTTTAAACTTTTGTAATGTTTGTTTATCTCTGAGAGGGAGAGACAGACAGAGCATGAGCAGGAGAAAGGCAGAGAGAGAGGGAGATACACAATCCGAAGAAGGCTCCAGGCTCTGAGCTATCAGCACAGAACCCGACACGGGGCTCGAACCCACAGACCGCGAGATCATGACCGGAGCTGAAGCAGAATGCTTAACCGACTGAGCCACCCAGGCGCCTCCTCACTCCCTTTTTAAACAGGGTCCCCAACATGAATGTGAAATGGCTGTGACTCACCCCAGGGAGCAAATTCTCAGGAATGCTTGACTGCAATCAGATCGCTGGATTGACAAAGGAGCCCAAGTATGTGTACGAGACCATATTTTATTGCCAATTTAATGTTTCTTCAGGGGTTTTAGTTGTAAAAAGAAAAAGAAGGTACCGCCAAAATGAGTAACAGAAGAGCACTGTGTTCAAATCCCATGGGAAGTTATTATAAAGAAGCAGTGGAAAAATGATCCCCGCAGCTGGTGAGAGCAGGCCAGACAGGCATGGCTGCGCAAGAGATGAAAACCGAACCTGGTGGTTTGAAAGGAACTGAAAGAATTTAAGAGCGTGATCTAACACACGAGGACAACATCCCAAGTAGGAAAATTCAGAAATGAGGCGATGGTACTCAAGAGAACAGAACCTAAGAAAGAATGAGTTACAAAGGAAATGCTTTTAGAGAGGAAGACCAAACTGGAACACAGCGGCAAGTAAACTCCACATGTCTTAGGAGAGAGAAGATGAAAAGGAAGACACGTTTTAGACCAGATTCAAAATGCCGAGAAAGAAAGTGACAGCCGAGAAAGAAAGTGACACAGAAGACAGGTTGGGAGGGAAAAAAAAAAAAAGACCAAAATGGGTTTGCGTTTGCACAGACAAAAACAAAATCAGTGGAACAGAACAATCCTGAAAACTATACCTCAAGAAAAAAAAAAAAAAAGACAGGGTATCCCCCGCACAACGAAAGGACACGCTGCGGGGTGCCTGGGGGCTCAGTCAGTTGAGTGTCTGACTTCAGCTCAGGTCGGGATCACGCAGTTTGGGAGTTCGAGCCCCACCTCGGACTCTGTGCTGTCAGCACGGAGCCTGTGTCACATCCTCTGTCCCCCTCTCTCTCTGCACCTACCCTGCTCAACCCCCCTTTCAAAAATAAGCAAACACTAAAAAACTATTAAAAATTTTTCTTAAAAGAAAGAAAGGACATACTGCACACCTGGAAAACAGACCCCAAACAACTAGACTGAAAACATAATAAAACTCGTGGATGTTAAAGCAGAAGATCTTTTGGGCGCCCCGTGAAAAAGAATAAGTCGTTTAGAAGAACACAAAGAAATGGAATACCATATTCAAAATACTCAAGGGAAGAATATTTGAACTCTTCTAAATAAAAATATGTATCTAACTAAACTGGCTTTCGAGGACAGAGGCTGGCCACGAACCCACGCGCCGGAATTCCGGGAGGATATTTCCCACGCCTTCCTGAAAACCGCACGAGAGAGAAAGCTTCAGGTAACCAAACTGAAGCAGCGTCATCAAAGTTCTAGAAGTGGGCCTGAATATCCACCCGTCCAACTAAGACTAACTGACGGCTGTCACGGAGAGCGCTGCGTTACGGCTGTGTGCTCTGTCGGCGTGGAGACACAACAGGTATCAGAGAGAGAAGACGGGGGGCGGGGGAGGGCACGCAGGAGGAGCAGGAAGAGGGGGGCCTTCCCGGCAGTTAGCAGTGTGAGTAAGAGGGTGTTTCTTCGCATCAGATACAGCGGAGAGGGAACGCAGGGAAAATGAGAGATTGCGGGCTAAATTTCGGTATTGCTCACCGTAGGAAACCAGTAGGCAATGACTCAAAATAGACCGGATAAAAATACTACGTACTGTTAGTTGTGGCAGATCATAAAAGGGCCAAAAATTCTGCCTTCTTTTGACTGTACGCCCTTGGCAATGTGTCTTTCCTACTCTTTCCATCAAGAGCAAATGTACTTCTCCCTAGAATCTAAAACTCTCACGTGACCTGCTTTGGCTGAAGGTCTAAAAGGTACTAAGAGATGATAAAACAAGGGTGTGGTTAAGAAATTATATATATAGCAGCATTAGAATACGTAGCCTTAATAAAAATGTTAAGTTGCTCTGAAAAAAAGGAAAGATAAACAAAACCAAAAACCATACTAATTAAAGAAGAGAATAAATAAAGCAGACCATATACAGAAAGGCTATCCCTATTAAAGACTTGTACACATATGTATATAGTATAAGATAATGACAGAACCATGGAGGCTTTCAAGTAACTATCAGACTGTGCTTCCTTCAAGGGAGATACTCTAAGCTAAAAAGAAATGCAAAAAAATATTAAGCTCTTCTCAATTGTCATAGAGTTGGTGAATGCATTGGTTTTGTGATTCTGAGTCTGCTGGGTACGTATTATGGGATAATGCGAGTGAATACAGGATATTCTAGTTCTACCATTTCCGGTATCGGTGAGCACCAGGATTCTTGGTATGGGAAAGAAAAGATATATATGTAGGACGGAGAGAAGTTAAATTTTATTTTATTTATTTATTTATTTATTTTAATGTTTATTTATTTTTGAAACAGAGAGAGACAGAGTATGAGTGGGGAAGGGGCAGAGAGAGAGAGAGAGACAGACAGACAGACAGAATCTGAAGCAGGCTCCAGGCTCTGAGCTGTCAGCACAGAGACCAATGCGGGGCTCAAACTCAGGATCCGTGAGATCATGACCTGAGTTGAAGTCGGACGCCCAACTGACTGAGCCACCCAGGTGCCCCAAGAGGTTAAATTTTTAAAAAACTGTAGTTCTGATGCTGAATAAGAAATATCAGTTTGAACTCATGATGTATTTTTATCTGAGAGAGAGAGAAACAAAGAGAAAATAATCTTAGCTTTGTCTATTAAAGGCTCAGAAACTGACCAGCCGAGGACCGGGAAGCTAACTCTAACACCCAGACTGTGGTCTTGAGACAGTTTTCATGAAAAGTAACCAGAGCTGCTTGGAGAAGTGCTGACTCCGAGCCTGGGGCAGACGGCGCACAAAAGGCGCCTTGGCAGGTCCTGTCCTATCACAGGGAAGTCAGAAGGACTCGGTCAACCCAGACCGGCTCTCCGCCTGCACTGGGTCCCTAGGAAGTGTCACACTGCAACGGACTGCAACACACTTAAGACACTGCGTTGTCAGAGGTCCATGAGTCGGTAAGGACACTAAAATGGAGTAACTGGCTGGTCACCGTTGGAGAAGTCTAGTAAATCCAGTCACTGTTCAACAAGCAGCGAACAAAAGTAAAGAATCAAACCCACATTCTGCTTTTTCCTATACCAACTGCGAGCCCCACGGGAGGGGAGCGAGGGCTTCTGAGATGTGTCCCAGCGAACACAGGAGAAGGGATGCAAGAATGACAATGCCGCCGCGCAGCAGCTGCTAATGAAATAACGGATCTGGATTAAAGAGAGGGATGGGAGAACACGTGAAGGGACACAGGGGAAGAAGATCCGTAAGATCAGGACTGCGGGAAACTGCAGACAAGAGACCCTGTCTCCTCAATAAATGAGAGGAAGAGACTCAGAGAGACCGACAGGGTAAGAGACATAACAGACATTTCAACAATCGCAATGTGTGGCCCTTACACGGATCCTGATCAAACGGAAAAAGAAAAAGTCGTATTTGTGAGATAATTGGACATTTTAACAGTAAATGAATATTTAATGTTAGTAAGAATTTATATTTTAAGAGTAATGATAGTATTGTGGCTATGTTGCAAAAAAAAAAAAAAAAAAAGAATTTGTCTTTAAGACATACACAGTAGAATATGCTTTTTACCAGTGAATATGATGTGGTATCTAGAACATGCTTCAAAGTAAGACAAAAAGGAGAGGGTGTTGGTAGAGATGAAACAGGATGGGCCATGGGAGGGGGAGAAGGGGGAAGGGGTGACTACTAGAAACATTCATTATGACACTGTTCTGTCTTTTCTGGGTATCTTTAAGAGTTATCTGCAGTAAAACGTTCACCCAGGGAGCCTGGGTGGCTCAGTCGGTTAAGCGTCGGACTTTGGCTCAGGTCATGATCTCAGGGTTTGTGGGTTCAAGACCCACGTCGGGCTCTGTGCTGACAACTCGGAGCCTGGGGCCTGCCTCAGGTTCTGTGTCTCCCTCTCTCTGCCCCTCCCCCGCTCACTGTCTCTCTCTGTCTCTCAAAAATAAACATTAAACAAAACAAAACAAAAAAACAGTTCACCCAGATGACAACCAGACACGGGAGCCTCGGCCCTCCCCCTCCTCATGCCCCTCAGAGAGCCTACGAGAGTTTTCTGTGGCCCACGACTCGCCGTGGCGCTGGCCTCTCTGGGAACAATGCTGCAATGCGCCGCCCTTCGGTTTTCCAGTCTCCTTCCCCAAAAAGCTTCATTAACTAAGGCAAAAGATCTGTCAGAACGGCATTTTCGCTTCCGCTGCGTTTCAGCTCTCCCAAGAGCTGTCACAACAACACACTGTGGCAAACCAAAGCACTCCCTTTTCTTTTTCACATGAAAAAGGAAAATAGAGCACTTGACATGCAACGGACTACGTTCCTCTACATTTTTTTTTCCCAGAATAATCCAGACAAGCCCTAAGCACCAGCTAAGACATCTTTGGCTTAAGCCAGAATTTGGCTCCCTAGGAACCTTCACTCGCGTGGGCTTTAGGAGTTCAAGCAGTAAATGGAGCCCACACATCCCCAAACTCAAGCTTTCATAGCTGTTTTCTGAACGTAAACCAGAGTTGCCAAAAAGTTCGACGGCCACAGGTCCCATGCCCCCTGTGGTCCTGCAGCGTGGCAAAGGTCCGATGCGCAGTAGGACCTGGACAGTCACGCGTCAGTAAATGAACAGGTGGAACAATGAACTTGGGCACGCGCTCACAGAGAAATACTATTTTCCACTCGGAATCTCTGGTAAGTATCACCAAGGGGCTAAGTCAGAGGAACAGCAGTTCAGCAGGCAAATGCCAGAAAGCCCGCCCCAGCACCCAGGAAGGCCCATGGCCACAGCCATCACTGATGGCACGTGAAGAAACGGAGAGAGTGAGGGGCCGTCCAGGAGGCCTATGGAGCTAACGCATGACGCAGCGTTCCCTCCTGCCAGAGATACACAGGAGTATCACCGAAATCAAAGTAGCATCATCTTCTCCCTCCCCCTCCCCCCACCAAATGAACAGCTGAGCGAGAAAGAAAGAGAAGGAAATGCTGAGGTGTCAGAAATAAGAGAACGTAAAGCCAGGAGTTCAGAAGAGGAGCAGCGGAGGCAGTGCTGGGAGGACCAGACCTGGGCAGCGGCCGCACACGGGGCCAGACCCGGCGCAGGCGTGTGCCGGTGGGGGGGGGGGGGGGCGAGCCGAGGGCCCCACATTGAGTGGGCCATGCAGAAGGGCTGCCCTCTCTCAGAGACCGGCCAACTCGGTCCTTGCCAAAGGCCACAGCTGGGAAGAGAGAAGGAATCATACTTGGAGCTGCTTCCACAAGTGGGTGTTGAGAAAAAGAAACAAGCATGGGAAACAGTAAAGATAAATTGCTCAAATTCACCATTTACAATTTTTTTTAAGTTTACCTATTTACTATTGAGAGAGAGAGAGAGCGAGCGAGCACAGGCTGGGGAGGAGCAGAGAGAGAGAGAGAGAGAGAGAGGGGGAGAGAGGGAGAGAGAGAGGGAAGGAGACACAGAATCTGAAGCAGGCTCCAGGCTGTCAGTGCCGAACCCAATGCGGGGCTTGAACTCACCAACTGTGAGATCATGACCTGAGCTGAAGTCAGACACTTAACTGACTGAGCCACTCAGGCTTCCCGACCAAATTCACCATTTGAAAGACAAATATTCTTGAGACGCCTGGGTGGCTCAGTCAGTTGAGCATCTGACTCGTGGTTTCAACTCAGGTCATGAGTTCATGGTTCATGGGTTCGAGCCCCATGTCGGACTCTGTGCTGACAGCTTGGAGCGTGAGCCTGCTTCGGATTCTGTGTCTCCCTCTCTCTCTCCCCCTCCTCCGCTCACACTCTGTGTCCCTCCCTCTCTCAAAAATAAATAAACATGAAAAAATTAAGAAATAAAAAATAAAAAGTTAAAAATTAAGTAAAATAAAAGACAAACATTCTGAGACGGAAGAGATGCAAATCTGCACCTATGCACCACTCACCAAAGACATGTACCCGTGCCTGGAACAATGCAGGAAAAGACTGGAAGCAAGAAGGCAGACAAAGATACCTGTGGCAAATACGAGCCAAGAAAAGCAACAACTTGCTGGCAACAAGTCACAGCACACAAAATTGGGTTCAGGACCAAAACACGAGACGACAAATTACTCACTAGAAGAACAGCATTCAACTATGCAAAGCCAAAACGGACAGAATTATGAGGGGAAACCAACCATGTCAAAACCATTGTAGGAGTTAAAAAAAAAAATCCCCATTATAAATTTATAGATCAAATAAACGAAAGTAATTAGCAAATAAATACAGAGGTGAGAACTTCATATTTAACAAGCTGGATCAGCTGGGCATACGGAGCCCTACCCCTCACAGTTAGGAAGCTACACTTCCTTTCCAAAGACACTTGGAATTTGTATAAAAATGAACCAGATCATAAAGCAAGATTCAACTAATACCACAGACTTTTTTTAAGTTTATTTATTTTTTTAAATTTTAATTTATTGTAATTTTTTAGTTATTTTTGAGAGAGAGAGAGAGACAATGTGATCAGGGGAGGGTCAGAGTGAGGGAGACACAGAATCTGAAGACGGGCTCCAGGCTCTGAGCTAGCTGTCAGCACAGAGCCTGACACGGGACTCGAACCCACGAACTGTGAGATCTGACCTGAGCCGAAGTCGGACACTTAACCACTGAGCCACCCAGGCGCCCCAGTTTATTTATTTATTCTTGAGAGAGAGAGAGAGAGGGGATGCACAGAAGACGGGCACAGAGGGAGAGAAAGAATGCCAAGCAGGCTCCGTGCTGTCAGCACAGAGCCCAACTCGGGGCTCGATCCTACAAACCATGAGATCGTGACCTGAGCCAAGATCAAGAGACAGACGTGTACCTGACTGCGCCCCCGGGTGCCCCTGGAACACCTTTGTTTTCAGAGGCAGACTGTCTAGTGTGTGTGCACTAGTGGAGGAGAAGGGCAGAGGCGGGGAACGAGAGAGAAGCTGAAGCAGGCTTCCCGCTCTGCGCGGAGCCCGACTCGGGGCCCGATTCCACAACCCTGGGTTCGTGACCTGAGTGGAAATCAAGAGCTGGACACTCAATCAACCGAGCCACCCAAGGGGCCCCTCCCCGAGACCATCTCTTAACCACATTCTCTAACACGACGTGCAGGGAGCCAGCAACTCTGGTGAGGACTGGCGTACAAACTGGAATCAGCCTCACTTTCTGCCCCATTTCTCTGAGCACAGAGCAGCCGGTCTTCCAGCTAACCTCACATGGACACCGCATACACGCAGACAGGGACCCGCCACAGGGAAGGCTCTACATCCACAGAGTACAAGGCACGATGATGACACAATAGCAAAGCCTGAGCAGCTCCCCACAGGAGGCAGACAGAGCCTGCGTGGCCCCAGGGTCTCCGGGGAGCGGGGCAGGATTAAGGAGCCAACCCAGGACTAAGAGTTCAGGGGAGCCAGAGACAGCTCCGGTGGCTTGTTCTTACCTGTGAGCTTTATTTAAATTCTCTCTCTTCCTCAGTCTAAGACTCCTAAAAGCTTTCAGGAGCTGCTGTTTCTCCAAGACAACTACCGAGTTATGGATTCTTTTGTTTTGTTTTTCCTTATCAGTGAGCTCTCAAAGAAGAGCTGAGGCCTGGAGGCAAACCCGTGTATTATCATATCCTGGGTCCGGCACCGGCAGTCTGGATAATTGAGATTCATTACCAGGTACACCTTCCTGTCCAAACGTGAATTATGGAAAAAGATCTTCACTCCTAGGGGAAGCTGTTTACTGCTGGCGGGAGATTGCAGCATTGAGAGGGTTCGATTTCTCAAGATAAGAAGCCAAAGATCAAGCTCTAACATAATCACTTTTCAAAACGCCAGCAAGCACGGTAGGGGGAAGTTCCTTTCATTCGAATTAGAAACCCAATGAAAATTTAGAGGGAAGTCTTTAAATCTACTTTAAATGCTTTCCTGAAAACATTTTATCTCCACTTCTATGTAATTTCGCACACATTATTCCCTTAAAATGTCTCTGAAGCAATATTAAAACTGAGTATCAACTGGTTGTAAACATTTCTCCAAGGAGCGAACATCAACAAAATATAAGCGTTGGCAGGGCCATTCAGACCCTGGCCTGTGGCTGTGAGGTGTACACATCCTCGTTCAGATCCATCAAATCTATTACCAGATACGGTGGCTGTATTTTACATACATACATACTATACCTTTTCTTTTTTTTTTTTTAATGTTTTATTTATTTTTGAGAGAGAGAGACAGCGTGAGCAGGAAAGGGGCAGAAAGAGAGGGAAACACAGAATCTGAAGGCAGGCTCCAGGCTCTGAGCTAGCTGTCAGCACAAGAGCCCAACGTGGGGCTCGAACCCATGAACCGTGAGATCATGATCTGAGCCAAATTCGGATGCTTAACGGGCTGAATCACCCAGGCGCCCCTGCATATATCCTTTCAATACAGCCCAACCCAGTATATGTAACAGCAAGGAAGAAAGATCTAACTTCATGAGAAAGGGCAAAATGGAGAATTTAAAGAATGACAGATTTTAAAACAGTCTCTGATAGGTATTTTCCAGAACAAATACTACCACTCCTAATTTTTCAAAAAAACCAACACATGGGGGTCTTGAAGTACTTCCGTTTCGGCTGACTTATCCAGAATACTCACAGATCATCTCGTCACCGAGTTTCTGTTTGGAGACCTGGGAAAACAACCAAATTAAGTTCCTAGGCTGCTCTTACTAGAGGAGGAAGGACGCCTCCCACCTGAAAGATAAGGATGGATGCTTCTGGGAAATGCAGGAAGCCTGGCTTGAAGTTGGCCAAGGCTTGTCAGTATCAGGAGTTAATACTGATAATGGTCCCATCAATGCAGCAGTCACAAAAGGGGCAACCCCCCTGAGACAGAAAGGCAGGGCACCCCGTCCTTCTCAGATGGAGGTGGGGTGCACAGACACCCCAGTCCGATGAAAGTCAGAGAGGCCATGTCTGCGGAACAGCCTTCCAGGTGGGTGAGTGAAGGTGGTGGTGTGCCAGCGGGCACACTGGGCACCGACAGTCGAGCTGGGCACGTCCACCACGTGCACTGCTGCCTCTCCTCATTACCACCCACCCGTGAAAGGGTCCTGGAGGCCAAAGGATGGGGCAGAGCTGCGCAGTGAAGCCAAGGATTTGATTAGTTTGACAGACGTAAACACAGCACCTTCCTCAACTCTCGGCTCCAGCAGGGAGGAGTCCTCGCGGTCCCTGCGCCAGGGCGAGAGGTCAGTCCACGGAGCGGGACACTCGGGTGTTCTCACTTTGATTTCAGCCAGATTTGCTACTTGCCCCTTTCCCAGCCACCTGCTGAAAGAACTAGCGGAATCTTCCACTGGGTTTTACTCTTCTCAGCCCTTTCCTTTCTGGGGGGGCCAAGGTACCAGTTAAAATGAGCCCGAAATGAAAGGGCCAGCAAGCTCAACCACGGAGCCGTGCTTTTGCCAAACCTCACCCCGCAACAGACAAATTAAGGCAGAAATCCAGCAGAGGGACTGATCTCGAGAAAGAAGGTACGAGGAAAAAAAAAGACAACATCATCTTGGATGAAAGTCAAATTCAAGGCACAGAATGAAAAGCAGAGAACAGATACGTGGGGGCACTGGGTGGCTCAGTTGGTTAAGCCTCCAACTCTTGATTTCATTCAGTTCAGGTCGTGATCTCACGGGTTCATGAGTTCGAACCCCCACCTCAGGGGGCACTCTCAGAGAGAGCCCTCTCAGCACAGAGCCTGCTTGGGATTCTCTCTCTCCCTCTCTCTCTCTCTGCCCTTCATTCCCTCTCCCTCTCTCGCTCTCTCAAAATAAATAAATAAAACTAAAATAAATAAATAAAAGCACAGATGTTCAATACACAAATAAACTTCACCTTGATCCTTGGGCTATACGACTACAACTTTTAAAAAGTGACCAGAGTTGTAAGAAACTGAGGATACAGCCCGATGTTCTCGTCTCAGCAAGGAAAGACCCTGTGTCTCCATCCACCTGATCCTCTAGGACACCGTCAGCAAGTGCGCGGGTCACCGGCAAGACTGCGTCACCACGACAGCCCAGTGCCCCCGTCAGGCAAGAGCCTCCTGAACAGGTACCTGTCCTTGAAGCCCAAAAAGCCCAGAAATCCTTTTCCCTCAGGGCTCTCGGCCGAACCCCCTGGAGGAGAAAGGAAGGCAGAAAGGAACACACACTGGGCTCTGAACCACTGCGCCCGCGGAAACCTGCGGGGGAGGTTCCTTGGGGACTTGAGTCCCATCTCCGTAAACCAACCAACCCGGCTCCTGACTGACGTGTGCTTCTGTCTCACGACATCTTGCCTCCCTGCGTAGTCGATGCGTCACTGCTGACCCTGCTCACCACGGCACGGCGCCTTGTGCCTGGACACAGCACGTCTGACACCCCCACGTGCCCTCCAGAAGGCACATCCCAGTCCCCTCGTGCCCAGGGACACTGGGCAGCATTTGCGCGCTGTGCCAGGGGGCCAGTTTCACAGGGCGAAGTTACAAGAACATTCTAATGAGTGGGTGAATTCGCAAACGCAGACTCTGTGCAGGCTGAGGCCTGAGTGTGCCGTGGAAGCTGTTCCCCAGATCAGCTACCCAGACTGAGTGTGGGGGTGAATGCTCGGGCCGACCTTGGCACAACCTTCCAGACGTCTCTGCGTCTACAGAAGCCTCCTGCGACTGAGGAGGCCGCTCAAGGGCTGGCGTCCACCGCAGAAGCTGAGCCAGAGCGTGTCAGGTGGAGGCGCCCAGAAGGCTCGGGGGAGGGCCCTCACCCCAAGGTAACGGGTTCGTGAGAACAGCAACCCAGCCGTCGGGAGCCACAGCATAGAAAATGAAAGACAACTAAGCATCACTGTGGCAACAGTTGGGGTCTTTTGTCCCAAAGGTATAGGCAGGAGAAGCTTCTGACGGGGAGTCCCTCACGGCCACAAACGCAGCCTCCCGGGGGCCCCCTGGTCCTGCAGGCTAAGCAAACACCAAGGGCGTCCGCACACAGGCTCCGCACCACCGCGGTGCACACCCCTTGCAAAATCGAGTCAGCAATATTATTTCTATGTCTGAATTTCTGAACCTTAATGTGTGAATTAATCCTTGTCCCCTCTGAAGAAGGGGACGGGGGGAAGAAGTGTACACTGACCAAGCAGCCGGGGCCAGGTGCCGTGTCGAGAACATGACCTTCGTGAGCTACGTCAATCTCTCCCAGGCCTGAGCCATGGATTTCCCCACTGTCCTCTCACAGCTGAAGGCTCAGAGAGGTTAAATCGGGCCCCTGCGATCACACAAAGTTACTCCCCAGTCCGTCAGCCCATCTGGGCTGCTTCCAAGAGGTTAAAATAAATTGAGAGATGGCTCGGGTTATTTCAAGCCGAATGCTCATTCAGTGAACTCAACTGTGCGCAGTATTTCTTACAAAGTTAATTCATGAGTTCTCCTCTAGGTACTCAGATCTCTTCCAAAAAGAGAACAGGAAAAACTGTTTTCTTTCTTTCTTTTTTTTTTTTAACATTTATTTATTTTTAAGAGACAGAGAGAGACAGATCATGAGCAGGGGAGGGGCAGAGAGAGAGGGAGACACAGAATTAGAAGTAGGTTCTAGGCTCTGAGCTGTCAGCACAGAGCCCAACGCAGGGCTCAAACCCACAAACCGTGAGATCATGACCTGAGCCGAAGTCGTATGTTCAACTGACTGAGCCACCCAGGCGCCCCGGAAAAACTGTTTTCTATGGAAAGTGCCCATGTCTCTATTTGAAAATCTTCAACCCACGTCGTGGAAGATTGCACACAGACCCAGGGCGCGCTGCAGGAGGGAAGGGTGAGGACATGACCTCCGGCCGACCCAGGAGCTGGCTCCAGGCGATCGGGAGGATCCCCACCCCCTGCTGGACCTCCCCCGCCTACTGTTCCCACAGTGGGAGCCGCGCCAAGGACGCAGCCTGGAGACAGGAAGGTGGTGCTGCAACCATTCAGGCAGAACATGGGACTGAACCCCGTGAAGGCCTCTATATAGACTTGGAAGATTCCAGCCGGCAGGAGCAGAGATCTACTTGCCTTGTGGCGGCCCAAGACAAGCCTCGTAAGTAAGTTCCCGTATTAAACCTGCTGCCTACCCATCGGGGACATCTGCCTCTTTCTTCAGTCTCCCTTGTCCTCTGTGAGTATGGGGGCCAGTGTGCAAACCCACATGGAACCTAAAAGATGTTTGCATTCTGACTCCAACGGCATCACTTGACCCAAAGTACAAGGGTGGCCCTGAGCAAACGCCTTAAAACCAGGGCCCCCGGGTCAGGGTTCTCTAGCCCCAGATTCTGAAGGGCTGATCCCACGAGGGTTCCTTGCCGCCTATCTGGCGACACGCCGCACGACAGGCACGCCGCACCGTGCACACCGCACGCTACATCTGTCTCCGCTACTTAGCAGGAACAGGCATTGGGCTGACAAGCTGTGCTTGAGGCAGGAGCGGGGGAGTGGCCGCCAGCGCCACAGCACCACCTTCTGGCTGGTGAGTCGTAACTAAGACACAGAGTCACCTATGGAGTTAAAAAGCGCTTCAAGAGTTTGGTAATTAACCCAGAAGGGAGACGCACTAGAAAACTTAGTTTTCACAAGATCTGAACAAAGTCAATGTAAGTAGGAGGCCAATCACAGACAGAAAAAAAAAATTTTGTTGTTGTTTAGGCATGGGGGAGGGGGTCAGGGAGAGGGAGGGAGGGAGAGAGAGAGAATCCTTAAGCAGGCTCCACACCCAGCTCGGGCCGGTGCAGGGCTCCATCTCACTACCTTGAGACCGTGACCTGAACTGAAATCAAGAGTCGGACGTTCGCCAGCTGAGCCGCCCAGGAGCCCCTGAACAGAAACCGTTTTAACCAGAGGTCCCTACTGGTGATCATTCCACTTTTGGAAACACAAGGGCCCCACCCCCGCAGCCTCTCCTCGCGCCCACACTTCAGGAGCTGCCATGCCCCAGGAAGGAAATTCCTCATCGGGTCCTCAGAGTCACACTCATACCCTGCTGGGTGTGCAAAAAGGCTTTCTGCTGAAAGGCAGCGGGGCCAGCAGTCACGGTCAAGGCCGTCACAATCGGACCCCTTCGGGCCTCGCCCGCCACCGGTACTGGATGGCAGGAGGGAACATACCCCTCTCGCAAGGGTCCTAACAAGTTGAAAGACGGAAGAGCGAATGTGACTCGGCATCTCTTCTGTGTCCCCCAAAGTACAGGACTCTGTGCTGGACACGGCCCTCGGCCTGAGGGAAACGGGGCTTCACACCCCACAAGCTGCCGCCACCGCCCAAAGCAGACCAGGAGACCCCTTGGGTGAAGAGACCGGACGGCAGCGAGGAGCCTCCACATTCTCTACTGGCTCCAGGTCTCTGCCGCCCCAGGAGCCCCCGACAGCTTCCAGGCCTGCCGTCTTCAGTGCGGTGCCCCCGCTCCTGGTCAGAAAGGCCCTTGGGGGTGACCTTCTTCCTGATTCCACTCATCAGATAACGGCATCTGCCCAAGCAAGGGGGACGGAGAGCAGGGTCAGACGCTGAACCCTAACATCGCTTTCCTGGTAAGAAGCATGGAGGCCTCCTCCTGGTCCACGGAGAGGTGACGTAAAGGATTGAACATTCCTCCCCGGTGCTGTCCACACAACACCCTGGCCCCAGGCTCTGCTAGAGACAGGAAGCCCCCAGGCCTCAAGATCTTTGTCCATTACCCTCACCTGCTCCCCCCCCACGAACACCTGCTACGGTGACATGCATACATGGCGGTCTCCTAAAGCACGTGACTTCAAACCTTTGTGACCAAACTGCAATATTGTCATTTTATTACAAGCTGGTACACCTCCGTGTATATCTGCATGTACCGACTTTGATACCTGAAAAAGGTGACATTAAAAAAACCCAAGACTAGCTTTATTATATGGGACTCACTCTGAGATTTTCTAAATCCTTCCTTTTATAAAAATGCTGCTCAGGGGCGCCTGGGTGGCTCAGTCCAGTGAGCATCCAACTCTTGACTTTCGGCTCAGGTCAGGACCTCATGGTTCATGAGGTTGGGCCCTGAATCCAGGCTCTGAGCTGACAGCGTGGAGCCTGCCTGGGATTCGCTCTTGCTCCTCTCTCTGCCCTTGCCCCACTTGTGTGTGCGCACGCTCTCTCTCTAAATAATTTTTTTTAATGCTGGTCACACTCACTAAAATGATATCACAACCCGCTGAGAGAGTGTCAAGCACACCGCCTGATAAGCCCTGTCACCAACATCCACTTTCACCCCGCTCCTGGTGCCTGCACACGCCTCGCTCTTCCCGGCTCACCCAGGGACCGCCCTCCCTCAAGGACCCCCCCCAGGCCGCTCCTCTCCCAGCCCCGCTCGGCACCAGCGCCTTCCCAGATCCGGAGGATGTAACGTAACAGCCACGGCTCGTTCCGCTTCCCACGGAGCCTGGGCTACTGAGACAGAGGGCGTGCGACCAGGTCTGGCCCAGCCACCTCCTCAAACACCGGCCCTCTGCAGGCCTCCGCTCGGCCATTTACTCTCCACCTGGACTCACTCCAGAAACGCTTCCGTAAACGACATTCAACAGGTTATCAAAAGATGGATCCGTCAAGTGGGATTTCTTTTTTTATAATCTTGTTTGTCAAGGGATAATTTTCGTGAACTCTAAATCGGGAACTGAAGGGCACTGTCACCGATTCTTGGAAGCCAATGGCCCGTTTATTACTCGGTGTAGCATTTATAGATGTGGCAGCTTCCCAGAGAAATTCAACTTGGCCTCAGTCTCTTCGACAGGGCTATGAACTAGCGTAAATGCAAAAACCACCCTCCTAGACTTAAAAATAAACAGAACTTGCTCGAATATGTCCATCTATTTCTGACTCGGTGCTACAACGCCACCATACACACATGGAAGAGTGCCGTGCGGGCCGCGGAGCCAACTCCGACAACAATCAGGCTTTCCAAAGGCAGCTCCCTGCTCGGTCCACAAACTTGGCACTCAACACCTGGAAATTCTTTCAAAAGCCCCAGACTTCTAAAAGAAAACTAGTTAGATATAGTATTTTTATTTTTAAGACTTGACTGAATTAAAACAAAACAAAATGCCAAACCAACATTACAGCAAGATTTGTACAAAGGATAAATGTGTGATGCACAAATTCCGTGTTTCTACTTTCTAAGGTCCCCTCCGGCCGTTGCACCACACGGACCCTCTGCTCCAGTCCTACCAAAGGATGTGCTGGTCTCGCTCTCCAGCAGAGCTGTCTGAGCCTTCCGGGACCAGGCCACCTCCCGGGGTCAGCGCAGGCATCACCTGCTCCAGGGAACCCTCCCTGGTGACACCTGGTGACACCGGTCTGTGTCTAGATGCCAGTCTGGGCGGGTTCTCCCTCATCAGGGCACTGAGCGTGCGCAGGTGCGCTGACTGTCTAGATGCCCATCTGCATGATTAGACCAGGAATTCCTTGAGTACAGATTATTATTTCATCTCTGCTCCCCGTCTAAATTTAGTCCCTCCGTTCTTCAACAGTACACCGGCAAATATTTATGCAAAGGTGAACACTGCAGATTTCAGAAAAAAAACCATCTTGTTAAAAACTGCGGCATACCTTCATAATTATTCTCTTCTCTGTTCTTACTGTATCTGTTCTTACTATATCAACACAGACATGTAAGGTGCCCAGCAATCTACAGTGACAAATCAATAAGGCTTACACACCATCTGATGATATAATTATAAAAATGCACGCCTGAAAGTGACCCTGCTCATGCTTGAAAGTGATATACTTATTCTGGAAATTAACAATTACCAAAATCAGCAAATAACCTCTAAGTAGCTCACATTTTCCTTTTGCTATATAATATGCTGTCATAACTTATTTCCCTTTCCTTATTAACCGTCTGGTAACAAAGGAGTGGGGTGGGGGGAGAGTCACTTTTAAACTTTTACTTCAGTGTGTTGTCTTTTCTATGCTCCTCTTCCCAATACTACAGCGGTTTGCTCCCTGGCCTCTGATGCAGTTAGACAACAAACCAAGGGGCACCTGGGTGGCTCAGTCAGTCAAGCATCCCAACTCTTGATTTCAGCTCATGTCACGATCTTGTGGTTCATGGGATTGAGCCCCGCCTTGGGCTCATTACTGACGGCACGGAGTCTGCTTTGGATTCTCTCTCTCTGTCTGTCTGCCCTTCCCCTATTTGTGCTGTCTGTCTCTCTCTCTCAAAAATAAATAAACTTAAAAAAAAAATCAGTACCCCACATTTCTCCGTTTAACATGTAGAAAGGACAAAGGCCATTCCTACTAGTCGGACAGTGTAATATAAAGCCTTATTATTAAACAGTTATTTTAGGCAATGTTTGCTTCTTATAACCATACAACCTGAAAAACACTAATACCTTGATATACTGAAGTGGGGTAAGGCAAAACCATGATCTGAAGTGCTAGGGTCACCACCACCACCATTTAACACTCCAGTTGTCTAGCATTTTCTGGCATTTTTGCTAAACATAATGAAGTGACATTCAGCCTGCTACTAAAGTGATATTTGGGCTTCTTTCCAGGACAAACAAGAAAAGACAGGTTGTAAAAATACTCGACAGTGGAAATACTACAAACAAATATGACATATCAAAAATGTTTCATAGTCACCCTTTCAGAACAGCGATTTAAGCCAAGAAGCTGAAGGAGGAAATTTCGGAGAAACTAATTCCATAAATTTCAGGATTAGAAAAGAGATACATAAAATAACTACAGTCAAACCGTATGAAGGAACTTCTCAGCTGTCTGAGTTTCAAAAGCAAAATGTTTCCCTTTGCTGCTCCAGCACACGTGAAAAAGTCAAGTAATGATGTTTTAGTCTTAAATTTAAATATTTAAAAAATTGTTTTACAATTTATTTTTGAGAGAGAGACAGACACAGAGACAGAGTGTGAGCGGGGGAGGGGCAGAGAGAGAGGGAGACACAGAATCCGAAGCAGGCTCCAGGCTCTGAGCTGTCAGCACAGAGCCGGACACAGGGTTCGACCCCTCGAACTGTGAGATCATAATCTGAGCCGAGGTCAGAGGCTTAATCGACTGAACCACCCAGGCGCCCCCTTAAATTTAAATATTTTATCACACAGGTAAAACCTGTTCACTCTAGAAAGGTCAGAAAATTAAAACATTTTAAAAACCACAACACATAATATAGTAAAGCTACCTGTAAGTCTATCACCCCAGAGACTTACTGGTGACATTTTTAGTAACAAAATAATATTCTGAATTAGCCACGAAGTGCCCCCAAATCGTTTCCAATTTGTTGAAACCAGATTTATTTCATTTTTTAAAATAACAAGGCTATAAAATATGGACTCCCGGGTGAGAAAACAATTGTTAAGTGTAAAGATGGACACAGCTAACCTGCTTCATCAGCAGTTCACTATTTCTGACGACAAGAACCCAGCACCAAAGGGCACCGGAAGCCTCCGGAGCAGGGCGACGTTTACACTGAGTCCTCAAAGTCAGTCTAGCAGGGGCCTGAGAGCAATCAGACAGTTGGCCCCACAGCTTTAAATCTCCTCCTACCAGCAACATGCCAAAAATGTACTAAGAGCCATCTACAACTATGGCACTAAATCAGGCACGATTTCGTATTCTGCACAACCTTAAATAGGACGTACGATAAAAATGACAACGAAACGTACAACTACATTCAAGGAGACGCAGAGTTATCCGAGTGTATAAAGGGATGTATCCTATCCCTGGTCATACAGATTCAGTCCATCCAAATAAAGATGTCGATACAATTAATTTGTTAAAATGTCAGTGAAAAATCTCAGTGGGCTATTTGACCCCGACAAACCGATTCTAAAGCTCAATCAGAAGAATAAATACAAGCTTATTTTGAAATAGGTGTCAGAGGCCTAAAACTGCTTAAATTAAATGTCCAACAAAACTGTTAAAAGAACAAACTGTAAAACAATATGCAGAGCATACGTTCTTTTCGATGAAATATAAAAAACCATATACACAACTGAAAGGTAAGTCCCAAATCCTGCTGCAATTATCGTTAATAAAGAGAGGGGCACTGGACAATTTTTTGAGTTTTCTGGTAGTTTAAAATTTTACTGTTAAAAATAAATCATCATTGCTTAATAAGAAAAAATGAGTTGTTTTTAGATTTTTTTTCATTTTCATTTGAATCTAATGATTCTGCATCTCCAGAAATTATTTTTAAAATAAAACATACAAGGGCACCTGGGTGGCTCAGTCGGTTAAGCGCCAGCCTCTTGATCTCGGCGCCGGTCATGATCTTAACAGTTCATGAGTCTGAGCCGCGTCAGGCCCTGCGCTGGTGGCGTGGAGCCTGCTTGGGAGTCTGTCTCTCCTCCTCTCTGCCCCTCCCCCGCTTGTGCGGGCGCGTGCACCCTCTCTCTCTCTCTCTCAAAATAAATAAACAAACTTAAAAACATTTCTAAATGAAAGACAGAAAGACTAAGGTATTAACAAAGATGCTCTTTAAATTAAAGAATTCAAAATAGTCAACACTTGTCATCCAAAAGGGATACAGTTAAATAAGTTATGTGAAAGGCAATGCATCCGACAAAGACAACACTCCCAGAAAACTGTGTGACAGCACGAGAAATGCTCGCGACCTACTATTAACTAAAAAAGCAGACTCAAAAAATGCATTTGAAGCCAGATCCCAAGTGATATCAAAAAGTTACGAAAATACTCATCTGTACAAAATACCCTAACTAAAAAGAAATACTCATTGAAATAATACTAGTATTTATGACTAGGTTGTGAGACCATTGGTTGAATTTTCTTCTTCATATTTTCAAGTATTTTTCACATTTTCAACAATGAATGTGATTTACTTCTAAAACTGGGAGCAGGAGAGCCCAACAAAAGCAGTTTGTTACAAGTGTTACAAGTGATACTACAATTAGATGCAACAGATCTACCAACTACTCCGACAGTACAACGGAAAGCCAACATTCTTAGGTCCAGACAATACAGCCTCGAGAACTCGAAAATGAAGTCGCATGCTGTGGACCAGAAACAATTTACCACAACGCGAAGATTCAGCCTCTAGCGCTCAAACACTGCCTCTCTCTCTCCTGGCCACACTGTCACTGCCACAGAACTCATTTTCTTACTGCTGCTTTAAAGCACGTAATTACATGAAGACCCTGGGAAGCCTAATCTGGCAGCCAGGATGCTTTCAGCCCTATTCTCAAACCAACTAATGCCCTAAAGAATACTAATTAGGGAGATTCCAAGTTCTTGCTACTCTCTTAAATAAATGTGCCTGAAACAGATTTCATAGGACAGATGTGTAACACTGCTAATTCTCCAGATTAAACGGATGGGGGAATCAGGAAAGCAAGAAGGCTCTTAATAAATATTATTAAAAATTTCCACAGTGCTTTCTATGGATTAAGCGATTTAGAGGAGCTTAAAAAAAGCCAATTGCTTTAAACAAGTTTTCAACAGAAGATACATATACACAAAACAAGATGTTCACACTGTCTTCGCTAACAATGACTTTCCTTTACCACTAAGCCACTACTACAAAAACTTGGCATGTACAAAAACAAATACGTTATTTCTAGGATGCAGTACTTACAGCATGAAAATCATGTATCGTTTAAACACGCCAAGTAATTTATTAGCCCTTCCCTCTAAAATGAGCTTATTTAAGAGAACCATTATAAAGTCATGTCACAGCTGAACTCACTGATCTACTGTTATATTTATAATTCACGTTAACGGTTGTATAGTTAACACTACCCAGAGTTTAAGATTAGGAAAATTAACCTGAAAGGAAAAACATTCAGTTTTTGGATTCTTCCCTGAGTGTTCTGTACATTTCCTCTTTGACAAGAATAAATACACAATAACGGACTAGCCAACTATGAAAAAGACAACAAATAGAAACAAAGATACCAAAAGCTTTAGATTTTGTCTATTGGTATACATGCTACTCAAAAGGAATTGAATTTAAGTCACTTTTAATTGGTAAAGGAGCTAAGTCCCAAGTTTTTTGGTTTTTTTTTTAATGGATCTTCAGGAATGAATGAAGACATCCGAAAGGCTAAGTAAAGAGAAAAGAATCCAGCCTTTTAATTTCTTAAAATACATATGACTATTTAAAGCAAAACTATAACACGATTTTGTAGGGTTTGTAATGCATGCAAATATTATACGTATGCCAAATACGGCTTGAAAACCAAGAGAACTGGAATAAATGAACCTGTATGGAGTGCTAAGGCTTCTACCTCATATGTGAAGTGGTATAATATGAACTCTAAGCAGACTGCGAAAAGTTATGCATAGATGTTAAAATTTCTAAAGGAACCACTAAGAAGTAATGTAAAGAGGTGGCATTGGAAAGGGAAGAGAGAAATTAAAATGGTATTCTTTAGAAACTTCAAGTAATCCGAAAGAGGACAGGAAAGGGAGAAACAAAGGAACAAAAACAGAGGGAACAGAGAACAATTTTTAAAATGACAAAAGGGTGGCTCGGTCACTTAAGCCTCCAACTCCAGCTCAAGTCATGCTCTTGTGGTTCTTGAGTGTGAGCCCCGCGTCAGGCTCTGTGCTGAAAGCTCAGAGCCTGGAGCCTGCTGCTTCTGCCCCTCCCTCACCTGCTCTCTCTATGTCACTCTATCTCTGCCCCTCCCCTGCTGGTGCTCTGTCTCTCTCTCTCAAAAATAAAGAAGATTAAAAAAACTTGTGTATCCATCTAATAACAGAAGTCTTAAACCTGACGTGATTAAAAGGAAATAGACAATTCCACAATAATAGAAGATTTTATTAACACCTTATCTCAAAAATTAATAGAGTAAATAAGACATTGGTAAAGACATTGAATATAGGAGCAACAGTAATATTTAAACACCAAATCATAAACTGCAGAATTCACATTCTTTTCAAGTGCCCATAGTCTGCTCAGCAAGTTAGACCTTCTGTTAGGCCATAAAGCAAATTTCAGTAAACTTTAGAAGACTGAAATCATAGTGAAACCTCTAATCACAACAGAATTAAATTAGGAATTAGTAGCAAGTGTTCGAGGAAAATTTCTAAGCACTTGGAAAGTAAGCAACGTCTAAACAATCCAGGGTCAAAGGAGAAATTAGAAGATACATCTAACTTCATGATAACAGGATTACAACATGTAATTTGTGGGAGGCACCTAAAGCAGCGCTTAGAGAATAATTTGTGGCTTTTAATGTTTATATTAGAAACAAAAAAAGGTCAAAGCCAACGGCTAGGAAAGAGTCTCGGCTACATTCACAGCGCTAGCGGGCCACGGGGGCTTGCACACCGCACACAAGACAAGAAGGTACAGGCGAAAGTAAGAAATGGGGCAGCTGTGCGCACCGTCTTCCCAGCCCCGCTGGCTGGAGGCGGACGTGTCACCGGCCCAGGTGTGTGAGCACACACTTGACCAATCACACGGAACTACGCTGACCCAGGGGTCCCTCCAGGAAGCCAGGCAAAAACAATTTTAGAAGAATGTTTGAAAACCAACCACAGAAGGCAGCTCTTTCTGCCCTCGGGTCTTGTCTCTGTGCTTTAATAAAATCAACTTTTGCATCACCCCCCCCCAAAAATAATAAATAATAAAATAAAAACCACATAAGGGTCTACCGCAAGAAGTAGGGAAAAGAAGGGCAAAGTAAACCCAAAGCAAAGGAAGGAAAAAAAGAAAGGCAGAAACCCAGTAAGTAGACAATAGCAAACAATACAGAAAACGAACTAAACCAAAAGCTGTGTCTCTGAAGAGACCGTCACAATGAGCACCCCCACCTAGTGTGATCAAGGAAAAATAAGAACACAGATCCCCAATATCACATGTGACACAAGCCGTTAGTCCTACAACTTGAGCAGACGTTGAAAGGAAAACAGAGGCCACAGGTAAATTTTAAAGTCAGAGCGCCCTGTAGCAAATCGGTGCTGAACAATCGGCTCCAGCATGTCCACAGCCCGAATATTTATCTGTTCTGCCAGGTAAAGGCTGTGCGTTTAAAAGCACTAGTTAATATAAGCGCCTCACACTCCAAGCCGAAGCGGAGCACGTGTCTCCCTCCATCCTCACAGGCTGTCCTCAAGAGCTCCTGAGGCGGCGGGTCAGAAATCCATGCAGCTACCTGTGGGCTTCCCAGACTCACGGTCAGGTTTCTGCCTCTTCTAAAGTGCCTTTATCAATTTCTGCTTTTTAAATATGTCTGGCAGTATGAGGCAATTTCCAGCTTTCAACGTAAATCAAAAGGTTGTTTCTCTCAAGCTATTACTATGAAAATCTATGATGCATTTAGGACACTCAAGACAAAAATATTCCACGTCTAAATATTGACAGTATGACTAGAAGGTTCTCTGAACTTCTGAAATATTGCTGGCCCCCCCTTAACAAAACTACATTAGAAATATAAAAATCTTGGGGTTTTTTTTTGTAAGTTTATTTTTATTTATTTATTTTGAGTGAGAGAACACAGGGGAGGGGCAGAAAAAGAGAGAGAGAGAGAGAGAGAGACAGAATCCCAAGCAGGCTCCAAGCTGACAGCATGGAGCCCAAGGCGGGGCTTGATCCCATGAACCATGAGATCATGACCTGAGCCAAAACCCAGACTTGGATGTTTAATCAACTGAGTCGCCCAGGCGTCCCAGGAATATAAGATTCATAAATATGAATGAGCAATTCAGAAGTGACGGTTAACAGTGATTTTTCACTCCGGTGCTTGGAGGAACATTCTCCACCAGTGACACTAAGTGACGTTCTCCACGGTCACAAACCACCTTACCTTAAGAGCCACTACCAGGGGACAATGCTCAGTATACAGCTCCTACACGCTATCACACCTGAATACCCCGAAGCCACAAAAACCTTCACCTTGACCTTTTGCAAACAAACAAAACAATCAGGAACCAAACCAAATGGCGCTCGGTAGAAAGATTTCAATAATCAGTATAATAAGATCCCCTAGAAAAAGAGAACTTTCATAATCAAGATATTGAAAATGTTTTTTTTTTTAATACTGGTTAGACTTAGTATTATCAAAAGAAAAAGATGAGTGTCAGTTTAAAAGCCATTTCTTAAATGTAAATCAAAAATTAGTTTGTAACAGAGCCAAAGAAGCCATTACAGGCTGCTATATAAATAGGCATTTAATGATTTTTCCAATGTTGCATTATTGATCTAACAGGCCCTCTGTTTCCGCTGAAATGAATAAGTAATTTGTATAAGTTAACACTAATAGGATTTGCAGCACATTAGCTATCCTAGACCTCTCTCGTCATTAGAATTACTATTATAAAAAACAGATTTTTACACTGTCTTTTAATGAAACTGCATACTTTTAGAAATCACGACAAAAGACCAGAGACATCAGAAATATCCATCCCATGGGGCACCTGAGTGGCTCAGTTGGTTAAGCGTCTGACTTTGGCTCAGGTCATGATATCTTGGTTTGTGAGTTCAAGCCCTGCATCAGGCTCTGTGATGACAGCTCGGAGCCTGGAGCCTGCCTTGGATTCTGTGTCTCCCTCTCTCTGCTCCTCCCCTGCTCACTCTCTATCTCTCTCTCAAAAATAAATAAACATAAAAAAAAATTTTTTTTAAATAAGAAATATCCATCTCATGCAAAAAGGCTTTTCTTTTTTTCTTAATTGTTTTAAATGTGTTTTATTTATTTTGAGAGAGAGAGACAGAATACGAGCAGGGAAGGGGCTGACAGGGAGGGAGACACAGAATCCGAAGCAGGCCCCACACTCTGAGCTGTCAGCACAGAGCCTCACATGGGGCTCAAACCCACGCACCATGAGGTCATGACCTGAGTCGAAGTCGGAGGCTTAACCGACTGAGCCCCCCAGGAGCCCCAGCCGAAAGGCATTTCTAAGTCACAATACCTTGAATATCATTGACCCAGCTCAATAAATTAACTACTCTCAGCACTAAAAACAACGTGGTGAGCAAGAAGTCTGCTCCCTCATCTCAAAGAGTTCATACATCACCAGGGAAGATAATCAAACAAAGTATGTCCATAAAGGATGCCAGGTTGCAAAGAAATGGGTCCAGAGAAGACATCCAGAGAAATGGACGTCTGAGCCGATGTGAGGCAGGACATGGGGCACAGCCAAGCTCTGGAGGAAAAGGACCGTAAAGAGGTGGCTTGCGGCAGAGAAAACTGCGGTCCTAGGCACCGCATGTGCTAATGGCAGGGGTTTCTGCGAAGTGTTGTCTTATAAGACCACAACGGGGACTGAGACTTTGCAGTAAAGCTGCATCTCTCCAGAGACAGCAGTCACCTACTTCGTCTAGGAGGACAAGTGAAAAGGTCACAATTTCATCTGGGCCCCCTCCCCATGTTTCCCACTGAAACACGAGTGTTTTCACTCCTGCCACCGTGTGTTCCGGGCACTGGAGAAGGAGCCAGCGGGGAACGGGATGGACTCAATACCGCCCTCGCAGAAGCGACACACAAAACCAATGGGATCAAGGCGCCTCCAGAGCAGCATGGGTCCGCAGTGAGACACTGAGCCTGCAAGCTGCTGTCGGAGGCACCCTTCCATCACCAGGAAGGGAGCATCACTACTGGACATCACATGTGGCGTCGCAGGGACAGGAGAAGCTGTGACACCACACCCGCACAAACAAGGAACCTGCTTGTGCAATCGATTTATACCTCATGGCACTTGTGCACACTCTCATTTCTACTGTTCACAGCCAGGGAGGCCGAGCAGATATCTGAATGACTGCCCAGCCTTCGTCAGGGGCCACTGCTGGGGTGCCAGTGCCCCCCCCCCGAAATGTCCGTGATCTCACTTCACAAAGTGACCGTCACCATCCCCACCCGTCAGATGAGGAGCCTGTGGCTTAGAGACTTCACATAGAGAGACTGCCCGTAGACACACGGCTGACGGGGCCTCGGGCGCGAGGGGAGGCCCCGGGAAGTTTGGCTTGAGGCACGTACATCCCCTCTACCCCACCACGTGGCCTCAGTGTCACACAAGTGTGACCTGGGGGAGAGGTGAAGGGGGATGCTGCGCCAAGGAGGGGACTAGACTTCCAGCCGGGGCGCGGAGTGAGACACTGAGCCTGCAGCCACAAGAAAGTCCTGCTACACCATCAATCTCAGAGTCTCTCTCCCCTCCCCAAAGTTATTTTTAACTCTCTAATAATCAGTCATTTTGGGACCCCTCTCAACGGTCTCCCGGAGGACTGTGAGAGAACAAATCACAGAAATAAGCAAATACCAAGACGTTTAACAAGCAACATCATTCACATCCTGTATCCTACACTATTCTTGCTGTCACGTGCTCCTGAAGGGCATTTCACACTGAAATCCGCTACTAAATAGCCGTCCCACAAGTTCAAAGCTGTGCCAGGCTTCACAGCATCTCCTGTAATCTTCACAACACTCCCAATAAGTCCCTACTGCCGTCCGCACTTTGCCGAGATAAGCAGAAGCTTATCAAGGTGAAACAGCTAGCCCAAGGTCACACCGCCATAGGTGGGGCAGCAGTAGGACTCGAGGACCTAAGCTTTTCATTACGACACAGCCCACATTCCGGCAGCGGTCATAAAATTAAGAAACACCGAAATATTCTGATAAGTTTTCATATATAGTTACTCATATAGTTACAGTACCAGAATTCTACAGTTTCAGTATGTGGCACCTTGTTAAATAAACGGAAATTTAATTAGACGTATCACTTTAGGGGGGGCCTGGGGGGCTCAGGCGGTTGAGCATCAGACTCTTGATTTCAGCTCAGGTCCTGATCTCACGGTGGTGGGATCGCGCCCCCCATCAGGCTATGCACCGAGCATGGAGCCTGCTTTAGCTTCTCTCTCTCCCTCCGCCCGATCTCCTGCTCGCTCACCCACTCTCTCTCTCACAATAAATAAATAAACATTAAAAAAAAAAAGACGTAACACTTTAAAATCCCATACCTCTTCCATTATTAAGCACCAAGCAAACTAGAAACTTATTTGATTAAGTAGCCGTTTAACAACACATATTTTATTCAGTAAGTTTTCATCCTAAGAAAATCCATTTTCAGATGGTTAATAGCAAAACGACTTAGGATCCAGGAAGAGGTGTGGTGCTCCTCCTCTCTCCCAGCCTATGTTAAAAGCAAATAAAATATCTTTCGGTTTGCTTGTAAAACACGTAGTGAAGACAAGTTTAATGGGATGGGTATCACTTTTTGGTGCTCCCCATCCTTCTCAATGGGCTACTTGTAGTTCTCAAAGCAAACCTGCAGCTCGTTTTTATAGAAGTACGATGGGTAGGGAACAGAGAGGGGTCATCTCACACATGGAGCTTACTGATTCCCTCCTTTATTTCCGAGACAGCTCTAGGCAAACCAGGAGGCGACGCTGTGAATCAGGGAACTGGAGCCACAGCACGAGGCGGGGCGCGCTCGCACTGTCATGCACGTACGAAACCCAGACCCCAGCACTCACCGATCTGTACTTGTTCGGGCTGGCTGAGGGAAACAAACGCTGAGGTGTCATCGATCCAGGAGATCTGAATGTTCCCTGTGGGAGCGAAATCAAAGTAAAGGGAACACGTGACCATTCAGATCGCCGCCAGACTGGTAAATATCTGATGGATTTCAGAATGTGTTCATTTTTTTTTAATTTTACTCATAGTTTTTTTTAATATTTATTTATTTTTAAGAGAGAGAGACAGAGCATGAGCGGGGGGGGGGGGGGAAAGAGAAAAGGAGACAAGGAATTCAAAGCAGGCTCCAGGTTCTGAGCTGTCAGCACAGAGCCTGACGTGGGACTCAAACCCATGAACTGTGATCATCATGACCTGAGTTGAAGTCAGATGCTTAACCGACTGAGCCACCCAAGCGCCCCTGTTTTCATTTTAATTTAAAAAAAAAAAGGTTTGTGTGATATTGGGCAGAAAATCCCTCTGTGTTTCTGGGTTCTCATCAGATTATGATGATGCCTCTGACTGCGTTAAGCATTTCACAAGAGACATAAGCTTTGAAAATTACGACTGGGAGACATTAAACGAGTCAATGTAGCAAAAAGTAAGAAAAATTCAAAGTCGCTCTCAAGGCCAGGCAGAGAAAACAGGTAGATAGAAGAGTCCCAAAGAAAAGAAGGCGTCAGAGAGAGAAAACCAAGACAGACTAACAGTTGTCAAGAAAAAGCTGAGAGGGACAGAAAGCGGCCTCGTGAAACCAAGTGATGTTCACATGAAGAGAGACAGACCGTCAAGAAAGGCTAACTGCCTGCGGACAGACAGACGGAAGGAGGGCGCTAGGGAGAAGGAAGGACACGGGAGGTGGGGCAGAAGCTGGAGAAAACGGAAGGGAAATTATGATTCTAATTATTCTGCTACTGCTCTTCTCAAAAAGACACAGAAGACTGGAATTATTAAAACTGGGTGAACATCACTGGAACGTGGGAGTGAAAAAAACGTTTTAATTCCCGCTAAAATATTCAAAGGCTACAAAGGCTTGCAAACTGCTTTGTGACACGGTTGTAGGCCAAGAACTCACTTCCTGTTGCACAGCAAGGTGCCATAATGACTTCCTCAATTACAAAAGTCCTTTCTCTATTTTGTGTGTTTTAGATAAATAGTAACAGTGAACGTTTATTAAGTAGTTGCCGCATGCCATAAACTATGCTAACTGCCGTCCATGAATCCGCTCACTTAGTCCTCATGAAATCCCTAATGCATGAAGCGGCATGATCGTCATCTCCAATGAGGACACAGAGACTCAGAGAGATTATCTGTCCAGTATCACACAGCTCATTTTTTTTAAATTAAAATAAAAACAGGAGCGCTTGAGTGGCTCAATCAGTTAGGTGTCTCAGGCTCAGGTCGTGATATCACAGTTCATGGGTTCGAGCCCCACATCTGTCTCCAAGATGGCAGTGCAGAGCCTGCTTGCGATTCTCCCACCTTCTCTCTGCCCCTCCCCTACTTGTGCTTTTTCTCTCTCTCCCAAAATAAATACATTTTTTTTTTAAAAAATGAGGGGTGCTTGGGTGGCTCGGTTGGTTGGGCATCTAACTCTTGATTTCAGCTCAGGTCATGATCTCAGGGTTGATGGTTCAAGCCCCACATCAGGCTCTGCACTAATCGTGCAAAGCCTGCTTGGGTTTCTCTCTCTCTCCCTTGCTCACTGTCCTTCCCCTGCTCGTGCTCTCTCTCTCTCAAAATACCTAAGTATGCTTTTCAAAAAATGTTTAAAAAAATGAAAACAAAATTCTACTCAGAGCATTCTACTTAATTTACCCGATTACAGGTGACTAAATAGGGTAAGCACTTCACAATACAGGAAAGGACAGCAGCAACATCAAAAGCTCTCAAAACAAAGAGGCCACGAAACTCAACTGCACTTCCAGACCCATATTTAAATTAAACAGCAAGACTAGAATTTCAGAAGTGGTTGAGGCCCGCTGCAAAGACTGGGGTAACCTCCCTGGAAACAAACCTGTTTTCACTTACTTTTCTAAAAATTGAGTCTGGAAAGTGTTTTACTTACAAAAGCAAATACATATGTGCTTATTTTAGGGAATACAGAAGAGCACAAAAACGCCTACCTCAAAGTCAGTGATGGGGCACCTGCGTGGCTCAGGCAGCTGAGCGTCTGACTTTTGATTTCAGCTCAGGTCATGATCCCAGGGTCGTTGGGATCCACACCGAGCGTGGAGCCTGCTTAAGATTCTCTTGCTTTCCATGAGCCCCATTTCAGGTGAGCTCGAGCCCTGCTTGGGGCAAGAAATACGAGCCCCGCTTCTCTCCTCTCTCCTCTCTCTCTCTCTCCCTTGTGGGGTTCTTTCCCTCTCTCTGTCCCTCATGGGATATGCTCTCTCTCATTCTCTCTCTGTCACTGTCTCTGTCTCTCTCTGTCCCTTGCTCACTTGTGCCCTCTCTGTCTCTCAAAAACAAAAGATTCTCTCTCTCACTCTGCCCCTCCCTGTTCTGCTCTCTCTCTCTAATAAAATTTTTTTAAAAATGGCCAGTGGTAATAGCATGAGGCTTCCTCTCAGTCTGATTTCTATAAAAGTATTAACAAAAAAGGTTATATAGGACTCCTACTTTGTGTCTGCTTTTGACACTAAATGGTAAAATATGCACACTTTATCATCTTTTTAATAAACCCTTCAAAATATTTTTTAAATGGCTACATACCAGCCAGTTGAAGAGGACACTGGCCCGGTGAAAAGGTACATAAACATTAAATGACAGTCTTCTTATTGGCTGTTTAGATTTTGTACTGCCTTTATCTAAAATTTCGAAAGAGAATAGCTTACATACTCCACTGGTTAAAATAAAGAGGCGGTGCTGAAGCTCACTGCTAGAGGGGTCTTAATAAACCCTCACGGAAGACTGTAGGTTCCGCCCATCCCCTGACCTGATAGAAAGGAGCCCTACCGCGCACACAACTCCTGTCCTGGTGCTCTTGGACATCTGCGTTCGTCTGCTTGGACTGTTCAGTGTCAAGCAGCAAGTGCCTGCCCGTATGAAATAGATGTTCTCTCCGAATTTAATCTTCAACATGATTTATCCTCAGCCTGGATGGATTTTCCATGGTCAGCGCTGAGGCCAGTCACAGTAACAGTACCCTGCTTTCCGCGGATTAATAATAGCGCTCTATTGGGGGTGCTACGGAAAGTTCCTGGGGTCACATTAGTACCAAAATAGCCGTGGATCAAACCCTGCAACGCTCCATGAGCGAGATTAACCCCGTGCGGAGCAGCACTCTTTCATGACCAAGCTGAGGCTGTCACATACCGGCGGCCACCTGCAGAGACCAAAACCAGAGCGACATCCTGACCCTACAGATGGACCTGTGGGCTACTTACCAAAGGCACTAAAAAGCTGGTAAAGGTCGCTGGTTTTCCATTCTTTGGGGAAGGTCACATGGAGAACATGATCACGTTTTGGTTGCACTAGGAGACAAGTTTTGGATAAAAGGTTGACAGCGGAAAAGTGAGTGAGCTCCCAGTGGTTGTTTAATGGCACTGACCCCGAGCGAACTTGAGGAACTGCTGTGAACGACCCGATTACCGAACAGCTCCCCGAAGTACTCTTCGGGACGCCGGGACTCGGCAACCTCACCCCCGACTCGGGCTCTGATACTTCACGAAACCCACAACCATTTGAATCCTGACACTTCTACGCAGACCATAGGAATGCAGGAAGTTCCTATGAAAATTATTTCAAGGTGGGGGAAAAAGGCTATTCTGTTCAAGACATCTCTCCTTTTAATCTAGTTGTCTGCATGTGTGCATAACGCACCATCCCCATTCGATGGGCTGAGTTCAAGCAGAGGGAGTCCCGGGACCGAACCCCTCTGGATCCTCGGGGCCAGAAGCTGGGAATAGGGTGCTGAGCTCGCAGAACTGCTGTCGGAGGAGGACACCACGACAGAGCTCTGATGCGGACGCGACACCCACGCCCCCCGATCATCACCGCCAGCGACGGTCCTCATCGGCTGCAGCTCACCCACATCTACGTCCCTACTGCATGGAGTTAGGCCCATAAACCAGGCTAGAACGAGAGCAGAGGAACAGAAGAGGGGGCGGGAGAGGAGCATGAAGCAGAAAACTAATCCGAAGCAGCAGTAACCACGTCCCAGATGGACTGGCCTTCCGAGGTTTTCAGTGGAAAAGGAAAATAAAAACCCAAAAAACCCTTACCCAACCAAAACCAGACACACTCAAACAACTGGAAAATAGAGAACTTATGGTTCCTGACGCGGCTAACGCATCTCAAAGTTTATCACGTGCACTTACGGGAAATTATGAATTCAGAGTTCTGAGTGAAAACGAAATAATGAAGAGAAGATATATGTTTTTTAAAAACTCAACTCATGCGTAAACTGGAAAATGTAACTCAAGAGATGGGTTAATCAAGACCCAAGGGTAGCATTACCTTAAGCATACTATTCATATCAACCACAAAATCACTGCCTATTTTTAAGTGAATAAACCTCTTTCTTCAGAAATCCTTTTCCTGCCAGCCCTCCCAGACCACACACTTAACCGTGCAGATGCAATGAGAAAACAGAAAGTCACTTACAGTCTGGTCCTTCCAAGTTCAGATAGGGGATATCCATGACTCTCATCAGAAATAACCTACAGAAAGAACAGAGAAACATGTGACGGGCTCATTTCCAGTGGAAACAGGACATCGGCATTATTAAGTCCTTCGGCAGACACTTCTTGAATGTATTACTTCATTTCTAAAATCATGTTAAAAAGCTCTTGCTGTTCACTTCAAAGATTCTTCTTTAGGACTAAATATTTATCATAAATAGAAAAAAAAAAAAAAGAAACCCACCACCCTGCAGCACCCCCGGCTCCTACAACAGTTCCTGGCTTTCGGCAGCTGCTCAATAAATACTAGCTACACGGATGAAACCAGTGAGCAGAGAATCAGAAGAAAGTCCTCCCGGGTCTGCTTGCTGGTCAAGGGAAACCGAGAGAACAAATTATGAAGGGAACTCATATGACTGTTGGAGAGCTGAGAATGAGACAAAATGTCTTTTTTTTTTTTTTTCCTGAAATGGAAAGTCACCGGATGAATACCAATCTTATTGGTAAATTACACAGTGTGGAAGAAGGGACCACCTCAGAAGCCCGTGCCATTACAGTCATTTAAAACATTTTAAAAGCGTAAAATGAAACAATCCACGGTAAAGAAAGCGGTCACACAGATATAAAACAAAGAACAGGCATTTTACGTATATCTTCCAAAGCAGATAGAAAGGCACTTAAAAGAAAGCGCACTTGTAACTTGTAACTCTCGGTAATCCCATTTTTTTATTTGCAAGATTATGAACGAAATATCAGGCATCTGGTGGTGTGTGAGATGATTTTAATAAGTTTTACTAAGACGACAACACACGGTACACTTCTGGTGGAGGCTGCATTATACAGCAAATTAAAAAGGCAATCCAAGAGCCCAACAAGCAATTAGTTTGGCTTCAGTGACCCACAATTAAGGCGTATTATTACCAGGCATTCAAACGCCAAGCAGGGCATGATCTAGTTTACAGCGGGAACCATCAGCATGAATATTACACTGTTTGGTTAATGTCAGAAAAAAAAAAAAACACGAAGCCATGGTACTCTGTGGTTTTAGAACTTGCTGCCTCGCCTACAGTTTTACAGACCAAACCCTATGGCTAAGAAACCAATTTTATTTTTAGTTCCCTAATTTAGGCTCGCCCATACTATTCTGGTTCTGGGGGCCATTTTTGGTTTCTTTAGTTTTTATTTATTTATTTTGAGAGAGAAAGACAGACATGTGAGCAGGAGAGGGGCAGAGAGAGAGAGAGAGAGAGAGAGAGAGAAAGAATCCCAAGTAGGCTCTGCACTGTCAGCATGGAGCCTGATGCGGGACTTGAACTCACAGACCGTGAGATCATGACTCAAGCTGAAGTCAGAGTCTTAACCGACTGAGCCCCCAAGTGTCCCAGGGAGCCATTCTACCCAGTTCCACCAACAGCACCTGCGACCCCAGGAGACACTAACACACACAGCGCCCAGGACAAAGGAGTTTGTCACCGACGGCAGCTATCACAACTACGGCCAGCCAGAACCTACAAAGTTACTCCTGCGTGAGAAGGCTCAATGGTTTTATGCTTCATAAAGTTTTCAATTTTCCATTTAGTCAATTTAGAGATAGTCCCCAAATTCTAAAAACCAAATTTGGAAAAAAAAAAAAACCCACCTTAATTTAAAAGTTAATGGAACATATCAAGCACCAGAGAGATAATTTAAACTTTTAACCCTGATTTCAACAGGAGAGTAAAGGCTTGAATCGACACGTTCATTGCTACACTGTCAAACACCCCAAAAACCAAAAGCGACCTTAAGGGTCAATAATATGCTGGACTGTCACTAAATTACAGCTCATCTTCTCAAAAGAACATTAAACAATCCAAATTAAGTATAAAAACATTTCTTAATGTTTATTTATGTTTGAGAGAGAGAGAAGGTGTGAGCAGGGGAGGGGCAGAGACAGAGGGAAACACAGAATCCAAAGCAGGCTCCAGGCTCTGAGCTGTCAGCACAGAGCCTGACACAGGGCTCGAACCCACCAACAGGGAGATCACGACCTGAATGGAAATGAGACACTTAACGGACTGAGCCATCCAGGCACCCCTACTATTACTTTTTAAACTTAAAAAATAAACCAAAGGGGGGCGACCGGGTGACTCAGTCAGTTAAGACCGGCTTCACCTCAGGTCATGATCTCACGGTTTGTGAGTTCGAGCCTTGCGTCGGGCTCTGTGCTGACAGCTCAGAGCCTGGAGCCTGCTTCGGATTCTGTGTCTCCCTCTCTCCCTGCCCCTCCCCTGCTCGCACTGTCTCTCGCTATCTCTTAAAATAAACAAAAAACATTTGAAAAAATTGAAAAAATAAAATAAAATAAACCAAAGACTAAGCAGAACCGAGAGGCCCCGGGGAAATAACTAGAAATGACTGAAAATGCCACTGAAATCAATCTTGGGGATCCTGTGCCCCATCTTACCTGTCGTGGGGAGAGAGGTATAAAGTAAAACCACATGGCTGAGTCTGAAATTGCTTGATTTCTCTGTAAAAATACTGTTTTGTTTCTAAAATCATAGGGCCTCACTAACACATTGAGAAAATCGATGGTCCTTTGAATTGTAACAAGAATAACACTTAAAAAGGAGACTTCCCCAATGGATCTCCCCACATGAGTGTTTCAAAACCCAGTTTTGAAAAGTATCTTCTGTCACCCAACATCCAGGCTATTTGTTCTGTCATATTTCATCTGAATTTCACCTCTGACTGAAATAAGCAAAAATCTGTTCTTCGCCAGAAGACTTGAAAGTTGTTTTTTTTTTTAAGTTAGCTAATTCCACACTATCTTGTTTGCTTGCTCAACACTTTCACGAAATAGAAAGCCCTTTCAAATGAAGTATCAGTGGCGCTTCTCATTCTTCCCCAGTGCCTCCGTGTCCGGGCTCGGGAGAGCAGTGAACAGCCCCAAACCCTGGAAGAACACGCAAACCCACTGTGTGTGTGACTTGGCCGAGCGCACCTCTGCAGAAAGCTGCACAATTGGGAAACCGACCCTAAAACTGTAGCTGGGGGCCGGGGGAACCGGACCAAAGCCAACTCCCCAGCGGCCCCCCACGCCCGCGTGCCAGGCCTTCCATGAGCCAGCCCTCTGGTCACATCCCTGCGCTTCTGAAGGAAACCCACATGGAGTAAACACATGAGTAAACCTTCGCTGTACGCTCGCCTCACACGAACTGGCTGTCAAAGGCCTACGCCTCCCGGAAAGAACGTGACGAACTACCTCCTGTAAGGATCAAGTGCGGCCCAGCGTTCTCGAACACGAGGAAGTGCGATCGGCACGGGGGAGGGTGCTCCTTCCCGCCAGCTGTGCTGAGCCACGCTCCTGCAGGCGGCCTTCGGAGTCCGCGGCCACCAAGGACAAGTGGGCCCACGCTCGCACAAGACGGTGTTTCTACTTCCATGAAGATTCAAGATGGCTGTGATTTAGTACAGACAGGACGGGGCAGAAGTCTTGCCACATTCCCGCAGGCTCTCTCGTGAAATATTTTAGCACCTAGTCTCTAAAAGGGGTGACACTGGTAACTCCGTCAAACATTAAAACTAAAACTCTTATTTGGTACGACCGCCAATTTTACACCAAAATTCTATCTATCCTAAGAAACTGTAAACCCAAGTTCACATTCTAGATGCCACAAAGCAAAGTTCACCCCTGTGGGCGTGTGTCAGATTTTTAGCGTTCTCCAATGATTCATGAGGTTGTTTATCCCGGCTCTCAAACGCGTCTGGAGAGATCCAACAGTCAAGCACAGCAAATTCCAAGGTCTTCTGCTCATCATTCTAGGTAACTTCAGCTCAGCCTCTGTAACAGGCTGTTCTGCACAATGTTTTTAGCTCCACAGTTTCCCACATGCTGCTCGGCACTCACAAAAAGCCATCTGCCCATATCTTTTCCAGACCAGGGCGGTATGACACTGCGACCTAGACTATGTGGGGAGCCTTGCTAGTGGCTGAAGAAGTTCATTCCAGATATAAAACTCCTTAGCGGGCCAGAACCTTGAGTTCTTATCAGAATGAGGTTCCCCAGACCAGCAATATCAGTACCGCCTGGGACCCTGGTAGAAAGGCAAATTCCCAGGACCTACCTAAGACCACTGACTCAGAAACTCTACCGACCGAATCACCGAGTTAACAGAACAGGAAAAGAGTATGTTGAATGTTGTGCTAACTGCCATTAATGATGACTCATTAATCAACTGGCATAAAAAGGACCAAGAAGCTGTGCCAACTGCTCCAAAAAGCATCCGTCTTAATGATTTGTGTACATTAAACGAGTCTGGCTTCCAAAACAAATACCAAGGAAGCAATAACCAAGTCTGCTACCACTCCCTGAGACCAGGAGGGCCACTGTGGCCAGCACCTAGCTTCTCTGCAAGAGCTAAACAAGGCGACATTATTGCTGACAACAGTTGTTCTCATTTTTAAGAAAGGTGAAAAAAGATCACTAATCCAACTCTCTTGCCGACTCACAGCAAAAGTACCCCTGGTTCTATGAATTGGCTACAGATGAAAACATCTAGCTTCACGCGTTAAGCTTCGGCACTAATGTGGCACCGAAGACTGGCAAACACTTGGCAGGAACAACATGCACGACACACGGAATCAGACACCTCTAACCTTATCGAAATTCTCTGACCTCACCAGCAAGTGTCAGACTCGGACTCTGGCAACCACAAAGCACACTAGGCTGCTCAAAGAAGTGCACTGGGATTAAAGGCGATTCTTTGATGACACAACAGCTTGCCTGGGACTGTGGCTGCTCCAAACAATTCCCTAGCTGTCGGGTGATAAAAAGGCATTGCCGAACTCAAGCCAGTGTTAACCCATTTTATGCAGGGAAGCTCAAGGAAACACAGACAGCAGGAGCGCATGGGAGGCGCAGTAGGTTAAGTGTCTGACTTTGGTTCAGGTCATGATTTCTCAGTCTGTGACATCAGGCTCTGTGCTGACAGCTCAGAGCCTGGAACTGGTTTCGGATTCTGCGTCTTCCTTTCCCTCTGCCCCTCCCCTGCTCATTGTCTGTCTCTTTGTCTCTGGAAAATAAATAAACGTTTAAAAAAAATTATGGGGCGCCTGGGTGGCTCAGTCGGTTAAGCGTCCGGCTTCAGCTCAGGTCATGGCTCACGGTTCGTGGGTTCGAGCCCCGCGTCAGGCTCTGTGCTGATGGCTAGCTCAGAGCCTGGAGCCTGCTTCGGACTCTGTATCTCCCTCTTTCTCTGACCCTCCCCTGCTCACACTGTCTCTCTCTGTCTCTCAAAAAAATAAATAAAAAACATTAAAAATTTTTATTATTTTTTTTTTTTATTCTTGCTAAAGAAAACAAAGACCTGGGCAGGGGCACCTGGGTGGTTCAGTCGATTGTGTGTCCAACTTCAGTTCAGTTCATGATCTCATGGGTTTGTGAGTTCAAGCACTGTGTCAGGCTCTGTGCTGACAGCTCAGAGTCTGGAACCTGCTTTGGATTCTGTGTCTCCCCCTCTTTCTCTGTCCTTCTCACCACCCCCAGAAATGAAATAAAGAAAATTGAAGAAGAAAAAAAAAAAGAAAGAAAACAAAGAGGGCAAAAGTGATACTCAAAACTGCATGCAAGAAGTCCTGAAGGTGATTCCGGAACTCTCTACAAGAGGCACAAATCCTGGGGAACTGAAAAGATCGTTACAGTTCTTTAAAATTCTGCATTACCACATCTATGTGTAAGATCAATGATTCTACTTGGGAACAAAAGAAAATATTGAATTCTGTTCCCACAGCAGCATGCTTTCCAGGGCTATATCCAAAGGTAGAGGAAGAAAGCGAATCGGAGTGGTGTGTCAGGGGCCACTTTAAGAAGCAACTGGCAGGGGTGTGCCTGGGTGGCTCCACTGGTTAAATGTCTCACTTCGGCTCCGGTCATGATCTCAGGGTTTGTGGGTTCGAGCCCCGTGTCGGGCTCTGTGCTGACAGTTCGGAACCTGGAGCCTGCTTTGGATTCTGTGTCTACCTCTCTCTCTGCCCCTCCCCCAATGACACTCTGTCCTTCTCTCAAAAAGAAAAAAGCAACTGTCAAAAACTGGTCAGGCCCATTACGGTGCAGGAGAAGTGCTGACTGATGCGAGGCCCAACCACGAAAGTTAGGGTGTAAACGGACCATGGCACGCCCACCCGACGAGCCACTGAACGCCGTCTCCGTGATGCTGGCCGCTAGTTTTCATGTCTTTGGAAAATTCATCACTGTATTTTTTTAAGTTACAAAATTATAAAACAAGTGCCATCTCAATCAGTAAATGAATCATACTGATCTCAATTAGTAAATGAAATAGACACAGAAAACATACTGCTAGGACACGCACTAAAATGAGGGGATTTTTTTTTTCTTTTCGGCTGGTGGAATCATGAGGGGATATTTTGTGTTCCAATGAGAGAAAAAAAAATTTGAAGCACAAAGTGCCTGACCAAAGAGACAGCGTGTCACTGCGTGTTCAGCCTCTCCGACCCTCTGGCCTGCAGGACGCGTGACAGGTAGGGAAGTGCCGGCCTCAGTGTCCCAACAACGAGGCAGCGGCTTCCCGGGCTCCCAGGCTTGTGGTGGGCCGCACGGCAGCAGCGACGGGACTCACGCCCAAGCTTCTCGCTACCAGCTCGACACGGATGCCCACCTCCCCCACCTCTGCTGGGTACTCCTCCCACATGAGGCTTTTAATCTGAGCTGTTCCCAAAGCCTCCCTGTCAAAGGGTGAGGCTGGAGTCCCAGAAGGAACAAAACAGGGACATGTCACGGGTTTATCCTCAGTCCCCACTCAAGCCCCAAGGGAAGCGAGAGCTTGAGCCTGAGGCCCCAGAAACAGTGGTGTGGTAACGCTCTAAGGGTTGGTGAAATTACAGCCAGGCCTGGACCCAGGAAACGAGGCTGCCGTTCGAGCAAGAGCTGTGGGGAGGCTGAAATTTGAAGGCGATGGCAAGGACAGGCTGCACGGAAAGCGGGCTGTCACAAACGGAAAGGACAATCTTCCCGGGGTGCCTGGGTGGCTCAGCTGGTTAAGTGTCTGACTCGTGGTTTCGGCTCATGATCTCATGGTTCGCAGGTTCGGAGCCCCGCGTTCTGCACAGAGCGCACTTGGGATTTTCTCTTTCTCTCTCTCTACCCCTCCACTCGCACACACACTCTCTCAAAATAAAGTAATCCTAAAAGAAAAGGACAATCTCCCCATGTCTGCGGTGCAGACAGAGCCGCTCCCGTGGGCTGCCTGGGCCTCGGGCATCCCAGGCACACCGACCCCACACCTCCCTCACCCCCCGCAGGGGGATCACCCCCAGGAAAACCAGTGAACCGGTGCATCCCAGCCCGGGAGACCTATAGGTGCCTGAATATAACAGTTCACCTTCTATAACATCAGAGTTGTACACGTAACCCCCAGCTCTGAAGGATCTGGAAGCATCTCTCATGTTATGGCATGTCTGAATAAAGAACAACAGTGCTAATCTGATCTCGTCCCCTGACAAAGAGAAAAACCTTTAGCCCCTGAACTCTTTGCTCTTCTTTCTGGAAACGCAGGATGTCATTCGATGAGGTAAAAATGTGCATTTGCCCAACTGCTTTCTTCCAGACGACGCTTCTGTTCCTAAAAGGCTTTGTCTCAAAAAAAGAGATTTCCAAGTAAAACCGCATTCCCCTCACACCACTGAAGCCTGGGGTACAGAGATGGGGAGTAAAATCTAATCTCCACACAATGTGAGCAGTGAATTAATTTGAGGCTCGCCCCACGTCCCGAGCCTTCCAAAGGAAAATTGCAACCTTTAAGGGCTGCCAGCCTCCTGTACTTGCAAATGGGCTCGGTATTTCCTTCGGGGCCCAGCAGTGGAAGCACTTCATAAGAACCTTGTGCGCCAGGGCTCATCATTATACATATTTATGTGCTATAAAAAAACTAATTCTATCATCCAGGGTAGGAAGCATGCAGCCATCTCTCACAAAACAAGCTCATTTATTTTGCCCGCTAAAGCTCCTGTGTAAAAGACGAAGACATCCGCTGGCTACAAGGGACCGACTGTCGCATCGGTTATTTTAATTTTGCTCGGGCGGGAGGCGCCCAGTTCCCAATCTACAGTCACTTGATGTTTTGACAAATAGAGCGTTACCCGACATCTGTCCTGAAGCCAATTCATGGCCTTTCTTAAACAGACACAACGCTAGAAACAAGGGGGGAGAGGAGAGAAAGGACACCGGCAGCTCTTGTGAACGGTGCCCACCAAAGGAACCACAGCAAATCACAGCAAATAAAAACGTTAAGCTAAGCATTATGCAAAGACGACGTGTGCGAGGTGTGTGGAATGGCGGACTGCAAATGTCACAGGAAACGAGCCCCGCAAAACCCAGAGGTCAAAGTCAACATCTTTTATGATCACTGCGCAGGCCAAACACCAAGAGAAAAGGAAATCCTTCAGAGATACTAGCACCACCACAGAACGCTCTCTCCAGAAACCACGTGCTGAGGAGGAAGAAACCATTCTTGGTGGGGAACAGACCTGGGTTATCCCTGCCTCCCACTTCTGAGCCCCCTGGCAGACAGCCTGAGCTCTAAAATGCGGGCATTACCGGGCAGCCTAGGGGGCCCAGTCAGCTGAGCATCCGACTCTTGATTTTGGCTCAGGTCATGGTCTCGCAGTCCACGAGTTTGAGCCCCACATCAGGCTCTGTGCAGACAGCTCAGAGCCTGAAGCCTACCATGGATTCTGTGTCTCCCTCTCTCTCTCTGCCCCTCCCCTCCTTGTGCTCTGTTTCTTTCTCTCTCAAAAATAAATAAACATTTTAAAAAATTATAAAAAAAAAAAAAAAAAAGAACTCAAGGGATACCTGGGCAGCTCAGTCGGTTAAGCATCCACTTCAGCTCAGGTCATGATCTCACGGTCCATGAGTTCGAGCCCCACATCACACTCTGTGCTGATAGCTCAGAGCCTGGGGGCCTGCTTCCAATTCTGTGTCTCCCTCTCTCTCTCTGCCCCTCCCCCATTTACACTCTGTCTCTAAAAATGAATAAACGTTAAAAAAGATTTTTTCTTTAATAACTTAAAATGGGGACATTGTTATTTACCTCTGAGGGTTGCTGGCAGCAATTACAGGGAATGTGGGAAAACGACGTAGGGACCTCACTGAAGAGTGGAAGGTGTTTGGGGAAGAATTTGGGGTAGCCAGTGCCAGATGCTCAGTGCACTTCTGACCCTTGAATTGTATGAACGAAATGCTGCATACGCTTAGAAATACCTATCGCCTGGTTTCCCTCGCCAAAGCAAGGCAAAGAATCCCTAAGAATGCTGACTTGACTACTCACAGCCTGCAGTGGGCTGAATGGTGGTCTCCAAAAAGATATGTGCACCCTCTAATCCCGGTATGCGTCAATGATGCCTTATTTTAGGAAAAACAGTCCTGGCAGATATAATTATTACTAAGGCTCATGAGAACATCATCCTGGACTATTACCCAGGTGGGCCCGAAATGCCAGCCCAAGCATCCATCTGCAGGAGAGGCAGAGAACAGACACTCACCCAGAGGAAGCCACAGTGTGACCATGGAGGCAGAGAGTGGAGAGATGCGCCCAGAAGCCAAGGACTGCCAGCAGCCACTGACACCTAGAACAGGGAAGAAACATATCCTTCCCCGGAGCCTCTGGAGGAAATACAGCCCTGCCCACAGCTTGATTTCAAACTTCTGGCCTCCAGCCCAGAAGGGAGTAGGGAAGAGGGAATAAATTCCTCTTGTCTGAAGCCACCAAGCTCACGTGATTTGTTACCGCGCCACAGGAAAACGAATACCCTCCTGAGGAGGAGGCAAGCTGCTCAAACACCTACCCAGGGGCGTAGTGATTCTTTTACCTCTACGAGCGACGTGCTTACTGTAACGACAAACCAGTTACTAAGCCAGGGGGAAACAGAGTCTGAAAAACGAGAGCCAACACAGGGCTGGAAGGGCCCAGCAGGTGCGTTCAGCCCCTGTGGCGTCTGCAGGGCTGACAAGACAAGGAAAGGTGTGCACGGTGTCCCCTGAAGATTTCTTTAAAAGCAGACTTCTGATAAAGTTGCACTCAGCTGATCGCCGGCAATGGGGACGACCCCTGCCCCAATGCAGGCTCGACCCTGAGAGCCCTCTCTTCCCAGAAGAAGTCACGGAAACAACTGCAGGGGCCCGGGCCTACACCAGACTAACGGCGTGAGAAGAACTGAATGCGCCCGAGACTCAGATGCCTTCTACCTTCCTGAAAACCAGTGTCCTTAAGAACTTTCAGGGCGATCAAACCAAGTCAATTCTTGGTGATTCTTTCTATCCTAGCAACTTGGGGAACCAAAAGTGAAGCGAACAGGACTCAGGTTACAATAAAGGGCTTTGGGGGCTCCTGGTGGCTCGGTCGGTTAAGTGTCCCACTGCTGATTTCAGCTCAGGTCGTGATTTCCCGGTTCATGGGATCGGGCCCCAAGTTGGGCTCTGCACTGACAGCATGTAACCTCCCGGGGATTCTCTCTCTGCCCCCCTCTCTCGTCGTCCCTTCTATCGCTTGTGCATGTGCTCTCGCTCCCCCTCTCTCTCCCAAAATAAACATTTTTTGTAAATTAAAAAATTAATAAAAAATGACTTTGGTTAAGGTGTGTGAAGATAAAATACATCCTGTGTACTGGGGCAAAACAGATTCTGGAAGCCAGGGAGAAACCGGCTCTAATCCTTCCGGAACCTGGGAGGCTGCTCTAAGCATCTGCAATGCTGTGATTTTACTCCTCATGGTGCCAGACTCCAAGATTTGCACAAACTGGAGAAGGTTGAAAATGGACTCCTTTTTTTTTTTAAGTTTTTTTTTTTTAATTTATTTAAGCAATCTCTATAACCAACATGGGCCGCAACATCAAGCATCACATGCTCCTGCAACTGAACCAGCCAGGCTCCCCCCAGACTCCATTTTCTTAAGTTTATTTATTTATTTTGATGAAGAGAAAGAAAGCGTGAGCAGGGAAGGGGCAGAGAGGGAGGAGAGAGAGAGAATCAAGCGGGCTCTGCACGGCCAGTGTGAAGCCTGATGTGGGGCTCGAACCCACAAACTGTGAGATCAAGACCCAAAAGCCAAAGCCAGATGCTTAAGTCACTGAGCCACGCAGGCACCCTGGCCTCCTACTTCTTGGCTCTTTCTGACTACAAGGTAATCCCCACGACAGCACCACAGTCTCCTTCTACTCAGTTCTGAACGGGCGGTGGGCTCTGCGCCCTATCCCTGGAGCAAAACCCACTTTGGAAGAAGCTGAGGGGCAGAGGGCACGACCCCTCCAGGCCAGGTCTGCGAATGTAAAATTAAAGGACAGCCACCACCTCGTTCTTGGGAAAGCCAGCCATCCGACACAAAGGTCCCACAATCACCACTGCCACTGTCGGCCTCCCTCCGCCTCCCTCCGCCTCCCTGACCTCCCAGGGCTGCCGCACTGGGAGACGCACACACGACACAGTCGCTCCCGGTGGCAGAAGAGCGGAGGACATGGTGTGCCTCGCTTGGCTGCCTCTCCAGCCTCCTAAGGCCCCCACACATGACAGGGACCGGCACACGGGCAGTCTCTTGTTCCCATTCACAGCCCAGCCCCGCAGCCTGACCTTCACCTCAACGCGAGGCTGGTGAGGCGGAGTGCCCTGCAGACCCCAGGCCGCTGTCCTCTAGCGGAAGGCTCGCACGGGCACCATGCCCCTCCCCCTCTGCCCCCCGCTACGCGGAGACAAACGCCTGCCTGCCGGGCTCACCTGCCACGTCCCCGCTACCAGGAACGAGATCACGCCCCCTTCACGGACGTGCACTTTGGTCAAAGTCACAGCACCAGCGGTGCTGGACGGGCCCACGACAGGCCACAAGCCACCCTGCCGCCGCCTCAGGTCAACCCGACCAGGCGGGCGTTTGTCTCCGTTTCCCAGACGTGGAACCCAGTGCACGAAGGATGCGTGTCCCGCCGGCATGGCGTGGGACCCGGCCTGAGGCCGCCGCCCCGTCCGCCAGGCTTGTGCCCCCGGTCGGCAAGCAGACCTCGGCCGGGGTGCGCACGAAGCTGCACCCACGTATCTTGAGGCTTGGGTGCCTAAGAAGTGACCGGAACAGAAGACAGCAAACAAACAGAAAAGAAAAATGCTCCAGATGTTTGCAAAATATCATCTGTTCTAACAGATTAAGATCTCACTGAAACGACGAGTCGCTCAAAAACGAACAGCTCACGAAAGGGACAAAATGAGGGGGGCCCGGGAGGCTCAGTCTGTTAAGCATCAGACTTCAGCTCAGGTCAGATCTCACGTTCGTGGGTTCAAGCCTCGCATCAGGCTCTGTGCCGACAGCTAGCTCAGAGCGTGGAGCCTGCTTTGGATTCTGTGTCTTTCTCTGTGCTCCTCCCCCATTCGTGCTTTGTCTCTGTCTCTCAAAAATGAATAAAAGTTAAAAAAATTTTTTTTAAAGAAAATAACAAAATGTATAGAGACAGAAAAGTAGATCGTAAGTTCCCAGGAGCTGAGGGGAGGCAGTGTGGGGAGTTACTGCTTAATGGTTGCAGAGTTGCTATTGGGGGTGAGGGAAAAGCTCTGAAAACACAGAATGATGACGGCTATACCATGCTGTGAATGTCCTTAGTGCCGCTGCATTGTATACTTAAAAATGTTTAAAATGGCAAATTGGATATTACATGTATTTTACCATAATTTTTTAAAAGTAGTAATGTCATATGCCCAAAGCCATTCAGTTGTACACTTTATTTACCTTTTTAAATGTGTGTTTATTTTTGAGGGAAGGAGAGAGAGCATGAGCAGGGGAGGGCCGGGGGAGGGGGGTGGTACAGAGGATCCAAACCAGGCTCTGCGCTGACAGCACAGAACCCAATGCGGGGCTCAAACCCATGAACCACGAGATCACGACCTGAGCCAAAGTGAAACACTCAACTGACTGAGTAGCCCAGGCGCCCCTAACTGCACACTTTAAAGGGATGAATTGTATGGTATGTGAATTTATATCCCAATAAAGCTGTTAAAAAAAATAAAAAGAAACAGCGTGCCCCAGGTCACTAAGTAAACGCTGTTTCCTTCCTCTCCCCTCCCCGCGAGCCTCCACACCGGGAGAGGCCACGCAGCACCACGGCTGAGAAACCACCACACGTCTCAAAGGATGAAACCTCCTCGGCCTCCCTTTCTGATCAAAGCTTGTGACTGAACAGAAAGCCCCGCTTCCGGGGTGTGTGCGGCCCAAGACAAGATTGCAGGGCATCTTCCACGAAAGCCGAACAGCCCTGAGCGTGCCCCCGGCACCTGGCCGAGCAGCGACCCTGCAGACGTCAGCGCCCCCACGCAGCACGGCAGCGCCAGGCTGACTGGGCCCATGATGCGCCAGCCGCTGTCCGTTACACATACATCCTCTCATCCTACCCCCACTACAACCCCGTCAAATGAGCAGGAACGTTCTCCGTGGACAGACAGGGAAGCTGAGGCACAGAGAGGGTAAGTAACCTGCCCAAGATGGCACAGGTGTAAGAAAGGGGGCTGGAATTCAAACCCCAGTACCTGACCCCAAGGACCACAAGTGCACTGTGCTACCCGCCCCCCCACAGCGACCCCAAAGGAAAGCAACTCTACTGGAGGAGTTAAACACGTGATTTAACATTAGAAACGCAAACGGGACCAATTATACGGACGGTGGCGACAGCCCCAGCCACGCCTTACCGACAGCACAAACCGTGCTGTCACTCTCACTCACACTGGGACGTCGGAAGTCTCACGGTGGGGAAAATCACTGTAACGCTTATAATGACAGACTTAATTTAGACCCGACCTGAACGGTCAGTAAACACACACATGACCCATCAGCCAGGATGCTAAAAACCCACAGCCAACACGGGGAATCAGAACAGAGAAGGCTCATCCTCCTGTTATTCCAGCACCTTCTGTACGAGGGAGGGGCCAGCAGGCAAAGGACAAGCAATCGCCTGGCCGGTGACTGGGTCGCACGCTCCAGAGACAAGCGGGGTCTGCACTTCCAGACGCCTGGGGCCACAGACAACTCACGAGTGACCTTGCACCGCACGCTGCTCACCATCAACGGCGCGCGCTGACAGATGGGGCAAAGGAGCGTGGCTCTCCCCTTAGCAGTGACAGGGCCGGGAAGAAAGGACGTATTCTGTCTCCCCATAACCCTTCAGTTCAGAATCTCTCTGCTGTTAAGTGTGACGCACATGTATATATTATAAGGGGAAAAAACGACTGCCTTCCATAAAGGAAAAGGGGAAAAACGGGCGTACTTTACTGCAGGCATCATAACATCCCTCCTCCTCTACGCTAAGCATGCTTACAGGTAACTACGCAACCTTCTGCATGCTGCTCTATTCATCTGACTAGAGAAACTTTAGTATCAATGCTCCAAACCGAAGCAAACTTGCTTCTGCTCTGGACCAACCTGACACGTTTCCTCACCACCTGACTTCTCACAGGCAAACACTACAAGGTGCGTACAGGCAAGAGTGAACACTTTCCTGGGGCGCCTGGGTGACTCAGTCGGTCCGGCCCCCTCAAGGGACATGATCTCAGGATTCGTGAGTTCGAGACCCGCACCGGGCTCTGTGCTGACAGCTCAGAGTCTGGAGCCTGCTTCCGATGGTCTCCCTCCCTGTGTCTCCCTCTCTCTCTGCCCCTTCCCCACTCTCACTCTGTCTCTCTCTCAAAAATGAACATGTAAAAAAAAAAAAAAAAGAGTGAACACTTTTCATTTGCTCCAATTTTCTAACCACATGATAATCAACTTTCTTCTTTATCATGAAACGAGACACACAAAACACATTCCACCACCGCATCTCCTTTCCGGATTCCCCAGCCTGCTAAACTCCCTTATGCTTCAAGAAAGGAAAACAATAAACACTCGTGCAATCTTGTAACTTCTGCGGGAGGTGAATCAATAGTTTTATCTCCAATTTACAGGGAAGGAAACAATGTGTCCAGGGGTGTGTCCCTCCTTCTTAGGGCTCATCCTCACCTCGAGTGTGAGGACAACATCCGGCAATGTCATCCCGGGAAGGCCGAGATTTCTAGAGGAATCTTGTTCCTACTCAGGACACTTGTATCAAGAACAGGATGGCCATCCTCTACCGCAAACTGCGGGCAACTCTTCCCTTTGAACTCCCTTCCTTCCAGAGGTCAGCCAACGGAAGAGACTCACTCATTCCCTTCCTCCTTCTCAGAAATGAGGTGAGTAGAAAATAACCTTCCCAAAATCCTTCAGAGAAGGCGATCTCCGCCAGAGTTCAACGTGTCTTGCAGACACAGATGACTGTTAATAAAACATAAGGCAAAAGCCTGATTTTGTGCCTTCTGCGGTATGAAAAAAAGTGAAAGAAAAGGGTATTTTTAGCTCTTTCCAGCCTAAAAGGATGTGACCAAAGGATCTTCTCGAAGTCTGGTTTTCCATGCATTGATCAAAACTGACCAAGGTTGTCAAAGGAGGCAAATCACGTCCTGCGCAGAGAGGCTACGGCGCAAACACAGGGCCCACGCCACACAGCCGGTCATCGGCGGCGCCCTGATGCGGGCTGCCACTGCTCAACTCCTTTCCGACTCTCTTCCGGATGCCAACACAGGAAGGAGAAATGGAGGAGGTGCCCGGGCCGTGAGAGAGACAAATGGCAGCACGCCAGCTCCTCACAGGACGTTCTTCTAGACAAATACGGCTACAAAAGCACCTTCCACTTGGTTCCGCCTCTGCGGCCCTCTCCAACGCCAGCTGTCTCGGGAGCTCTCGAAAACTCTCAATAGCACCTTCCCAAAAAGGCATGACTAGAGCAGCCAAGTGCTAATTCGGCATGATGCGGAAATAGATGCAGTTGATTTCCCCCTCGAGATTTACTTTTTTAAACATAAGTGTGGCGAGCGAGGTACAAATGGGTCTCTGCATATGTAGGCAGTCTGATTTCTACCCAAATTTACGGGAGGACTGTGCAATATTTAGTTAAGCTCACACTAAGGAAAGCCTGGTGCCAAACAAATAAACTCTCGGGAAAATTTACAGAGTTTTCTAAAATCGACCGCTTGAGGGGATGCTGATGGCCACTTATGGATGTTCCTCTACAAGGGTATCTTGAAAAAAATGACAAAATCAAGGTTAATGTCATAAATCAAACCTGCATGGAAGTGAAGAATGAGGTCATTGTTAACAGAAAGAAGGGGCAAAAGAAAGCAAGTGCTCTTCCCGCTTTCTAAATGGGTGGAGGAAGGTGACCACATCCATAATGTATGAAGATATCACGTCACCACGTTGAATACCTGAAACTAATACAAGGTTGCATATCAATTATTTTTAAAAGAAATAAGAATGGACGACTGCATTTGACCAAACTATCCCAATATATGATAAAAATAGTTCCTATTCTGCAATTCAAATCCTGCTGGACTTTTTTCCTTCAAAGATGAAGAAACTGTTCTTCCTTGCCAGATGGGGGGGAAAATGGAGCAAAAAAACAAGAATTTTCAGCACCATATCACAGAGGATTCCTGAATCCTCAACTATTTTCGGTACACAGCTAGGTTTCGGGGGGGTGGGTGGGGCAGGAATGAATGAACATTCCCAATTTAAAACAAAACTGTCCTTGGGGGCGCCTGGGTGGCTCAGTCAGTTGAGCGTCCGACTTCCGCTCGGGTCATGATCTCGCAGTTTGTGGGTTTGGGCCCCGTGTCAAGCTCTGTGCTGACAGCTAGCTCAGAGCCTGGAGCCTGCTTCGGATTCTGTGTCTCCCTCTCTCTCTGACCTTCCCCTGCTCCCGCTGTCTCTCTCTGTCTCTCAAATATAAATAAAAAACATTAAAAAGTATATAAATAAATAAACATAATGATTTTTAAAAATTATATTTAACAATGAGTAAATGTGTCCTAGTTGAAAAATATCGTTGAACAATGAACTTAACATCCGGCACATAAAAATGTAAGAAACGGCCATGATCCAAACAAGAGTGGAGGTCACCTGGACGTTCCATGGTCTCTGACATCAGCTGCCCTTTCAATGGTTTACAAAGAGAAACACAGCCCCCAAAATAAAAGTTGAAAGCGAAGAATATCCTTTTTTTCCCATAAGGACTTAGATAGACAGCAAGGGCTCAACTCTTAGCAGAAATAATTTTCCATGAAAAAAGAAGTTAAACTCTGTACCCTTAGCATGATGCACACTGAGTAATGTATAGAACTGTTGAATCACTGTATTTTACACTTGAAACTAACATGACACTGTCTGTTAACTATAATGAAAAAAAAATTAAAGGCTTAATAAGAAATTTCAACTTGATTTCCACTATATACTACATTGCTTCCCATTCCTCTCTGAAAGACATTTTGACAGTCAGACACATTAGAGGGGCACCCAGGTGGCTCAGTCGGTTGAGCATGTGACTCTTGACTTTGGCTCAGGTCATGATCTCACAATCATGGCATTGAGCGCTGCTTAAGATTCTCTTTCTCCCTCTGCCCTTCCCGGGCTGCCTCCCCCAATGCCATTCTCTCTCTCTCAAAATAAACAAAAAAACCACATTTACCTCTGAACTTCCACATAGAAGATTTAAAAATAAGAAGCCACAGTGTGATAAAATTTACTAACTCAGACTTCATAGATTCCCAACCTGTTGGAATCCAGATGTTTGGAATTCACACCTGTCTGTGCAGCATGTCATCTAGGTAGGAGCACTGTGATTCTAGTATGTATACAGACATCCAAAGGAGCCGGTGCTCTTACTGACAGAATTGTGAGGCGCTGCGTACAATGGAAGGAAATGACGTAACCAACCCAACGCTCGAACAGTTCTTTCTCCCAGTGGGAATTCTTTCTCCCAGGGGGAATGACCGATGTGGGTTGCCTCATTCTGTCAGGCTCACCCAGAATCTCCTAGAACAAATCCTGTTAAGAGAGCAGGGGGAAAGAAGACTTAGGGCTCTGGCGACGAGCCAACTGTGGCCAGCCTCAGGGTCACATCCGTAATGTTAGAATCAACGATGCCAAGAAAGCACAAGCCACACTCTGAAGTCACCACCTCGAGAGTCTTTGAAAACGCTCTGAACTTGGACGTCTCCCTAAATCACAGAGACTCCTTCCAACCGTGAGTACACCAGCAAGCTTTTCACTTCCCTGAATCCAGTCAGATGAAAGCTCGGGATGAAATGACAATCAAGACTTCTCCACGGATTATCTGTTGTGTAACCAACACCTTCTGAGAAAGAACTTTAATGAGATAATAATGCAAGTATAAATATTAACCTCATGTGTAAAGTTCGCTGGCAGTGTTAGGTCCAACTCTGTACACACACACACACACCACACACGTGCGCACACATGTGCACACTCTCTCTCACAGTCTCCCTTATAGGTAATTCAAATACCAAAACCACCAGCTCCTTATCTTGGAAGAGAAGTACTACCTTTGGCAGTGTTTTCTTTCCTTCTTTTTAAGCCAATATATTTAATAAATTATTTCCCAGAAGGTCAATGTCTGCTTTCAAAAAACACGCGAGTCACTAGAGATGAGAAACCCTTTGTCTGAAAACGGCGCACTCCGGGTCCCAAGCACCCCTGACAGCAGTGGGAGACCGTGGGCCCCGGGGCTCTGATCACTTACTTGTTAAAAAAAGGTTCGATGAGTTTTGATCTGGCAGACACGTGAATTTTTGGAGGGCTAAGGAAAGAACCTGAGGAAGAAAAGAAGCGGAGCATTACACACGGTCAAGGAGACGGAGCCCGAAAGGTCAGACGATGGGCTATGTAAATCAAGTGTCCAGTTCAGAGGGGTCCGAGGCACTTGTAAGGGCCGAGCGCCAAGCGCCACACCAGTTACGCGTCAACAGGCCTTCCTTGTGCACTCTCCCTGCCCTACCGTAAGCCCCTCCCACGCTGACCTCCGACCCTCCCGCTTCGACCTGGGTGAGTGGGCCCCAGGGCAAGGGCAGACAGGCAAGATCCACCCCTGACCAGCGTGTGTGGAAAGGGGCACCGTGAGCACCTAGGTAGTTGGCCATGGCGATGAAGCACAGCCCGGTGATGTACGCGTCGTAGCCCGCCTCGTGCAGCTGCTCGGCGGCCGTGTCGTAACTTGGAAAACCTTCGGCACTTTCTAGAGGGAAAAAGAACAAAGGGTTTTCCCAAGGACGTCACAGATCATGAAGACTGGTAGGCACGATGCCCTACCAAACCCAGACTGCGCTGGTAAGTGCTGGAGAAATAGCCCGGACGAGCAGGGAAAGGCTAGCTACTTAATTCTCTGCACACGAGACCGTGCAACATGAGAAAAAAGGGTTATTGAACACGAGGGCCTGGGGCTAGAAGACGCCTCCGCGACATCCCCAGAGACCCAGCCACAGGCCTCCTCACCGCACATAGGCTGGTGCCATGTACGATCAGGCCCAACTTGCTCTGGGACAGTGGTCTGTCTCCCGCCCGCTTTCTGAGGCCAGGAAGAACTTCCTCCCTGATGACAGAGACATAATCGGTATTTCAGTCATGACTAAGCACGGATTTGTGCGTCCCACCGTCTGAGTTTAAATCTCTGTTCCACCATTTATGTGCAATGTGATCTTAGGCAAGTCACTTCACCCCCAGGCCTCCACGTTGGCAGGATGGAGATGAACCTCCCTCATTAGGCTTTTGTGAGGCTCAAATGGGCTAATGTCAGTAAGGCTCTCACACAGTCCCTGAGACAAGGCAAATGCTCGGTAATTGTTATCCATCAATAACCCAGGTAACCCTCCTAAAAGGCTAATCAACACTGGCAGCTCGGCTCGGCACTGCCACGCTTCTGAATGTACGGCTGAAGATGAAGGCACAGCTAACTCCCTAACTAGATCAGAACGTGCTAGGACGCTGCCCACGGAGGGGCGCCCAGGTGGCTCAGTCGGTCGAGCATCCGACTTCGGCTCAGGTCATGATGTCACGGTTCATGAGTTCGAGTCCTGCGTCGGGCTCTGTGCTGACAGCTCAGAGCCTGGAGCCTGCTTTGGATTCTGTGTCTCCGTCTCTCTCTGCCCCTCCCCCGCTCACACTCTGTTCTCTTTCTCAGTCTCTTAAAAATAAATAAAACATTAAAAAATATTTTAAAAAATGCTGCCCATGGAACATGGGACCACTTCTTAAGGGAGATCATCTGACATGATTCATCAGTCACACTGATACACACAGAGGCGGTGTGCAGGGTCTGGGACACTGACCTGCTTTAGAGTAAATTCTCTGCCACGTCCCAGAATATTATGTGGAAAGATGAGGATAAAACTATAACTCTTTAAAAAATTTTTTTAAAACACTGTAACTCATAAATATTTCCCAGTACCTTCTGGAAATGAACACCAATATGTTACAACAAAACCAAAAGCACGAATGGAAAGTAACAAGAAAAAGATTGTGACTGTTCTTTTTTTTTAATGTTTATTTTTGAGAGAGAGACAGAGTGAGAGCAAGGGAGGGACAGAGAGGGAGGGAGACACAGAATCTGAAGCAGGCTCCAGGCTCTGGGCTGTCAGCACAGAGCCTGACACGGGGCTTGAACTCACAAACTATGAGTTTATTTATTTTTGAGAGACAGAGAGAGACAGTGGGAGCAGGAGTGGGTCAGAGAGGGAGGGAGACACAGAATCTGAAGACAGGCTCCAGGTTCTGAGCTGTCAGCACAGAGCCCAATGTGGGGCTCGAACCCACGAACCGTGAGATCATGACCTGAGCCAAAGTTGGACGCTTAACCAACTGAGCCACCCATAAGCAAGAATTTTTTAGCCTATGTATTAAATATTAGATTTTAAGCTTTACAAAAGCTTTACCATGATACCCAAGTAAGTAAGAGTTTCTACCCTACCATCAGCTGAAACATACATTTCCAAAATCAATGATTTCCATCATAGTGTTAGACAAAAAAGGTCTAGGCTTTCTTCCCTCACCCTCCTTCCTTTTCTTAATTCCTTTTTTGGACTATTACCCAGAAAGGGAAGCAAATGGCTATAATCTTGGCTGCTTTAGTACCTTCCATTGTCAATTTCTGGACCATTAGTCCAATTATCAATGTCTTCAGAAGTTTGCAGGCGACAGCTAATGGACTGCTAATTACGGTATCAGCAGCAGCAGGAGGCGAACAGGAACCTGCAGGAACACGTGGCAGGTTCACCACGTACCTGGGTAACGGCCATGACCGGACATGGCAGAACATCTCTGCCCTGAGAAAGATTCCTCCCTACTTCCGGTGTTCCTCACCGCTGCCCTTCCATAGCTTGGCCACCACTGACAGGAAGCAGGGTGGAGACCCTCCTTCCTCATCTGTCAAGCCAGTTCCTGGACTTTCCTGAGACAAAAAGTGTTATTTCCATTTGGCCCCTGGCAATTAATCATCAACTCTTTGTCTCTGCTTAAACAATGCCTCCTACAAAAGATAGATACATCAAGTTTTGGGAGAATTCCAAGCACGCGAAATAAAAGCCCCGAGGCTTTAATTGCTAAACTTCTGAATGAACGGGCTACCCAACTGGATTAACATAAAATAGATGTAGGATTATGAGACCATCTTTATTCAGAAAGCGTAAGTCAACACAGGGCAGAAGCAAGTCCGCTGGCCCAAATCTGTACGTGCGCAGCGGTTTCCAGAGCAGCTTTTCCTCCCTTCTGCGATCTACATCAGTCATGATCACAAGGGCTTTGGGCACCATCAGGATCACTGTATATTCTTACCAACTTTAGGAGGGTTGAAAGGCGTCTCTTTCAACCGCTTTTCCAATTCTGCAAGAGATGTGTTGTTAATGATATCCTACAAAGCAGAAGCAGAAAGCAGAGAATTATGTATGAGCGTAAATCATCTCAGTACAACTAACAGCAGAGATTCACTGGATAGCAGGACCATAAAAACAGAAACAAACAAAAACAAACACAGAAAAACCTGGTGTCTAGTACTGCCCCCTTGTGTTCTCTGAGGAAACACAGGAGTCCCCACTCACTCACCGTGAAAGACAGAAAGTGTCATTTTCCCCATGAGGAAAGTATCACCACATGAAAAGTTTTCAAGACATGTTAAATACCTACACAATTTGGGCCAGAAACCTAAACAGTTCTGGCATTCATTTCGCTCAGTTTTATAAAGTCACTTCACAAAACAGCCAACAGTTATACTTTCACATGAATTTTCTTGATTAGAAAACATAAACTATATAAAATCAGGAAAATAATGAAGTGTGTGCATGGGTAACCTATTCAAAAATGCATTAAACACACACACACACACACACACACATATTTTTAATAGGCTCTATGCCAACATGAGGCTTGAACTCACGGCCCCAAGATCAAGAGTCACATGCTCTACTGACTGAGCCCGCCAAGCGCACTCCCTCCCAAAAAACACATTATATACTTTAACATCAAAAACATTTATATTCAAAAAGAATATAGAAGAAAAAATAATTCCACCACCCAAAGACAACCATTATTCACCTTCTGATATATTTATTTCTAGGTCTTTTCCTATTTTTTTTCTTTTTTGGATGTATTTGAAAAGATATTTAGGGGCACCTGGGTGACTCGATCAGGTAAGCATCCAAATTCAGCTCAGGTCATGATCTCAGAGTTTGTGGGTTTGAGCCCCACATCAGACTCTGCTGACAGCTCAGAGGCAGGAACCGGCTTCAGATTCTGTCTCCCTCTCTCTCTGCCCCTCTCCTGCTTGCGCTTTCTCTCTCTCTCTCTCAAAAATAAATAAATGTTTAAAAAAACTATTAAAAAAAGAAAATGATATGTAAATAGACGAGAATTCCAAGTTCTTAGTGGCAATTCAAAACACATCAAAACATAGTTTATCAGTGATAGCTCAAATTTTAAAAATACCTTAAAAGGTTGTGTGCTGGCCATCAATTTTGTATCCAAGAGTCTAAAAACAAAACAATTTTCAATAAGGTTAATAAACAAAATGCACATCAATGTCCAAAACGTCTTTTACTCAAATGAAAAGCCCACTGTCCTAAAAGCCAACGGGAGAATTAAGCACATGAGCCGTTCTGACGTAGCGCGGGCATTTCCACTATATCAGACTGGCATTCCCCTCTCAGCCCCTTTTCATCAAGAGACTCTGGGACTCTGCCACCCTCAGAGCACAGCTCCAGATCTGCTTGGACCCCGACAGGGTGGGGGTTACGTAGACCTCAAGGGGAAGGCGAAGATCTTCCTAAGTTTTTACACAGCTCAATTATGGCTGCTGGTCTAGCACCGCACCCCCCGCCCTCCGCCCCGCAACGCCATTACCAACCACTATCCTACCCATATCTGTACAAAACAAACCCATGGAGGTCAAAATCTGCATTTGGTAGTTTCATGCTATTGTTGTTACTTCTTAGAATTTGGTTTCAGAGATTAGAATAAGGAAAAAAGAGAGAAAAAAGGAGACAGACTGACACTAATATGAAAACTCTATTTCTTGAGACGTAAATGTGAACAGCGTCAATAACAGGGCAGAATTAGCCCGAATGTAAGAATGACAGCTCTGCTACTGTGCCCGCCCCTCTTCAGACGGGTCCTCACGCACAGACCCTTGCTTTGGAGGCTCCAGGTGGCTGACCAGGGACCCATCGGACACGTGACGTGTAACGTATCAGAGCCGCCACGTGGTATTAACTGGGGAGATACTCACAGGTAAACTCAGAGTTGAGGGGAAAAAAATTTCTATCCAGACCGTTCTTGACGGCCCACAGAATAATCTCAACTGGATGCCTTACGGGGACAAGGCGGGTCCGATGTAAAAGACAGACAAGAGCCAATTCAAGAAGACTCCGCCAGTGTTTTGGACACACGGTGTGGGACAAGGAGACAGGAAGTGCTGTCTATTTTCACTCTCAGTTCAAATTTTGATTTTTCATGGAATAAAACCAATCATCAGTTATACAAGCAAACCACCCCAGCTGGGCCTGTTAAACCATTTCCCCGTGTGTACATACCAGATGGTAACCGCGATCAGGTAATTACTATTATTACTATTTATTACTTGTTTGTATTACAGATGGTAAGACAACTATTTTGAAGGAAAGACAAAAAGAACCCTTAAAGAAGGCTTACCTGGGGAAAACACATGCTGTCATCTCCTTAAACTCATTTAAGTCCTTAAAAAAAAACCAAAAAACAAAACAAACACAGACAATGACTTACAGTGATTTTACTAATAACGCTCACAATTCTGAAAACATACATGAATATTTCAAGCTTCCTAGCTCTCTTTTCAAACTGTGATATCTCACGTGGGCCCTTTAAGCTCATCGGCCAGATCCATTTCCAGTTAATAATTACTTTCTAAAAATCTTCACAATTTCCTCACTGACTGGGAATCCTGGGATGTGACACATAAAACCTCTGCGTAACCAAAATAGACAAACTCCAGCATTTTATGGCTGAAACAGGAGGAGGAAAGGTTTTTTATTATATGCCGAAAGTTTTCAGTAATAGCTCTATTAAACAAATCCATCATAATAGCGAGCCTAGTACAGTTATTTAAATAAAGGGGTTTAGATAGGAAACGGGTATTCTGTAAACTACGGTATACCGGCACCGAGAACGCCTCTGAAACGCTAGTTAAAAAGGCCATTAACGCACAGACTCTCCAACGTGCACGATGCACGCTTTAACTGCTCAGAAAATTGCTAAAGAAGCGCCTGCAGCAAGCGCCTAAATTAGACAATTCATTTCCCCGTTTATTTTGATCAGGAAGCCTGACGCCGAAAGGAGAGGGATCCAATTTTGAATGAACTCATTTACATATATAATTGCCACGCGAGACTGAACTCCTGACCCTTTGTCACTACACTTCTCTTCAGCGTTACTCATGCTTCAGAGCAAACTGCCACTTCCAATTAGCTCTCCAAGCCTATAAATACAGACTGCATTCAGCTCGTGTGGAGTATTTACCAGCTTTTCAATGGCTGTCGTTAAATTAACAGACAATACGGGAACAAGCGGTGTCAGTGCTGAGGCCAAACAAAGATGCACTGACTGCTGTCACCTCTCGACGCCATCACAAAGCCTCACGAGCAAGAAAAAATCAGAATTCTGGCTCCTTCCAGGGCTAGCAAGTAACAGAGCTCTGGACCAGTGCCTCCGGAAAGGTCGTACGTAAGCACCACGAAGATCCTGCAGAAGAGGCTCCCCAGAGAGAGTCCTTGTGTTCTAAGGAGTCCACAGTGTGGAGGCTCTGCCCTAAAAGGCAGCTCCAAACCACGGATTCTTTAGAACCCTTTTAAATGCAAAATGTGGAACGAGTGTGTGCAAAAGTTCTCCCGTTTTAAATATGTTTTCTCACTTATTCTCGTCGCTTCTTCCAAAACGCACGGGAAGAAAACCATTTTCTCCTTCCGACGGGGACAGAACACAAAGAAATGCAATTACTTATTCAGGTCGCTTTAGTAATAAAGCAAGGGGTGAAGCCACGTCTCCTAACCCACGTCCTACTCTGCGACCAAGCCCATGCCCTTTGTTCTAGAACTGGATTCAGAACTACAGTAGTTTCATTCAGGGTAACGTTTATTAAGCCTTTGGACAATGGGCTATGCTAGGCGTTTGGACTCAGACAATAAAAAAGGTTAAGCCCCTTGTCCAAGGAGCCGATCACCTAGAAGAAGAAAGGGGTAAAGCTGTCAAGAAAAACCACAGGCACAAGACGTACACTGTTCTGTGGGAGTTCATAAAAAAGGAAGATCAACTCTTGGGCAAGGCAAGCAAGCATGGAAAACTTCCTGGAAGAGGCGTTCACTGGACCTCGGTAAGGCAGGGAAAGCTGCATACAGTTCAAACTGCAAAAAGTGGTACACCAAAACCACGGACAGCCAGAGACACCAGGCGGTTCCCAGGAACAAAGGAGCCAGGCCGACTGGCCCCACGGAGACTAACAAGACACTAGAAGGCACAGGCCGGCTGGGCCAGATCACAGAGAAGCTGGGTACGCCAGGCTACAAAGAATCAGCTGTACAGAAAAGCAAAGAATGTGGGATTAGGTTGGGGCTTTTGAGCAGGGTCAGCGATGTGAACGGAGCCGTACGTCAGAAGATTATAAAACCAGCAGAGTCGGAAGACACTCAGTTGTTAAATCGACACGCAATGCCTCCTCCGTGCCCGGCTCTGACTGGTGTTCAGACGCAGGATGTCATACCCCTTCCTCCTTCCGTACCAATCGCTTCACCAGTTCAAAGGTCAAAAAAAATCATGAGAGGAGCTGCTGTACTTTGGTCCCCTGGACCAAACGAAGTGGTAGATCTGCAATAAACAGCAGCCATTTAGCTTCATGCACCGCGAATTCGCACCCGTCCTATTTGTTTGGAGACTCACCACTACGAAGTCTTCGAGTCCCATGACACAGTGGTCATGAAAAGCCCTGGCAACCTTGAGGGTGCAGAACTAGGACAAGGGGAGCCACAGATGCACTGTATCCTCAGCGGGGCTCTGGTGGACTTTTCCTAAGAAAGCAATCCAGATCCTGATGGAAATGTCCCCTAAGAAACACGGAGGAACTGAGGCTGGGCCTACATGTCGACGACGCTGAGCTCTGGAGGAGGGGTCCTCCAGTCCGGGAGTCATAGAAGATGAATGTGGTGGCAGCTGAGAGCAGCGACTGGCAAACCGTGGCCCACAGGCCAAACCTGGCCCGTTCCAACCTATGTTCTAAACCAAGCAGTAGCGGAGCAGAGCCACGCCCGTTTGTGCATTCTGTGGCCGTTTTCTGGCTACAATGGCAGCGTCGAGAGTTGTGACACAGACCGGACAGCCTGCAAAGCCTAAAATATGTTCCTACCTGGCCCTTTATAGACAAAGTTTGCCAACCTTTGTTTTTAAGGATGCGCTGAACGTGAAAGACAGGGAAGCTGCCTGGTGTGTGCCGAGCTCCGGATGAGAAATACGGCTACTTGCAATTAAAATGACGAGACTCCAAATGTGAGAGACAGCATGGAGACAAGCTGTCAGGAGCCCGTAGATGACCAGGAAGAGTCTGAACTGATGTTAACAAGAGCACTGGCGAGACGGTGTTGTTTATCACGTACAGTAAAGGAGTAAGGAGAAATAACTGGCGTGGAGAGAGTAAGAAGGAGGGAGGCGCTGTAAGGGACACATCTCATCACACACACCTCCTGCTCTGCAGGCATATGAAGGCAGGAACTGTGGGCCTGCGTCCGGGGAGAGCGCACGGCCACAGATAAAGATGTGGGTGAGATCACCGAAGATGGAAAACACCGACGGCCCATAAAGGAGAGGGGAGGACGAGCGATGGCGGGGTAAGCGACATGTGGCCACGTGCGCAGTCAGGAAGCAGAGGAGGAAGAGACAGAAGAGAAACTCCTTTCTTGCAGGGCCAAAGAGACTTGTGCCTTGGTGCACCGAGACGACTCGGCTCCGGGAGCGGAAAGAATCACCAAGGACACCAGAGGGTCCAAGGGTGGCTGCCTCACAAGGGGGAATCGCGAGTTCTGTAGGACCTGCTGCAGTTCAGCTGACCCGAAGCAGGACTCGCCTTCAATGGCCCCATTATTGCTACCGTTAGCAGCAGCGAACGGGCCGACCACAGCGGGGGCCGAGGAGCCCTTGCCCAGCGCTAACGGAGCAAACCACTGGCGTCAGGACGGAACAAAGGGCCAGCTTTGCTCTGGCAACGGCAGATGACTGAAGACTCCTTGTAACGGCGGGTGAGGATGTCGCTTCCAAAACGGACAACTAAGTGCACGCCGCTCTCTCTGGGAGCCTGCTGCATACCAGGAACCCGCTCTCGGGCAGAGAAGCCTTTCTCAGTAATGAGGAATTAGCAACTGTTGTCTCTTCCTTTTGAAGTTTTGATTTAAACTCCAGTTAGTTAACACACAGGGTAAAATTACTTTCAGGTGGACAACAGAGTAATCCGGCACTTCCACACGCCACCCAGGGCTCCTCACAAGCGCCCCCCGCCATCCCCGTCCCCTGTGTCACGCAGCCCCCACCCGCTCCCCTGTCGTGACCATCAATCAGTGTCGCTCTACAACTTAAGAGTATGTTTCCTGGTTTGCCTCTCCCTCTCTTTTGTTCCCCTTTGCTCATTTGTTTTGTTACTTATACTCCACATGAGTGAAATCATAGTATCTGTCTTTCTCTGACTGATTGATTCCACTTAGCATAATACTCTCTATCTAGCTCCACCCATGTCATTGCACATGGCAAGGAATCATGAATTTTTAACACAGCTCGGGGCGCTGGGGGGCTCCGTCCACTGAGCGTCTGACTTTGGCGCAGTCATGATCTTGCCGGCTCCTGAGTCTGAGCCCCGCATCAGGCTCTGCGCTGACAGCTCAGAGCCTGGAGCCTGCTTTGGATTCTGTGTCTCCCTCTCTCTCTGCCCCTCCCCTGCTCACGCTCTGTGTATCTCTCTCTCTCAAAAATAAATAAACATTGAAAATAACGGTGACCCAGGCTGACGAGTCACTTACCGCAGGCAGAGGACAGTAGAACTGGTGAACCGTGTGCATGACGTCCAAGAGCATGTTGTGTCCAATAACAAGTTTTCCCTACAGAAAAGTCAAGGTCAGGAAAAAGACTTCTTGGCACAAAATTATATTGGGGCTTGAGAGTGAAATGTGTGGTTTGGATTCTATGAGGACTTTGTCCTAAACTTACTTTTTGACCTTAAAATAACAACAACAAGTTAGGGTATTAGATCCAGAATGCAAAGTAAAAGCACCAATGACTTTGATTTCACTGATGTTTTTCTCTGCTTTTTATTCATCTCGCCACCCTCAGGAATCAGAAGTAGTAAAATTTTTATTGTAGACCTCAAAAAAGGAACTGAAAACACAAACTACCTTGAACCTTCAATAATGTGTGAACAAGACTCCAAATATCTATTCTAGGAGTGTATTCTTTAAAACAATTCATTTATTTTTGAAAGATATAGTCACAAGAACACTGAAAGGTAAAAAAGCAATTAAATCCGAGTTCTATTAAACAGGAGGGCTCTCCATTTCCTTCACATCTATGTCAAAATTCACGAGGTGCGTGTTCTTAAACACTATTTCCAGTGCAATGTGCTGCTTTGCTTTTCAACCAACTGAACTACAATGTGTTCAATCAATGACTCCATTGTGATCAAAGTTTGTGTTCAAAATGGAACACTGACCTAGACTTAGCCAGCCAGGTGACACCGTTTTCAACATGAAGCATCTGGTCATTACCACGGAGCTTCTGACCAGGTCCCAGCGCACCCCCAGAGTGATACTCCTTGACTCACAGGGCTACCCATAATTCTCGGAAATAAATGATTCTGTACAAACTCTTCCAAACCCAACAGGCAGCCCGCCTTGCGGCCTCAGCCGTAACTACCGCAGTGGGAACCTAGTGCCAGATCTGGTTTCAAAACACTATTATCCAATAAAAGGATCCAGGCCTCCTTGCAGAACTTCTGGGTTCTAGAACTGAGGCAGGGAAAATGCAATATGAGTGTGAATGTTGTGATGCCAGAGAGGAAGGCGGTGCTCGGAGAAGCACGGGGGCCTATTCAGAGGACACCGGAGCCAACCTGAAGAAGTGCTAATGGCCATTTTGAGCAACAAAATAAACAATAAAAATGTAAGATGATAATCTGTAGAATAAAATAAATGTCCTGAAATCTGTGCTTCTAAACATTTTTTTATTTTTTATTTATTTTTAATTTTTTTTATTTTTTAAAATGTTTTATTTATTTTTGAGAGAGAGAGAGACAGCGTGAGCAGGGGAGAGGCAGAGAGAGAGGGAGACACGGAATCCCAAGCAGGCTCCAGGCTCTGAGCTAGCTGTCAGCACAGAGCCCGACGCAGGGCTCGAACCCACGAATCGTGAGATCATGACCTGAGCAGAAGTCAGCCACTTAACCGACTGAGCCACGCAGGCACCCCTAAACATTTTTTAAATAAATAAATAAACATGAAATAAGGGACAAATCTTCCTTTCAGAAGAATTCTAAGAGCAAGTGTAGGAAGAAAGAAGAAAATACAAACTCGCCATTAAGACACCACAGTAATGGGTTGCCTGGGTGGCTCATTCAGTTGAGCATCCAGCTTCGGCTCAGGTCATGATCTCACGGTGCATGGTTTCAAGCCCCGAGTCGGGCTCTGTGCTGACAGCTCAGAGCCTGGAGCCTGCTTCAGATTCTGTGTCTCCCTCTTTCTCTGACCCTCCCCTGCTCGTACTGTCTCTCTCTGTCTCTCAAAAATAAATAAAAAACATAAAAAGAAAAAGTAAAAGAAAAGACACCACAGTAATAATGGCTGTGGGCAAAACCCACCATGATGCTGTGTGCTGGGCAAGAGTTCGAGAAAGAGCAGCACGTTTGTAGTCTCACAGTATCTCCCCCAATTTATGAGGCCTAAGGGGACCAATGGTAACATCACAGTGCACAGTTCCAGCAGACCCCACCTCAACCAGGCCATCAAGGTCAACATCACGAACTATCATTTCCATGGGATTCTTGCCAAAACTGTACACCCTCCATCCAATCGTGAGAAAAGCTCAGGCAAACCCAAACTGAGGGATGTGTGACAAAATTACACTCAGTATTCCTTTCGCACATGGAGATGACAAAAGACAGAGAGGGACTGCTCAGACAGTGGAAGACTAAAGGGAAAGAACGCATAAATGCCCCCGCGGGATCCTGGGAAGAATCGTGAACGGAAAACGGACTCAGTGGGAACAGTGACGAGGTTCAAATACAGTCAATGGTCTGGTACGTAATACAGTACCCGTGTTAATTTCCCGGTTCTGCTCCCGAGGTTACTGTGAGGTGTTGGCGTAAGGGGAGCTGGGCGAGGGATCTATGGACACTCTGTCCTATTTCTGCAACTTTTCTATAGTTTTTTAAAACTAGAGAAAACACAGATTTACTAGGAAGAGTGGCAGGGAGAGAATGTGGTGTCACGTAAATATTTAAGAGTGTTTAAATGGCTTCACAGAGCTTGACTCTGTTTTTAAGGGATGTGACTTAGAAATGTTAAATGTCTGCATCGCTAATAAATGGGACTCTTCTTCGGTAGGACGCTTTGTGACGTTACCTACCAACGCTCAGAGACATGCTGTGAACTACTGTGTAGCAGACAGACAACAGGGAGGAAAAACCAACAGACGCACAGCCAGCAAAGGCATCTGACTGAACCAGGCGAGCAAAAGGAAAGGCCACCGATGCTCAAAGCCAGCTGCCGCCCGCGCGTCTGGGTGCGCCAGCCTCCGCCGAGTCCCCCGCCTCTCCGCAGCCCGCCGAGCGGGTGCAACGTGAGCGCTGTGACCGGTCCTCCTTCCTTCCCTGGACACCGGCTGTCTTAGCCACTTGTCAACAGACTCTCACCTTTGTTTCTCTCCAGGCTCATCTGGCTTTCTATTCCGTTCTGATGACCTCACTCACTTCAGACAAAGAGCTGCCCGCAGGCCAGCCGTCTTCATTTACAGGGCCCTGGCGCTGCTGTGTGTCCCCACTCGAGGACCGTGCCATGCCTCCCCTCTAGTCCTGACGTGACAAGCCTGCACCTGGTGATGGGACAGTCACGGAACTCTGGGGGGGGGGGGGGTGTCTGCAGCCTTAAAGTGTCCTTGACACAAAGCTGAGCATCTAAGGGGCAAGACGATGCCTTCTCCAGGGGGGACAATTCCTTCTCCCCTGGCCAATGACACAAGGAGCAGAAAGGCTTAGCCTCCAGGCTGTGGAGAACCCAGCAAGCTGCGGACTCGGACGTGCGATCCACAAAACCGCCGGCGGCCTGACCCAGTTTGTCTGCACAAGATGTGGAGGCCTCTCCGCCAAAGGGACTTAGGAAACGAGCAAAAGCGTCTACCATTCCCATCACGGAACCCTCGAGCATATTTACACAAACGGTCAACACATTTTGGAAACTTACCAAATATCATCGAGGCTATGAGAAGATTCCGTTACAGTTATGCAAAGTCCAGTATTTTTGTTCTCTAGATTCTTCTAATTAAGGAACAAAACTCCCTCAATCAGATACTTATTTCTCCCCATACTCTGTCCTTTCTTTTTCCATTTCTTACTAGTTTTGAGAACAGCAAATGTAAGTTTCATGCAGCCATGTAAGAACATCATAGTGTAATCCTCCTACACGCTTTACAAGAAAACTTTTTCCTTTTTAATTTTTTCAGTCTGGTGCCTTAGTCCGCTCGGCCATCCTGACACCCTTTTTAATTTTTTCAAAGTAATCTCTACACCCAACATGGGCCTCGAACTCCCAGCCCCAAGATCAGGAGTTGAACGCTCGACTCGCTGAGCCAGCCAGGCGCCCCTAGAAGAAAACCCTCCGACAAATGGTGTGGATCCAATCGGCAATTACAGCGTCCGACCCAGTGCATTAGGACCAGCCTCCCTCCAGGCCAGGTAAGCATTCCACCCATGACCAAATGACCGATCCACAGTGATAACTTAGCATTAATATAGCATTAAATGTTATACTCAGGAATCTAGTTGAAAACCCAAAGCCTGGGGGCGCCCGGGTGGCTCAGCCACTGGAGCGTGCAACTTCAGCTCAGGTCCGGATTTCACCGTTCGTGAGCTCAAGCCCCTCATCAGGCTCCCTGCTGACAGCACAGAGCCTGCTTGGGATCCTCTCTTTGCCCCTCCACTGCTCTCACTCCATCTTTCTCAAACTAAATAAATAATTTAAAAAAAAAAGAAAGAAAGAAAGAAAAAGAAAGGGACACCTGGGTGGCTAGTTGGTTAAACGTACAACTCTCGGTTTTGGTTCAGGTCATGATCTCACAGTTTGTGAGTCTGAGCCCCATGATGGGCTCCATGCTGACAGTGTGGGGCTACTTGGATTCCCTCTCTCTCTCCCTGTCTCTCTCTGCCCGTAATGTGTGTGCTTGGCCTCTTTTTTCCTCTCTCTCTCAAAATAAATAATTAAACACGGGAGGCAGGGAGAGGCTGGTTCACTTACCGAACTGGCGATGGCATGAATGACTCTGGAAAATCCCACAGCATCATTCAGTTCTTCCTAAGTTAAAGAAACAAACCAAGGAAACGGTTGACGTGCACATATGCCTTCTCTGAACAGGTTAAAACCCAGCCCCCAAAAAGCACTGAAATGTTACATCAAGTCAGTTTAGTTTCCAGTGTTTGGCCTCCGTCATCTCAAACAACTGCACCTGGAACGATCGATGTAAACACCTCTCTTCCGTTTTAGAACACGGAGTGAGCAAAGAGCAACTTATTCATTAGTCGCTAACGTAACCGTGACTAGGGTTTACCCGTCGGGGCACATCGTTGGCTGAAATGTCCAAGTCTAGCAAGTTTTAAACACACAAACTTTCCTAGGCTGCCACCTGCTGGCCAACTTCAGCCCTGCATTAAATTCTGAGGAAACCCGTCCAGCCATCGATGGATCAAATCACGCGTTCTCCAAACTCTCCTAGCTTTCTTCGTCAAGTGCGGTTTTTATGCAACATTGATAGCACAGCATTCTGAGACCCATCCCCATTCAGTTTCTTCTCTCCTTTCCTCCCGATGGGGTGTGACGAGGCTCAATTTCTCTATGTGGCAAGAACCCACTGCCCCGTCTGGCCTCATCACAGCCACATCGCTCAAGGCTTCTCGGCTCACTACCTCCCTCTGCTCTCCGGCTTCTCCACCGCTGAAGCTGCTCCTCTCTTTAAACTACTCCCAAAGCCAAGAGCGTTGGTGGGGATGTGGAGCAAACCCGAACACTCGTGCCCTGCTGGTGGGAACATCAAGTGGCACAGTCACTACGGAAAACAGTATGGTGGTTCCTCAAAAAATGAAATATAGGGGCGCCTGGGTGGCTCAGTCGGATAAGCGTCCAACTTCAGCTCAGGTCCTCATCTCACAGTCCGTGAGTTCAAGCTCCACCCTGGGCTCTGGGCTGCTGAGTTGTGGAGTCTGGAGCCTGCTTCAGATTCTATGCTTCCTTGTCCTGCTCACACTGTCATTCCCTTTCTCAAAAATAAATAAATGTTAAAAAAAAATGTTTTTAAATATACAACTTCTGTATGATCCAGCAATTTCATTTCTGGGTATATATCCAAAGGAATTGAAAGCAGGGACTCAAAGAGATATTTGCACACCCTTGATCAGGGCAGCATTATTTCACAAGGATCAAAAGATGGAAGCAACCCAGCATCCATGATGCACAAGCGAAGAAAATGTGGCACGTCCAGACAAGGGGCTACTACTCAGCTTAAGAAGGAAGGAAATTCTGACCCTGGCTACAACATGGATGTCCCCAGGGGACATCCCGCTAAGTGAAATAAGCCTGTCACGAAAAGATAAACGCTGTAGGACCCCACTCAGAGAAGGGGCCTGGAGCGGTTAAACTCCCAGAGACGGAAAGTAGAAGCATGGCTGGCGGGGGCTGGGGTGGGGGGCAGGGAGGGGCCAGTGTTTAATGGGGACAGAGTTTCGGTTTCCTAGGACGAAAACAGTTACAGGATGGATGGCAGTGACACTAGACAATAAGGTGACCATACTTTCCACTACAGACCTGTACACTTAGAAACAGTTAGGACAGGGGCCCCTGGGAGGCTCAGGCAGCTAAGTGTCTGACTTCGCTCAGGTCATGAACTCACAGTTTTGAGAGTTTGTGAGTTCGAGCCCCACATCGGGCTCTCTGCTGTTAGCAAAGAACCCGCTTCCAATCCTCTGTCCCTCCCTCCCTCTCTCTCTCTCTCTCTCTCTTTCTCTCTCTCAAAAATAAATAAATGTTTAAGGATGCCTGGGTGGCTCAGTCGGTTAAGTGTCTGACTTCAGCTCAGGTCATGATCTCACGGTTCAGGAGTCTGAGCCCCACATGAGGCTGTGCTGATGTCTCAGACCTTGGAACCGGCTTCAGATTCTGTCTCTCTCTCTCTCTCTCTCTGCCACTTCCCTGCTTTTGCAATGTCTCTCTTGCTCTCTCAAATATAAAAAAGAAAACAGAAAAAAATATTTTAATGTAAAAAAAGAAATAGGTAATAAACTTTAGTTACATGTATTTTCCCACAATTAAAATTTTTTTTAATTTTTTAAGACTATTTTTTAAACTTCACATCCCTATGCAAACTGTTCATGACATTTTGATGGCTTCCTCCCAGACAGACTGTTCACTCTCAGACAGGAAAGCCAGGAATCATTTATTCTTGTCGTCTCTGTACCTACCATAAAGCCTGACCAGATGGGGAGGAAGTTACAAACGGTGAATAACGAATCTGACCCTAATTCCTGTCCCAAAGTTTTCGTTCTGCCATGTGACCTGAGGTCCTTCCCGTCAAGTGGACGAAATCCTGCAGTGGGGAGGGCTGGGCGGGGTCCCTGCTGAACATCCCAGCTCCCCGGGGGCTCAGGTTTCTGTCTCTCCCCTCGGTCCGCTGGGAAACCAGAACAGAGATTTGGAATTCTCTCTCTCAAAAATGTTCTTCAACCTTTACTGCAACATTTTTAAAAAATTATTTTTAAAAAAAGAACAACTCCTCCCAAGGCTAAACCCCATGGCCACTTCTCAGTCCTATTCCTCGCCTCTCCGCTGCTGACACCCCCTCGCTGACACTCTCTCCCCCGGCCGCTGGCCACAGCACCCTCTGGGCACACTTTCCTCCTTGTGCCTATCATGTAAATGCTAGGTCCTTCGGGCACCTACGGCAACCATCTTCCTCTGACTCTTCAGCACACGGGAGGTGCCGCCACTGAGTCCCAGTCTCTCCACCGGCGACGGCCACGCCTCGCCCTGCCTCACCTTCTCCCCCGCGCTCCAGGATGACAAGCCTGCACAGGACACTCGCCTTGCACGTCCCAAGACCTCTAAAAACCTCACTGGGTCAAACCCAGAAGGGACATCCTTCACTCCCGGGGGACAGCTCCTCCACGGCGCCCCAGCGGCCTTGCAACTACCCGCGTAAGCCACACAGGCAAAGGCCCGAGTCAGGACCAGTCTCCTGGCAGCGCCACCCCAGGGGGAGCGGGTGGGGGGCAGGGGCGGGTGAGGAGGTGCTAGGAGGCCATGTCCCACCTGCCTCCCTCTGTCCCCTGGGAGGCTGTCGTAAGGGCTTGTCACCGCTTCTCAGGTTCCGACGAGGCGTGGGGTTTTCTGCCGTACCCTCCCCTGCAGAATGGAGTCACCGACCAGAAAAGCACTTGGCTGTGGTCTAGGACTGACTTCTTGGTAACGGGTAGCCACAAGTCACGCCACAGTCCCCTGTCCCCTCTGGTTTCGGTGTGTAGGGCAAGGACCAGATGCACTTGGCACTGCGGGCTGACCTTCCTTCTTCGCATAGTAGACTGCCTACACCCAACGGTGGCTTTTGGCATCTGTACTGGGTGAATCGGTCCAATGCGGCCCCGACGGCGCCCTGGTGGGCTCCTGGCCTCCCCCCACCCCGTGTGTCACTCCAGCCCGCCCCACCTGCCATCCGCCTACCTGACTGCTACAACTTCTGGCTCACGCGTAGCTCTCTTCTCTCCTTTCACCGCCCACGCCCGACCCCACAGTCCACCAATCCCACCTTCCGAAGCCGTCCAGCTTCCACCTCAACTGCTACTCACTGTTCTATTCCCGCGCACCGGCACCTCCTGCCAGGTCACTCCACAGCGTAACACGGTCCTCGTCCCCGGCGTGCGTCCTCCAGACCGCAAGCAGGGGGAGGTGCTAACAGCGCAGATACAACACGTCACCCTCCTCTGTCAAGTCACCTGTTCTACCCTCTGTTGTAGGAAAACCAGCAGCTGCGCCTGAGTAAACCCAGCAGTACCAGCTGACGGACATGAGGTTCCGTCCACACAATGTGTATGAGAACCAAGAATACTTCTCTCAAGATGGACTCACAAAGGTGAACCATGGTCCGCCACCAGGTGAGACTCCCGTTGGTGGCCATGTCTAAATGTTTAAGCGCCAAGTTGCTCTCATTCTGTTCTAGGTTTTTCTACCAGTTCAATTCTGCTGTGATAGGAAACTATTTATTACAGTGAATGTAACACATGATCTGGGAACACAAAGAACTAAATCAGTACCGAGATGCTTTTTCCCACCCAGAGGACGTGAGCACGACTCCGCTACCTGCTCTTTAGCGTGTTTCTGCTGCTCCCTCCTTTTCCGTTCTTCTTCATCGACTTTGCTGATGACGATGTACCGCTCCTTCTGAAAGACAGAGAGCAGACGTACAACTTTCTGGAAGCAACCAGACCACAGGCAATTCAGATTCTACTACCATTTGAAGTTATACGTTTTATCACCAAACAGCTTTTCCTGGGCTAAATACTCTGAAAGCATTTCGAAATGCCACCAAAAATTGAGTTGATACGTTACAAACCAAAATTCTGTCTCTCCACTGACACGCCATTTTCCTGCATTTATTAACCCACCCAAATAGACATTAGAAGTACCAACAGACTACGAGAATAAGACACTTTCCACGATGAACATTAACAAGTCACACTGCATGCGAACATGAATTTCTAAATAGTTTTAAAATAAAATTTCTAACGTGGGCAGCAAGCTCTGTGACCTTGGCCGAAGCAACTTCTTAATAGACACATCACCAGAGGCCAGAGAATCAAAAGCAAAAATGAACTATTAGGACTTCCTTAAGATAAAAAAGTTCTGCACAGTGAAAGAAACACTCTGTAAAACTAAAAGGCAACCGACGTAATGGGAGAAGACATCTGCAGGTGACATATCTGATAAAGGGTTAGTATCCAAAGTCTATAAAGAACTTATGAAACTCAACATCCAAAAAACCAATAATCCAGTGACGAAATGAGAAGACATGAATAGACACTTTTTCAAAAAAGACACCCGGATAGCTAACAGACACATGAAAAGATGCTCAACATCACCCATCATCAGGGATACAAATCAAAACCACATGGAGATACCGCCTCACCCCTGTCAGAATAGCTAACGTGAACACCACCAACCCAGCAGGGAAAGGGGAGCCCTCTTACGCTGTCAGTGGGAATGCAAACTGATGCAACCACTCTGGACCACCCAACCATCCAGCAGCTGCACTATGAGACATTTACCCCAAGACACAAATATGCTGATGGGAAGGGGCACACGCACCCCAATGTTTACAGCAGTGCGATCAACAAGAGCCAGACTATGGAGAGAATCCCAAACCCAAATGCCCACACTGATGAATGGAAAAAGATGTAGTGTGTACGTTGGAGCCCGCTGATGGAATATTACTGGGCCATCAAAAAGAATGAAATCTTGCCGTTTGCAATGACATGGATGGAGCTAGAGCATATTTTGCCAAGCTAAGTATGTCAATCAGAGAAAGACAAATACCATAGGATTTCACTCAGATGTGGAATTTAAGAAACAAAACAGATGAACATAGGGGAAGGGGGAAAAAGTGGGGGGGAGAGAGGGAAACAAATCACAAGAGACTTATAATGACAGAGAACAAACAGGGTTGATGCAGGGAGGTGGGTGGGGGATGGGCCAGAGGGGGGATGGGCACAGAGGGCACCGGTCATGATGGGCACTGGATGGTGCACGGAAGTGATGAACCCCTGAATTCTACTCCTGAAACCAATACTGCACTGTCTATTAACTACAACTTAAGGTTTTTTAAAAAATGAAAAATAAAACGTGTGTGTCGCATTTCACCGACATATGAAAATTATCCTGGATTTCCAGGTAGCTTGCCAGAAAACTAGTCCCTTCTTTCTCATATATTCCATTTTGTATCAATTCAGCACCCCACATTCTGTGTCAAAGTTTGAGACTGATCTTCGAGCGGTATTTTTTTTAGTTCACTTAATCTCTCATCTCACTTGACACCTGATTTAAGAGCAACAACAGGGAGTGAAAATAAGAGCAACAACAAAACTCCACGATTCTGCTAAAGGGCCACCAGCGGCCTCCCATCAGCCACCACGGCTCCCCCGGTGCACCTTGGGAACGCACGCCTGAATGTATCCCCAGTGCTCACGCTGACGCCCCAGATTCTGGAACCGCGCGTCCCGCGCCCAGCCAACAGGAAGCCAGGCCACCACAGCTTTCTGCCGGAACGGGAGCACAGACTAACGCTGCCGTACTTCCGGTTTACAAAGCGTGTCCGCGTCCGCTGACCTGCGCAATGACCACAGGACAGCTGTGAGACAGGCACGGCTCACCGGCGTCAGGTCGTCTCCAGGGAACAAAGGAGGGACCGAGGCTTAGAGAAGCGAAGTGACTGGCCCCGGGTCACCCAGCTCACAGGAAGCAGAGCCAGGAGTCAATTCTGACTCTCAGCACGACAGTGTATCATTGCACGCGTTTGACCCTGCACAGTTCCTGGGGTTACCTTTTCGGTTTCTAAAGTCTCAACGTGAATGCCTTTGGGATACCTAAAGGAGAGAGAGACAAGAGCACGTCACTAGGTGAGCCAATGACGGCTAAAACACATTCTAAAAAGCAACTCAACAGCTATAATTTAAGAAGTTTTATTAAATATAAAACACTACTACACTTAACAGAGGACCGTGGAGGAAGGGGAGGGGGAAAATAGTTGGGGAGAGCGAGGGAGGCAAACCGTGAGAGACTCTTGAATCCTGAGAACAAACTGAGGGCTGATGGGGGAGGGGGAGAGGGGAAGGGGGTGATGGGCATGGAGGGGGGCACTTGTCGGGATGAGCACTGGGTGTTACATGGAACCCAACTTGACAATAAACTACAAAAGGAAAAAAAAACACTACTACAATAAAAACTTTATAGTAACCCTATTCCATAATACTTCAGCAACTAAACATTTCCCCATGTCTGCTTAAAAAATGCAGGAGTGGGGGCGCCTGGGTGGCTCAGTCGGGTAAGCGTCCGGCTTTGGCTCAGGTCATGATCTCACAGTTCGTGGGTTCGAGCCCCACATCGGGCTCTGTGCAGACAGCTCAGAGCCTGAAGCCTGCTTCGGATTCTGTGTCTCCCTCTCTCTCTGCCCCTCCCTTATTCACACTCTGTCCCTCTCTGTCTCAAAAATAAACAAACATTAAAAAAAAATTTTTATTAAAAAGAAAAATGCAGGAGTGTAGGGGTGCCTGGGTGGCTCAGCAGGTCAAGTGTTCAACCCTAGATTTCACTTCAGGTCAAGATCTCATGGTTTGTGGGTTCAAGCCCCACATCAGGCTCTCTGCTGTCAGCACAGAGGCTGCTTTGGATCCTCTGTCTCCCTATCTCTCTGTCCCTTCCCTGCTCCTGCTGTCTTCCTCTCTCTCTCTCTCTCTCTCTCTCTCTCTCTCTCTCAAAAATAAACATTAAAAAAGTAAAAACGGGAAAAAAAATGCAGAGTTTATCTGATTTCAAATTAACTTTTTAGGACACAGGCATCTCACTTCCAAATATAATAATGTTTACTTCCGAAGTGAAATTCTGAAGGTTGTTTTGGATGGTGCGGGGCATACACAGAGGAGCTACGAGAGAAAGGGCCTCTACTGCGGTCTGGCCCCTCAGTGCGCGCCAGCCAAGGAGAGGTCTGGTCCAAGGATGGTGGCCCTTCTCCGGTTTTGTTCCAAGTCAATTCCAAGTACATGCATCACTGGTAGATTCTAACGGAAGAACGAGGGCCCAAAATAAAGCTGAATGCAAACTTCCCCTGCTCAACCCTGAGTCTCAATTCTAGGTTAGAGGTCTGCTTGAGAATGTAGTGAAACCAACAGAATCACCTCCGGAAAAAATACAGGCACATGGTTCTGGATATTATTTCAGGGGTTTCACTGATCTGAAACCAACCCATGGGCTAAGCCCTGCCTGAGAAAGAGCATTCATCTGAGTCATTTCCTAGATCTTAAAACCCAATCTTTATCACTTAACCTTCAAAGAACAAAACATATACACCCGGAACATATCGAGCCTATAGCCAAAGTGACAACTGAAAGAAAATTCAAAAAGGCTTAAAAGCATCTGCTACGAAATAATAACAAAGAAAATCAGCGGGTATTCAAGGAACTTAAGAAGTAAGGGCAAGTTCAATACCACAGTGCCCGAGAGCATGGTAGGGTCAAATCCCCAAGAATGCAGAACCTCAGAAGTGACAGGAGAGCTAAGAGAGGACACTTAGTGTTCCATCCTGGGTCCCTCACAGAGCTCCCCCAGACAATATGAACACTTACTTCCAGCTCAAAGTCTGATAAATTAGTTTTCTTTGGAACCTACAAAAACAAAAGAGAAGGGTCTGATTGGGGCTCATGACAAGAAAATCCTAGGGGATCAAGCACTGGATGGGAAAGACATTGAATGTTTAAAAGCGACTCCCTGAGGAGCGACGGGTGTCGCACAAACAAGACCCAGCAGGATGTGTGAGGCCGCAGGACCAGCCACCATCCGGCTGCCTCAGAACGTTCTTTAACATTCTTGTACAGCGTGGCTCGAAGGGAGAGAAGGTCTCCAACTCCAGGCCTGCTTCCTGCGGCTGCGCAGGGGGCGGAAAGGAGACACGCGCATCAGAACACTTGCGTGAAGCTCGTCACAAGGGCACGGAGTCCCTGCCTCCTTGGAACACTGATGTTTCTTACAGCGGAGAGAAATTAAAAGGAGACACGTGGCCTGACAGCGAACTCTTCCCTTTGGAGCCTTCCTGTATTCAGCACCCCTCGAGGCCAGAGCGAACTATGCCATGCGGGAGCACAGCTTAGCGCCCAAGACGCACCAAGGGGCCCCCCTGCCCCAGGACAGGACAGACTGCTCATTCACCGCCTCCACACACCACGCTCCCCGCTGGGTCAGTGCTCAAGTCAGGGTTACATCTTGGGAACATACCTATAATAAAAAGACTATTTATGAATGTCGGCTTCGCCAGAAAAAACCAAAATGGAGCACACGCCAGAAATCAGCCACTCTCCAGAAAAAGAACATGTGAAAATATTTAGGGTGACTTACCCAGTACACGGCTCTAAATCCAAGTTCTTGTTTTCTTCGCTTTGTAATAACTCTTCTATTTTCTCTCTGAGGAGTTAAAACGAAAACATCACCCTCAATCCCTTTCAGGAGTGAAGCAATCAGCCAACGGATTAATCATAGTCAGAAGCAATTTAAATATAAAAATACAGGGGGCGCCTGGGTGGCTCAGTCCCTTAAGCGTCTGACTTCGGCTCAGGTCATGATCTCACGGTTTGTGAGTTTGAGCCCCGCGATGGGCTCTGTGCTGACAGCTCAGAGCCTGGAGCCTTTTTCAGATTCTGTGGCTCCCTCTCTCTCTGCCCCTCCCATGCTCATGCTCGGTCTCTCTCGGTCTCTCAATATCAAATAAAAACGTTAAAAAAATTTTTTTAAATTTAAAAAAAGAACACAGGACAATGTAACTCTACCCCATCAGGTTATAAGTTTTAAGTTATACTTAAATATATACCTGGTTACACTTGAAGAAAAATACTTTACTTGGACATACTCGTTTTGTTGTTATTATTGTTATTCATGAGTTAGAGACAACTTCTCAAGGATTCATCAATACAAGGGATTTAAATTTTTACTTTTCTAGGGGAGGAGGGTGGGGGATTGACCAAAACGGGTCAAGGGGAGAGGGAGACACAGGCCTCCAGCTATGGAATGGGTTAAGTCAGAGGGACAAAACCAGAACATAAAGAATACCATCAACGACAGTATAACGGTGACATAATGGGGCCGATGGTGGCTACACTCGTGAACACAGCATAGTATATACACCCGTCAACTCACTACATTGTACACCTGCAACTAATGTAACAATGTGTAGCCAATTCTCAAATAAAATTAATTTTCACTTTTCTGGTAAAGCAGTTATACCGAAAACTCAGTAAAACCAGACACTCCTCCAATGGCACGTGTGCTTGTCCGGAACTTCGTTCAAAGAAACAAAACGAGGGGCGTCTGGGGGGCTCCCTCAGTTAAGCGTCCAACTCCATATCGGCTCAGGTCATGATCTCAGTTTATCAACGCAAAGGCTGTTTGGGATTCTTTCTCCCTCTCTCTGTCCCTTCCCTGATCGAGTTCTCTCTCTTCAAAGAAATACATAAACCTTTCTTTTAATTAAAAAAGATACAAAACAAACAAAAACGGGGGTGTGTTGCAAATGTCCGAATAGGCCTGTTTCAGGGAAACGGGGCAGTGGTTGTCGGGCCCCTGGTCCACGCCACGCCCACTCGATCCGAGCGGGAAGCCTGCCCGCTTGGGGGGGTTGGTCTCTTTCCTGGTGCCACGTGGCAGGTCTACGTACAGCGGCCAGAGCTCTATTTCACGACGTGCTGTGATTACACCGATTCACGTAGGACCCAACCGAATCCCGCCGTTCGGGCCATCACGCCCGTGTGTGCGGCCTTCGTGCAACACAAGCCTGAGATACAGGGGTCGGTCCTGCCCCGACACACGTTTATGCAACGCACGCTTTCGGTCCGGGAACTTACACCACTTGGTCAATGAACTTCTTCTGATCCTCAGGAATCGTCACGGGGCACTTGGACGTGTTGGGGGACACGTAAGCCAGGGCCCCCGCACCGTTGGACTGCAGGCGCTTCTCGTCGTACTGCTCCCGCAGCTGTCTTTCTTCCTCCTGATTTAAATAGGGAATTCCTGAGTGTAATTTTAAAAAGAATGCATTAGCAGAGGTAACTAAACATAAAAGTTTCAACATAAAAAGGTTTTTTTTAGCAAGCGAGTGAATCTAAAATTCTCAGGCAAGACTCAGCATATTTAACTATATCCCGCCCCCCTCCCAAAAAAAAGTCAACAGGAAAAGGAAATGGTTTTGAAATGCGTTGGTCTCTGCATTCACGCCACGCAGTCTTCCCCCAGCAAACGTTTCTTTGGCACTGACGCCGGGCGCGAGGGACCTAACGGAACCAGCGGACGCCTCCTGCTCCATAGTGAAGAGCACTTCCAACCGGAAGATGAGAGAAGACCATTGTGAGCAAAGACCGAGAGGGTAAGAAGGAGCCAGGCCACAAGGAGCCAGAGAAGAGTATTTCAGCCAAGGGAAGAACTGTAAACGCCCAGAGGATGGAACAGCACGGACCGTCTCCAAAACCAGCAAGAAGTGGGTGTGACCAGAACACAGTGAACGGGAGAATGTCAGCATGGAGACGGCACGCTAGATGTGCAGGCCTTTTTGGGCCGTGATGAGAATTTGTTTTTATTCAGGGGTGCCGGGGGTCCCTGGGCGGCTCAGTCGGTGAAGCGTCCGACTCCAGCTCAGGTCAAGATCTCACAGTGTGGGAGTTCAAGCCCTGCACGGGGCTCTGTGCTGACAGTTCAGACCTGGGAGCTTGCTTTGGATTCTGTGTCTCAGTCTCTCTCTGCCCCTCCCCCGCTTATTTACTCTCTCTTTCTCTCTCTCTCTCTCTCTCAAAAATAAACATTACAAAAAATTTAAAAAATATTTTTTGTTTTATTCTAAAAACAATGGAATGCCATTAGAAGGGTTTAAGCAAGACGATTCAGCCAACGCGGTGGGTAAAAGAAGGGACGTGGCTTTATTTACAATAAGACTTTACTTACAAAATGGGCTTATTACAATAAGACTTTACTTACAAAATGGGCTGTGGGTCACGGTTTGTGAGCCAGCGCAGACTAGAGACGGAGAGAATGAGGACAGAGGTAGGAGAGACGGAACTGCTGATACACTGGGAGGGAGGGAGAAAGGGAAGAGCAAAATCAATGACGACAGGTGGCTGGTAGGTGTCAGCGGTTGGGAAGATGGCGGGCCCCCTTGCAGAGGCGGGGACACTGGACGGCTCTGGGGCCCAAGGGGTGAAAATCAGAACCTACCACCTGAATACATTATATCGGCTAAGGGTATATATATAAATTAAGGGTTGTGGATATAAGCCTAACGCTCAAGAGAGAGGCAATGAGATACGAATTTAGGTGTCCTCAGGACACGGGTGGCATGAAAAGTCCTGGGACAGTAATGAACTTGCTATGACAGAATTAGAAAAATCACCAGTTATCAGCAATACTGATGGTTCCACGCAAAAATCATCGGTGGATGTTAAACTAACTGGTGGAAAAGGTGACCAACGTCAGTAACACCAAGTCACACAATGTGAATGTACTTTATAGCATTGAAGTGAATACCTAAAAATGGCTAAAATGGTAAATCCGGTGCATATTTTTCCCCAATTAATAAAACAAAAGGCTAAGACCAGTGACGAGACTGAGTAAATGAGAAGGACAGGAGGTAGTGCTGTCAGAGAGAGAGGTGCGGGAGGTGCGTGCGGTTACTGCTGATGAGACCCACAGTGCTCCCAAGGGCAGAGAGGGCTGGGCGGGGGCTGGAAGCAAAGACGGCTGAGCACCGGGTCAAGAAAGAGACAGACGGAGCACTTGCTGGTCATCCCTGTGGATGCTGAGGTCACCCACAGTGAGGAGAGAGTTAGGAGTGGAAAAAGGACAGAAAGCCACAGCCAAGGCTGTCGTGATGCCACGCCTAGTAAATCAGCAGAAAGCGGTGGCAGAGCCCATGACGCATCCCTGAGATTTGTGGCTCCTGGGAAGAGGGAGCCACGTGCCTGTCCCGTGGCGCAGCAGCACAAGGACACCCACCAAGATGGGGATGCCTGGAGACGGGGAGCAGGAAGGGACAACCACCCGTGCCGCATGCAGAGGCCCGCAGGGGCCGCACAAGAGGAGTCACCTGTTCCATTTCAGTTCAGAAAAGAAGTCAGAGGCACTTCCAAGAAGGCCGCCAGGAGAAAAGCGTCTGGCATTTATGGAGCCAAGTGCAAAGAACTGATAAGGAAGAGAAGGGAGGGTCTAGGTCAGATCGAGAGAGTATCAGCAAGAGCGTGGGGCTAAGAGTCTGGCAGTGACAGATGTCCTGGGAGTCCTGATTCAGCAGTGACGAAAATACTCCGAGGTCTGACTGTAAAACGAGAATGAGGCATGCTCCGATTTAGCTGTTTCCCTCCTTCAGCGAGGCTGGAAAGTACCCGTCCACGGGAGCCTGCTTAGAGGAGGTCCCTCCACGGATTCTTGCACTTATTCCAATAGAGCGCTCTCGCTACATTTGCAACTTGTATTTGATAACAGCTTTCACACACAGGTCTGAGCCAAAGGGAAAAAATTTTTAGCATCCCCAAACTGTGCTGCCCAGCTGGTTCACTCACTACATGAAGCAGTTTGGGCTACAAAATTCTTTAAAAATCAAACACATTGGCGTATATGGGTGGCTCAGTTGGTTAAGCGTCCGACTTCGGCTCAGGTCATGATCCCATGGTGAGTTCGAGCCCCGCATCGGGCTCTGTGCTGACAGCTCAGAGCCTGGAGCCTGCTTCACATCATGTGTCTCCCTCTCTCTCTGCTCCTCCCCCACTCATGCTCTGTCTCCTCTCTCTCAAAAATAAATAAACATTTTTTTAAAAATTGATAAAAATTAAGGGACGCCTGGGTGGCTCAATCAGTTAAGCATCCAACTGCGGCTCAGGTCATGATCTCACCTTTGGTGAGTTTGAGCCCCGCATCGGGCTCTCTGCTGTCAGCGCAGAGCCTGCTTCGTATCCCGTCCCCCTTTCTCTCTCTGCCCTGCTCTCACTCACGCTCGCTCTGTCTCAAAAATAAACATTAAAAAAAAAAAATCAAGACACAGCACCACTGAGGCAACTAAAAAACACTATGGTGTGGGTTCTAAAGTGCTCGCAAGGAGATCCTGGTGAGGGGAAGAGAATTTTTGAGTCTGTGTTCCAGCACTTTTACTGCGAGAAAACCTCCTTTCTTAACTCACTCAGTAACTGGGCATTCACCGTGGGAAAAAATACAATTTATGAGATTCAGTAAAAGTAGTTAGTGACCTTCCAGCAGCAGGTGCTGAGAACTGCTGGGGAAACCCGAGGCTTTCCTGAACACTTTTCAGGAAAGGGAAAGAGAAAAACTCTGGCGGGGCCTTTCATGGCCAGTATTCACTCATCCAATATTAGGGTCACCTCCCTGACACAGAAGAGGACTCAGGCTATGCACTGGGGACATGAAATGCACGAGATGTAGTCCCTTTTCTCAGGGTGTTCACCCATCACATGACTCAGTAAGCTGTCCTGACTGTGCCATGTGTGAGGAACTATCTCCGAATAATAAACAAGCATCACTTGGAAAACGGAGTTTTTCATTCCGGTATTACTAGGATGCAGGTCCTTTCTAAAGGCCTCTGCCACTGGTCTCACTGGAAGAAAACAGGGAAGTGTTCCCCGCAGGGGGTCTGCTAGGCCACTGGAGTCACAACACCAGCAGGAGAATAAATGCCACTCAATAAAATCAGGAGGTGGGCACCTGGGTGGCTCGGTCGGTTGAATTTCTGACTTCGGCTCAGGTCATGATGTTGTGGTTCATGGGTTCGAGCCCTGCATAGGGCTTCACACAGACAGGGATTCTCTCTCTCCCTATCTCTCTGTCCCTCCCCTGCTCACTCTCTCTGTCTCTCAAAAAATAAAGAGGGGCACCTGGGGGGCTCAGTCAGTTAAGCATCCAACTTCGGCTCAGGTCATGATCTCAGGGATTGTGAGTTCAATCGAGCCTTGCGTTGGGCTCTGTGCTCACAGCTCGGACCCTGGAGCCTGCTTCGGATTCTGTGTCTACCTCTGTCTCTGCCCCTCTCCCCACTCACACTCTGTCTCTCAGAAATAAACTTTAAAAGTAAATAAGTAAACTAAAAAAACCTATTTTTTTTAAAATAAAAATAAAATGAGGCGTTCGTGAGACCTCATCAGGGCAAAATGAAGCAGCGTCTACCCTCCCCATGCAGGGCTGACGGGGCTAACGGTTTTCCAAGGCGTGAATAAAGAGTCCTTTACAGCTCTAAGGTTACACATGGAGTAGCAGGACCCCGAGATCCTGTCTCAGAGTTACAGGCAAAGAGAGACCGTTCTCAACCAAAGCCAAATTTACAAGCGCAAAGGAGAGGTCAAGTGTAATCTTACCGTTGCGAAACACTTTATTAAAGTCAAATCCTTGGCTTGCTAGAAAGTCAATGCTTGAGCTCTGAAACAAGAGTGAACAGAACACACATTTAGGTGACGTTGGTGGCAGACACGTGAAGAGACGCAGAGAGAGAACTCGGACAAGTAAACGAAGGCAGCCAGGCAAGGAAGGAGCAGGCCAAGGGCAGAAAATTAAGATTTCTACTCCGAGGCTGCCGCATAATCCACTCATTTAAACGATCCGAGTGCTTCTCCTTCATGGCTTACAAACAAGCATCCTTTGTTTCACAATATTTAAGAAAATCATCACAGCCTCCCACGAGGCAGAAAACTCCTGATGGCTGTACTGAGGAGTAAAATGCAAAAAGAAATTAAAAGTATTGATATTATCTGACACCCCCCCCCACCACCACCACCCCAGTTCAAGTTTAAAGTACCTCACAGGTGGAAGGAAATCCTAACGCATCAATATCCACCTCAAGGTAGATTCTGATAACTGGATATTCTTCACATTCGAGATTAATATAGAGAAAAGTTCTTGGTAACAAGACTTATTAAACAAGGGCGCCTGCATGGCTCAGTCAGTAAAGTGTTCGACTTTGGCTCAGGTCATGATCTCACAGTTCATGGGCGTGAGCCCCGCATCGGGTTCTGTGCTGACAGCAAGCTCAGAGCCTGGAGCCTGTTTCAGATTCTGTGTCTCTCTCTCTCTGCCCCTCCCCAACTCGTGCTCTATCTCTCTCTGCCTCAAAAATAAATAAAACCAAAAAAAAATTTTTTAAGACTTATTAAACAAACATCTCAAATATATAGTGAGCCAAAATACAGAAGTAAACTTCAACGAAAATGTTAAATAAACACTACTACACGTGGTACCCAAGAATGGCAAAACCCACAAAGTTCTGGACTCGATCTAATGGAAGAGCAAGAACCAGGACCGTAGCCACCTCGTGAGGACATGAGAGGGTGTCCCACCGGGGCCATTCTCATCTGGTTCGTCACAGAACCACCTTTCCTGTCCTGAGACAGGACACCATCAGCCCAGATGACGGACGCTGTGTCTGTCCCATTACTCGTGACGGTGTTCACTTTGAGATGTAGCTGAAGACAAGATTATCTACCTGCAGGATGATGGAGGTCTCCGGTCTGAGCAAGGCTCTGCGTCTGAGCCCTGGTTGGCACTGATCCTGAGCGCCACAGAAGTGACTGTGTACTTCTCCTGTCTTAGCTGCTAGGAAGCCCAGAGACTGTCTTTGGCACACGTTTCTGTGTCCTGATCATACTGCAGGAATCCTAGCTTCATTTTTCATTTCTTCCAATTTTTTCTTGACTCATTTTGTAAGCCTTATGCTAAAAAGTAAATACTATATTTATCTTTATCAACCAACAGATTCTTCTTAAAAAGTGATGGGATGTAAGTGGCAATCTTACCTCCCACCACCACACACACTCACAGATGTGCACACACACACAGATGCGCATGCACACACTCACAGACGTGCACACAGATATGCACATACACAGATGTGCGCGCACACTCATAGACATGCACACACTCACAGACCTGCACGCGCACACAGATGTGCACATGCACACGTGCACACACTCACAGATGTGCACACACATATGCACACACACACAGACATGCACGCGCGCGCGCGCGCGCACACACACACACACAGGTACATACACATTATTTTCATCATCTCCAAACTCTGTGTGATTTAGAACAAGCAACTTTTCCCTCTACATCTTCCCTTTTTATCCTGTTCTGAACCAAGATTCAATGTCTTCTGACAGGAGATCCACAAGTCTCCTGTCTACCATGCCTCAGTATCGGTACAATTCTGCCCACCAGAATGTTCCATCACTGACAGAGGCACCGAAAGTTGGATTACGGAAAGGTATTTCAGTCCTCCTTTCACTAGACTCCAAAACACCCTAACTTCCTTTTCTGTAAACAGCCAGTCAGGGGTGCCTGGGTGGCTCAGTCCATTGAGCGTCCAACTCTCAATTTCAGCTCAGGTCATGATCTCATGGTTGTTGGGACTGTTCCCACATCAGGCTCCCTGGTGTGAGCAAAGCCTGCTAAGGATTCTCACTCGCTCTCTCTCTGCACCTCCCTCGTTCCCACATGGTACGTGTGCTCTTGCTCTCTCTCACAATAAGTAATAATAATAATAATAATAAATTTCAAAAAAATAAATAAAATAGATATGCAGCCAAAAGTTCATCCATCCCTTTTTGAAGCTCTGTATTTTCCACACAAACACCGCCTTTCAGGTTATACAACAAGAGAAATGTACTTAGACCCACTGAACTTAGAATTACTTAAAATGGTGAATTGTAGGTTATGCATTTCTTACTATAATTTTTTTAAAAATCCTTTTAACCTACAAAATCTATTTGTGCATAGAATCCACTAATTTCTATTTGTCCTAAAGTACCATTTTCAAAACTCAAAAAATGAGCACAGCTAGTTGGGAAGAGAATCTCAGACACACATCAAACTTTTCCATGCATATGACTTATGACTCAGCAATTTCCCTTCTGGGAAATCTATCCTATAAAGATATTCCTACATACGTGGGGCGCCTGGCTGGCTCAGTCGGTGGAGCATGACCACGACCCTTGACCTCAGGGTCATGGGTTTGAGACCTGCATTAGATGTAGAGCTTACTTAAAAAGAAACTCCTACCTATACACAAAGATACACTGCATGTGAATGTTGACTTTAACATTACTTAAAATAGAGAACCTTTGGAAACTTCTAAATTCCAACTAAATAAATTACCCACACCCACACTGTGAAATATGTACAAAGTGTGTTGAGTAGAAAATGCATGTTATTTAAAATCAGAGTATCAGGATTCTGTGTGTATTAAAGCGCTAACGTTACATACATGTCTGCAGACACATGGATACAGTTGCCCCTGACTTAACAATGTTTCAACTCAGGATTTTTCCACTTCCTGTGGTGTGTTCAGTAGAAACTATGCTTCGAGTGGTGAATTTGGACTTTTTCCAGGCTAGTGATTCACAGCCCGCTACTCTCTTACAATGCTGGACAGCGGCACCGGCCGCAGCCCTCCATCAGCCTCACAAACACAAACACTTACTACTGCTATGTTTTGCCCTTTTTTTGTTGTTGTTAATGTTTCATTTTTCTTATTTTGAGAGAAGAGACAGAGAACCAGCAGGGAACCAGCAGTGGGAGAGGGAGAGAAAACCAGTGCAGAGTCCAATATGGGGCTCGATCTCACAAAACGTGAGAGCATGGGGGTGTCTGGGTGGCTCAGTCAGTTACACATCCGACTTCAGCTCAAGTCATGACCTTGCAGTTCGTGGGTTCGAGCTGTGCTGACAGCTCAGAGCCTGGAACCTGCTTCGGATTCTGTGTCTCCCTCTCCCTCTGCCCCTCCTTTGCTTGCTCTCTGCCAAGGTCTCCGTCAAAAATAAATAAACGTAAAAAAATTTTTTTTTTCTAAATCACTCTTGGAAAGCTCTTCTCACCATTAAAGTAGATAGGCTTTGGGAGCAAAAGAACTGAATCTGTTCTTTGCAGAATAAGTGTCTGTACAGGAAGGTGCTCACATGCTGGGCAGGATATGGAAGAACGGGCAGACTGTGAACCACACACACCCCCAGGGAACGCACCCATCCAGTGGGATGGAACGTTGTTATTGTTTTTTAAAAACTTTTTTGAGTGTAGTCGACATACAACATTACATTAGTTTCAAGTGTACAACGCAGTGGTTCACTGTGTCCGCACGTCACGCCATGCTCACAGGTGTAGCCAGCACAGGTCACCCCTCCAAGAGTATGACAACATCGCGGCCTGGGTTCCCAGGGTGCACCTTCGGTTCCCGTGACATCTTCATTCCGTGACCAGAAGCCTGCACCTTCCACTCCCCTCCACCCATTTGCCCAACCACCACCCTCCTTCCCCTCTGGCAAACATCCGTATTTAGACATTCACATTGTTTTCAACTCTTTTTCTCTTTTTTCTCAGCTGAACATCAAATGTTGACTTCACTGACAATCATACATCAATGACTGTGAAATCTCCAAACACTGCTTGTGTCTCTAGAGTAAAAAAAGAGTTTCTTTTTTTTAATACCCTCTTCCCGGTGCCACCTCCTTCCCCATTCCAGTCCTTTTTGTCTAGCTTTGACATACATGATACATACACAGATCTCCCTCCACTTACAACGGTGGCATGTCCCAATAATCCCATTGTAAGCTGAAAATACCGTTAAGTTGAAACTGCTTTTAGTATACTTGACCCGCTGAACACCGCAGCTTAGCCTAGCCTAGCCTACACGTGCTCCGAACACCTACATGAGCTTGCTCTTGGGCAGAATCATCTAATGCAAAGCATTTTATAATACAGCATTGAGTATCTCATGTAATGTACTGAATGCCATACTGGAAGTGAAACATGGGGGCGCCTGGGTGGCTCAGTTGGTGGAGCATCTGCCTCTTGATTTCGGCTCAGGTCAGGATCTCATGGGATTTTTTTGTGAACGTGCTTTTACTTTTTTTTTTTTTTTTTAGTGTTTTATTTATTTTTGAGAGAGAGAGAGAGAGAGACACAGAATCTGAAGCAGGCTCCAGGCTCCAAGCTGTCAGCACAGAGACTGATGTCGGGCTCCAACTCGTGAACCCAGACGCTCCTCCAAGAGTGATTTTTGACCAGACACAATTTTTGCCCTGCACTCTTGAGTCAAGAAGCTAACTTCCTTCCTAAGATGCAAGTGCTGCAGTCTTAGAATTTTAAACAAAACAGGGGCACCTCAGTCGGTTAAGCCCCGACTTCAACTCAGGTCATGATCTTGCAGTTCATGAGTTAAAAACTCTTTTTAAAAATTTTTTTAAAGAATTTTAAGCAAAACAGAAACCATCCTAGATGGAGAGCCAAACAAAAGAAATTCCCAAAAAAAAAATATCATCCACTTTAAAAATGTTTTAATGTTTATTTATTTTTGAGAGAGACAGAGACACACACACAGCATGAGCAGGGGAGAGTCAGAGAGGAAGACACAAAATCTGAAGCAGGTTCCAGGCTCTGAGCTGTCAGCACAGAGCCCAATGTAGGGCTTGAACCCACGAACTGTGAGATCATGATCTGAGCCAAAGTCAGATGCTTAACCGACTGAGCCATACAGGCACCCCAAAAATACTACCATCCAATTTATTTATTTTTATTTTTTTTAACATTTATTCATTTTTGAGAGACAGAGAGAGACACAGTGTGAGTGGGGGAGAGGCAGAGAAAGGTACAGAATCGAAAGCAGGCTCCAGGCTCTGAGCTGTCAGCACAGAACCTGATGTGGGGCTTGAACCCACAAACCGTGAGGTCATGATCTGAGCAGAAGAAGGACACTCAACCGACTGATCCACCCAGGCACCCCTCACTTACTTTAACCAAACAATTCACAAGTTCACATACGGAGTCTATATCTTTTCTCTGCCTTTGCTTTTTCAGACTAAAAAATTGTAACACGCTTATCCCACTGTCCGTTTTAGACAAGGGTCTCTGCTTTATTCAAATCTATCATATTTTTTTTTCTAGGGAGTGGCCAGCAACTAGAATTGCACTAAATACTCCAGGTGTAGCCATAGAATAGCTTTGTACAACATATAGATTCTTCTGATCCACTTCCAGTGCATCTGCAAGAATAACTACTTGTGTTGCTATTTTAGAACCAAGCATCATCCCGAAGGTGTCTCATTGCCAATGTCCACTTTTGCCTGACTGACTCCCGGCCAAGGCCATGGAACCCACATACACATCTGTTTTCTTCTGCCACTGCTGGAAAACTTCCGAATCCATAAATACTGCTTAATTAGTGTCCCCCCCCCACCCCCCACCAAGATAATTGTTAACTAGCTATTAACCAGTTGCGGAATAAGGGCCTACTTGGTAACTTGAGAAACCAGGTTACAAGACCACCTTCACCTTTTCTCTTCAGCCCCAGGCATATGATTCACTCCGAATTTCACTTGTTTATCGTTCGCCATGTTACACCCGGCATGGCTCAGGCACTCAGAAGCCTCCCCTCCAGGATTTAACTGCCACCACTACTGACATGCACGAGAAGGGAAGGATGGCAAGACTCACATGAACTAATGCTGCCACCAGGAAAAAAGCGAGGACACAAGACTGGAAGGGAAAAAAAGATCGACCCTCATCTCTAATCACACATCCGAACGCCACACCACGTATTCACACCCTCCTTATCCGCCATCACAGATAACTAAGAGTACAGGAAGAAGACACTGACATCAGTGCCTGCCAGGTGGGCTCCGACGCTGAAGGTGATGTTCGAAAGCGGAACCTCCCTGTAGCCTCACCTCGGCTCATAAAGTACGCCCTCTCCGCCACAGGAGGAAACTGTGGACTCTTTTTCCTAACTGGGGAACTTGGGAAAAGGAAGTGAGCATATGCAGTATAGTCCCTTCTGGGTTGTCTCTTATCTTTTTTCATGTAATTTATTGTCAAACTGGCTTGCATTCAACACTGAGGCCTCATCCCAACTGGGTTCTCTCTTTTTAAACAGGATACACATGTATGCTGTTCCTCTAGAAAATAAAGCTCTACCCTCAGAAATGGGGACAAGGAGAATGGGGTGGGAAAAAGCCTGAAGGACCTGATCTATAGGTTCAAACCAGGAGCCAGACATTAAAAATCTCAAACAGAGCCACCTTACAAAGCCATGTTCCCACAGTCAGCTTTGCTCATAATAGACCTTGTGTTCTGGTTTCCATCTGCCTGTCTTTTGCTCTAACCCCTTGATTCTGAAGCAATGAGGAAGAAAGCACTGCTGTTCATTCTCAGCCCTAAAACTGCAAATCGGGGAGATGAAATGGTGTGCCGAGAGCCCAAAGGTCACAGTAGAACCAAATTTTAAAAAAGAATTGATTCCACATGTCCATGCGGCCTCATCACAACAATTCGTAAGAGAAGAAAATCAGTCCTGCTACCAACCTGACAGACAAACTTGACATCTGGTGAGGCTCTATTGAAGGGTTTCGGGAAAACGTAGAAGTTAAATGACTTTGTTACATACCTGGGGGAAGTAAGAGAAAAGGGGACTTAGTGGGTTACATTACAGCACGAGGAACGAAATCCACTGCGTGTTAACGCAACCTACTTTGAATCTGTGTGGTCATACTTAAACGTGCAAAGGCCAAACTGAAACAGCAAAAAGTCCATGGAATGCTGGAAAAGGGAAAGAAAACACCTGTCAAATCAGAGCTGTCTATTCAACGTGACAAGAGTACACTCGACCAGGCAGGCTTGCTAACCACCCGACCGGACGTTTCACAGAGTACTTCCGATTACAAGAGGCTACACCTTATGTATCAGAAGCATTAATTTATAAACGCTTCTGAATATTTTTCCCAATTAACTACCTCCACCAACCAGAGCATCACAGTAGGTCGATTTCCAAACGACTACTATCACCCCATCATATTTCCTATCAATCGAATTAACACTGAAAATACTAAACCTTCCCCTAAAATGTTTTCCAGCAAACAGTTATTTTTGCTGTTGTTTTCAACGTCACTAAAATATCATTCCACAGTATGCCCTCTCCGCCTGGGGAGGAGGTACAAGTTTATGACAACAGTTCTTTACAATTCAACACAAAGAAGACCAACGTAGGGGAAAAAAGATTTTCTAGCACATTCACTTACTTTTTTAAGCTTCTGATACCTTTCTTCTGGAGTATCAAAACCATTTGTTAATGCAGTGACCGAGGGGCCATCACTGATTCCTAAGTTTAAGAAATAAAAATGTTTACCACTCATGTAAAAATGTCAGTCAACTATTCAATGGCTGTGTAATTTCATTTTCTTATGAATAAAGATTACTGGAAAGCCCTCCTGACTTCGCTTTTTCAAAATGAGTATTAATTTCACCACCAACCTCAACTCTGTGATAACGAACTCAGAGATGTAATGCTCCAATTTAATAGGCAGTTCCCGGGTCTAAGACAGGTTTCAAAACCTAGGCTTAAGAAAGCAATCTCTATGATTAAATAAGTTTCCTGATTTCAAAAGGATTAAGGCATAATCAAACACCGAGAAATCGTGAAGTATATATTATTGTTAGAGTCCAAGTTGTGATTAAAAGTTTGGAGAAACATCTAGATACAACAAAGGAATTTGGAAGGTCAAAGAGAGAAATTATTTCTGGTGAAAACTCAGCTTCTCAGGGAACTGACTCCAACTAGACACTTCACGCTTAAAGGTAAGGACCCTATTTCCTTTAAAAAGGGCTGAAGAATTTTTTAAACACACAAAATCAGCTAACACAAGTGGCTAACGATACCAAATGTTCATACTGACTTCAGCAACTCAGGAATTAGTCTTTCATCCAAAGGAAAAAAAAAAAACTTTGCACTTGTAAGTGTTGGTTAAGTATTACACACACATACACACCGATGCGAAGGTAAGCAATGAACACTTCCACTAATGCATAAAGGAAAACTTTCATTACCTCCAAGAGCCTGGTGCTAAAGTCAGTCATAAAGGAAAAACATTAGATGATTCCCCTTACAGGATGTGCCTAGATTAGTATAATTCATAGAGAGAGAAAAAATGGCTGCCAGAGGCAGCAGGTAGGGAAAAATGGACTTACTGTCCAATTAGTAGAATATCAATTCGAGAAAAAGAAAAAGTTCTGGAGATGGATGCAAGACAATGTGAATGTGCTTCATGCCACTCAACTGTAAAACCACTTAAAGACGGTTGAGATAGTAAGATGTGAGGAGCAGCTGCCTGGCTCCGTTGGTGGACTGTGTGACTATCTTGGGGGGTGGGGGTTTCCAAGGCCCAGCCCACCTTGAGTGTGGAGATTACTTCAAAAGTAATAAAAGCTTTAGAAGAAAATAAAGCAGTAAATTTTACGTGATGTACTTTCACCACACACACAAAAAAGCCTGACCGTTGCCCTGCCACGTGCACGTCAGTTTTAAGCTACACCAAAACCATAAGCTCCATCGCAAACCCACCGCCCCTCTTCCATGCCTTTGAAACGCTTAACAGAAAACGTTGAAGACTTATAACCAACGCCCACGGCCATGAACGGGAGGGGCCGGCAGGTAGGAGTCGGGGTTGGGGGGGGGAGGGGTCAGAGGGTCAAGAGGAGCCTTGGCCCCCAGCTTGCAAGCGAGGGATACCTGAAAACTCCCCATCGATGGCGAAGAAGTCGGCCTCTTCTATGGCCTGGTACACTTTTTGAAGATTACTCTTAAAATCTGCAGAGAAACCGAGAAGAGGCTCAGAACCGGTGGCCTGGCTTCCTGCCCAAGAGCTCCTAACGGGAGAGGGGAGGGCTGGGAAGATCCTGAGGCCTCGGGCGGGAGGAGGACAAGTCCTAGAGGGATAAACAAGACAGACAGTATCAAGTCCCCGAGGGGTACACGGTTGGAGAGGGTCAAGTCCCCAATGGGTGCATGGCCCGGAGGAAGACAAGCCCCGAGGGTGCACGAGCCACAGAGGCACGCGGCCCTAGGGGATGCCTGCGCAGAGGGACAAGGCCCCTAAAGGTGCACGGGACTGGCAGGGACAAGACCCCCTAAAGCTCACAGACTTCAGGAGAGGTAAACCCCTGAGGGGCTGCTTCAGCCCAAGGCCCAGCCAAGCACACCGGCGCTCGTCTGGGCCTAGAAGGCCGGGGGAGGGGGCCTTGGGTTTCGGGGTGGTTGCACGGCGGACACGCACTGCTCCTGATTATCTCCATTCTGCAGAGTGGCCGGAACCCCGGCCCCGCCCGGGCCCGCCTCAGCCGTTCTACACGCAAAGTTCCGCTGGGACCGCAGCAGCAGCAAAGGCAGAAGCGGCGGGGAGCGCGGCGGCGGCGACTTCCGGAAACAGCGCGCGCCGGCGCGCGTCACGTGCGCCTGCGACAGCGGCGGGGGCGGGGCCAGCCTTCGCTCCTTTCACTTCTTCGGAGGTAGAGAAGGGGCGTGGCTATGGAAATAGCCAAGACGTGATCTCACCTGCGAGGTCAGACGTGGGGCGTGTCTTGACGCCCCAACAGATGAACACATATTTCCTGGCGATATTATGCGCCAGGCAGTCTCAAACGGGTGGAGATACAGTGTTGAACAGAGGAGACAAACTCTTTGCCCCTTTGGAGCTTAACTTGGGGGAAGAGGGTAAAGTGAGGCGGGTATCAAACTTGCCACTCGGGAAACACTATCAGCACTATAAAGAGAAAGAGTCTGGTGCTGCAGTAAAAATAATGGCAAGAGAGGAGGAATAATGGGAGGGAGGGTTACCTAATAGAGATGAAGAGAATGCAAAGCCACTAGCCACTGGGACTGGCTAACATGGTCCTGTCTCGGGTTGGTTTGGAGTATACTACGGATCCCCAGAGCATACAACGGTGTTGATACACAGTAGATGCTCAGTAAAACATAGCTCAGTGAACGAGTTCACCTTGATCTTTCACAGAAGCCAGCTATGAAGTTGGTTAGAAGACCTGCTTTTCAAAGGCTAGCTCTTCCATTAATTAGGGTTGGACCATATTCACCATTTCTAAACCTCAATCTTCTCATCCACTACGGTTGAAGATCAACGGTGATAATGTCTGTGAGTTACAGAGGGCTGTGTAAATGTAAGACATGATTAGAGTTCTGACTTGTCACAATTCCCATGCGTTCACACCTCTTTGAGATTTATTGAGTACAAAATCCATATGTTTTTTGAAAGAAAAAAAAAGATGACCATTTCTCCCCCCAAAAAGAAGTATTAATTATTCTAAAGAACCCATAAGAGTCTGGCCATATTTTCCCCACCAATTCCGTCAACAAGTTCATGTCCCTTGCCTCATTCAATGGAAATTTACATATAGACAACTATGTCAACTATCTCTAATGTGAACAGCAGAGAGGAAATATGAATCCTAGACTTCAGGTGACATGGGAAGGAGAAAATATAAGTGGGGTTGAACCCCAGGCTTGCAAAATCTATCTGCCTTTTTTGTTATGGTTTGAAAAGTCCAATACAAAAAGAAAGAAAGAAAGAAAGAAAGAAAGAAAGAAAGGTCCAATACTGGGTGCCTGGGTGGCTCAGTCAGTTAAGGATCCGACTCTTGATCTCTGCTCAGGTCTTCATCTTGTGGTCATGAGCTCAAGCCCTGGGTTAGGCTCCACCCTCAGTGTGAAGCCTACTTTAAAAAAAAGTCAAATACAGAAAATATTATACATAAATTATTTTAAATAAGTAATTTTAAGTAATTTAAATAAATATCAAAACTTGCTACAAAGCTACAATCATCAAAACAGTGTGGTATTGGCATAAAGAAAAACCTAGAAACCAATGAAATAGAGACACCACACACCCCCAAAAAACCCCTTGCATTTAAGGACATATGATTTACAAGTGTGCTGAGATCATTCAATGAGAAAAGAACAGTCCTTTCAATTATTATAGTGTTTGGAACACTGGATGTCCACATGGGAAATAATGATGTTGGATCCTTATTTTATACCAAATAAAAATTATATATAAAATAAAAATAAAATAAAAGTTAACTCAAACTAAGGGCACCTGAGTGGCTCAGTCAGTTAAGTGTCTGACTCTTGATTTCAGCTCAAATAATGCTCTCACGGTTTGTGGGATAGAGCCCTACATTGGGTTCAGCACTAAGAGAGGGGAGGTTGGTTGGGTCTCTCTCTCCCTCTCGCTCTGCCCCTCCCCTGCTCACACACGTGCTCTCTAAAAAAAGAAAATAATAAATGAACATTTTAAAAAATTAACTCAAAATATATGAAAAATCTAAATGTAAGAGGTGAAAGAAACTCTCTTACATTACATAAGACTCTCAGAAGAAAACATAAAGCAAAAGACTCATAACACTGTATTAGGCAATGATTTTTAAAACTAGCTTACCCAAAGCACAGACAGCAAAATAAAAAATAGATGAATTGGACATCAAAATTTATGACATTTGTGCATGAAAGGATACTGTTGACAAAGTGAAAAGGCAACCTATGGGATGGGAGAAAATATTTGCCAATTGTGTATCTAATAAGGGACGAATACCCATCATATGAAGGACTCCTACAATTCAGTGACAAAAAACAATCTGATTAAAAAATAGACAAAGGACTTGAATGAACATATCCCCAAAAAAGATGTACAAATGGCCAGTAAGTACATGAAAAGATGTTCAGCATCACTAACACAAATCAAACCAGTAACAAGATACCCTTTCACATCTCTCCCCCCCTTTTTGAGCCAAAAAGGGGGTGATTTTATTAAAGCACAGGGACAGGATCTGTGGACAGAAAGAGCTGCCCTTCTTTTTTTCCAATCCTTTCACATCCCTTAGTTGAAAAATTGAAACCCTTGGGTGTTCTTGGTGGGATGCTAAAATGGTGTGGCCACTGTGGAAAACAGTATAGGGATTTTTTTTAAATTAAAAAAAATTGAATTATCATGTAATACAGCAATTCCACTTCCAGGCATGCACCTAAAAACATTGAAAGCAGAGGTTCGAATAGGTCTTTGCACATACACGTTCTTAATAGCACCATTCCCAATAACCAAACGGTGGAGGCAACCCAGTCCATCAACAGATGCATCAACGAAAAGTTGCATATACTTAGAATGGAATATTATTGAGTCTTAAAAAGGAAGGGCATTCTGATACTAGCTACAAGCTGGATACGCCTTTAGGATATTATGCTATAAGTGAAACAAACCAGTCACAAAAAGACAGATACAGTATGATTCCACTCACATGAGGTACCTAGTCAGATTCACGAAGACCTAAGGTCGAATGGTGGAGAAAGGGTGAGTTGGACTGTTTAGAGTTTGGAGTTTCAGTTTGCTAAGGTGAAAAAGGCCTGAAGACGGATGCTGAGGATAGATGTACAGCAGCGTCAATGTAGTGAATGTCAGTACTGTACACTTAAAAGGAGGTTAAAATGGCAAATTTCATGTGTATTTTACCACACACACACAGTCACTTTGAGCCTAACTATCCTCCAGAAAATGAGTTCACACACTCCCTGCCCTAGCATAGGACCAGTCTTTTAATTGTTCGCCAATCTGTTACATTAGAAAGAAAAACGTCACTCCAAATCATCAGTTTAACAAACTCCAGGCCAGAGGTTTAAAACATAACCAGCATGAATTGTCACCGCCCCAAGCAAGGCATTGGGGAAAAAAAACAGGCTCATAAAGTCACTTTAATTTCGGTTAATACTACACAGGGAACTTCCGCCAAGGTCCTGGGATTTTCAGCCCCTAAAGACGAACGGGGGGGGGGGGGGCCGGAGGTGGCACGCATGCGCCGAAGTCCTCGGCCGGGGAGTGGCCGCTCTAGGCAGCGGGGAGGTCGCGGGGTTGAGAGGGTTGGGAGAAGAGTGCGGCTGCTCCTCTATGGTCGCGGGCCGGGCACCCTTCTCCGCAGCAAGTCCTCCGTTACTTCCGGAAGTGAAGTGGCTAGTTCTTCCTCTGCGTCCGCGGGGGTCCGGGAGGCCGGCGGCGGCCGGGTGGGCCCGGAAGGAGCAGCGTGGTAAGCTCCAGCGTGGCGGGAAGGGGCAAAGGGAGGCCCGGGCTGCACTTCGGGGCGACGTATGGAGGACGGCTGTGGGTGGAGGGTCGGAGAAGCAGGTGCGCGGGGCTTTCCTCGTCCAGGCCTGGGTCCTAAGCATCCGCGGTCTCGGCCACGGGGCACGGACTCCCGCGTGGCCAACTTCCCCGTCCCTTCCCGAGAGCCCCACGTCGGCAGGGCGGGTCGCTGGCCTTGCCTGCGTCCCCTCGGGGGTCAGGGTCAGAGTCTGCGGCTCCAGGATCTCCCGAGGGCGGGAGGGAGGAGGCATCGCTTTCACACACCTTGGAAGGGAACGAAGGGACGCCTGCCCCCCAAGGAGCCCCTGCCGCAGCCTTCGGCTGCGCGTTCAGAATTGATCAGGTTCTACGGGCCTGATTGGAGAGGCAGTTCCTGCCCCAAAGCAGAACGATGGCTCCCGTTATAAAATAGGGTAGCGGATGCGCACAGAAGGGAAAGTGAAACCCCAGAGTCGCGCTAGGGTTAGGCTAGAACACCACTGTTAGGATTCCGTGCGCAGGGCTCCTAATGGGAACTGGTACAAAAAGGAATTCTCATTAAAGGAAAATATAAAGAGGAGTAAATGAAATATCTCTAACCGAGGATCTTTGGCGGGGCAGGAGGCGGCCCCCCAACTTTGGTGGAGAGGAGATAAAGCCCAGACACTGTCATGCCCTCAGCTGTCGCCGTTGGGTCCTCCCCGCCAGAGCCCATTGGTCGGTCCTTTGGGGGTGGTCTTGATGTCACCGTCTGAAAGGCCAATAGAAAAGAGGTTTACTCTCCTCCGGGCACACCCCGGAGCCAGCGCAGAGCGCACGTGCGAGTTAGGTAGTTTGGTTTGTTTTTGTCCTGGCTGTTGTGTCAACAGCCAGGCTGGGGGTATGTTGTGTTCTGCGTTTGCCTGCCTGTCTCCATAAACGAGGTGAAAAAACTGCTCCAGTGCTTGGCACGGACACTACCAACGTAGCTGGCATCAGTAAGTGCAACTATTAATCATTCTATTATTACTCAGCACTCTTTTTGAATACCTGTGGAGTTTGTTATTTAAACCTCCTTCAGAGTGGATATTATGATCCTGGACTGATGAATGAGAAATAGGAGGCCTAGGGAGAATAAATGTGACGTGTTTGGAACGCAGGTCTCCATTTCTGAGAACGTACTGTTTTAAGTATATAAGCCTCTCCGGGAAAGAGCAGTCTGTGAGATGAGGAAACACACACAAGTAAAAGTTACATTAATGGAAAGAGGCAGGAAGGATTAATTTGGGTGTGGATGGAGTTAGTCGTTAAAGACTTTCAAGTGGCAGGTGATTTGGGTCTTGTCATCCGAACCCTTTTGACCCAAGGTGGTGCAGAGCTGGCCTACAGAGGAAGGGGGAAACGTGATGGGAAAATGTCCAAGGAGCAGGAAAACATAGATGGGACCAAAGTGTAGTGTGTGAGTAGGTGAGTAGTCGGGGATAATCCTAATGATAGTAATAGCTGACATTTGTATCACACTAGTGTGCTGGGCACTATTCTGAGTGCGGTGCATATATTATTAATTCATTTAATCCTCTCAACCTCATTAGTAAGGTAGTATTAATATCCCCATTTTACAGATGAGGAAACTGAGGCATGGAGATTAAGTGACTTGCCTTGATCACACTAGTAATTGGTGAGCTGGGTTTTGAAATCAGTCATTCTGGCTCCAGATTTTGTGCTTTTGTTTAAAACGTTGTGTTGGGGTATCTGGCTGGCTCAGTCTGTAGAGTATGTGACTCTTAACCTCAGGGCTATGAACTCAAGCCCCACGTTGGGCATGAAGCCTACTTAAAAATTTAAAAAAACAACAACAAAGAAAACCCACCTCGTTAAAAAGTTCTGTTGTTTTATGGATCATAAAGATTCTTAAATGACAAGCTTACAACTATGGGTTTTAATTTCTCACTGTCAAGACGGTCTTGACCAAAGGAAATGTTTCATCAGAATTTTGCTCCAGGAGGATGATTCAGGCATTGGCAAGAGGAGGGATTGCAGAGAAGAGGAAATGAACATGAAAGCGTTATTTAAACTTTTATTTTGTTCCCACCTTACCCGTACTTTGCATCATATTTAGGCCCACACGTGTTTATTTATTTGTATGTAACAAGTCCCTAGTTCCCAAACTTCTGTGTGCATAAAGATCTCCTAAGGGGCTTGTTTAAAATGTACATTTCTGGGGCACCTAGGTGGCTCAGTCGATTCAGCATCCTATTCTTTTTTTTTTTTTTTTAAGCTTATTTATTGAATTTTGAGAGACAGCACAAGCAGGGGAGGGGCAGAAAGAGAGGGAGACACAGAATCAGAAGCAGGCTCCAGGCTCTGAGCTGTCAGCACAGAGCCTGACGTGGGGCCTGAACCCGTAAAACCGTGAGATCATGATCTGAGCTGGAGTCAGAATGCTTAACCACTTAAGCCACCCAGGCCCCCCAAGCACCTGACTCTTGATCTCGGCTCAGGTCTTGATCTCAGGGTCATGAGTTCAAGCCCTGCATTGGGCTTCATGTTGGGCATGGAGCTTATTGAAAAAGAAAAAATAAAATGTACACTCCTGGGCCCCTCTCTCTCATTTATCCATGTTCGTTTCAGGTTCACAAAACGTCTCAGAGGATTAGGTCAGAGGTTCTAAGAAAGTACTCTGACGGGGAGTCAGATACATGGTGGTTTGATTTTCATCTACAAATATCCAGAACCCATCCATGTACCAGCTACTTCAAATACGATGACAGAGGAGGGCCTGGGTGGCTCAGTTGGCTGAGCTTCCGACTTTGACTCAAGTCACGATCTCACGGTTTGTGGGTTCGAGCCCCGTGTCAGGCTCTGTGCTGACCACTCAGAGCCTGGAGCCTACTTCAGATTCTGTGTCTCCCTCTGTCTCTGTGCCTCCATTGCTCGCACTCCCTTTCTCTCAAAAATAAATTTTTAAAAATTAAAAAAAAAATACGATGATAGAATACTGTGGCTTGGTTCCTGATCTCAAGAAGCTCAGAATTTGATTGGAGAAGGAGAGACTACCCAAACCAATAATTAAAGTATGGATTTTAATCAGGTTTTTTTTTATCACAAGTTATTGGGCGTCTACAGCATCTAATACAGGATGGGTCATTGAATATATGCCACGTAGCAGACACAAAAGAAGAGTCTCTAGGGAGAACAGGACACTCTTCCCAGTGTGCCCTTGCCTTGCCCAACACCCCTCAGGGACTGTCAATCACGAGGCCTCGAAGTTCAGGCAGCACGTCAGCCTCCAGTGAGCAAGCTAGCTACCTTTGCCCTAGTAACTTCTGACACCTTCCAAAAAGAAAATCTATTGGGATGAGATTTTATATGGGAAGAGCCTGGAAATCCTTCTCTTAAGTTAACGAAAGCCCATTTCTGCCACCTACAAGAAGTGTACACAGTATTCTCTTATTTTTGCCATTTATGGCCTTTGCCTTGATTACATTTGGGCACATTTCATTTTATTTCATAATCACTAGAAATGTGTGGTCACTCTTTGGACATTTAAAATGTCTGTAGTATTCTACTAGTGTTTATAGTGGTGTCCCCAGAAGTAGACCTTGGGTGCCAGAAGTAGAGGTGTTCCCAACTATTTTCACTCCTATTTCTTTCGTTCTTTCTTTCATTTAGTTAGTTTGTTTATGCAGGTAATCTCTGTGCCCAACATGGGGCTTGAACTCACAACCCCAAGATCAGGAGTCCCACACTCTTCTGACTAAGTCAGCCAGGCGCCCCTCACATCCCTATTTCTTTCTTCTTTCTTTTCTCCTTCCTCTCTCTCTCTCTTTCTTTTAATTTTTAGAGAGTGCAAGCAGGGGAGAGGGAGAATGAGAGAGAGAGAGAGAGAGAATATTTTAGGCAGGCTCCACGTTCAGCACAGAGCCAGATCCAGAGCTCGAGCCCACCACCCTGGAATCATGACCTGAGCTGAAATCAAGAAATCAAGAGTTGAGTGCTCAACCAACAGAGCCACCCAGACCCTTCACCCCAGTTTCTCATGTGACTGTTTCTGCCTTTGTCATGGAACACCGTGCTCACACTAACAGCCACGGGCCAGAGGTCATGTTCCAAAATGCTGTGGTGTTGTCACATCCTAGTTTATTTTCTGCAGTTTGGATCTCTCCACTTTTGTAGGAACGGCATGGAGGAGCAAATTAGTCCTCTGAACCGATAACTATTATTGATTACCTTATTGGAATAACGTAGTGTTAGGAGATCAGGCTTTAAGTCAGACAGTGATTTAAAACCTGCCTCTGCCCTGTATTAATTAGGCCTCCATGTTCTCATCGGTAAAGTGGAGGTGAGAGCAATAATTATGTCATAGGCTCACCTTTCATATGATGAGCTCTCAGTAAATACTAGCAATGGTCATCGTTCTTTGCTGTCAGGTAATATGTAATGAAAATAAACAAATGGCCTAGAGGACTCTATAAACCCAAAATCTTTTTATTCTTGCCATGAAACATCTTTGCTAAGTAACGATTGAGATCCTGTTTTCAGGCTAGAATCCCCATAAATTAGCCCTCCCAGAAGATTACTCCTAAAACATTAGGTAGGTACCATCATCACAGTAAACATTTTGTTGAACAAAGAGGTAGAATCATAATTATATATCACTGAACAAAGCAGTTTGAAGGTCATGACTTTTAAACAGTTAGCTCTCTTTACATGAAATCTGTATTTTATTTCTTTAAATTAAAGTCTGTTAACACACAGGATTAGAACTCAGGGATTCATTAGATGCAGTCTTTATAAGCTGAGGTATAAACATTTTCCATTTCAACTCAGAATTAATGCATTCCTTTTTGAACTCAGTGAGAATTACCTTATCAATTGACCTTGGGGTGACTAAAGAATCAAACAGCAGCAGTGCCACCACCTCTGCCCCCCCCCTTCTCTAGATGATTCCACAGATAGGTACTTGACCAAATCAAACCGTTTTCCTTCCAAGGGAGCAATAGCCATGTTTTATTGCAGGTTCTTTGATCACACAGAATAATCAGGAGATTGTATTCCAGCCCTTTTGTTTCCTTCATAGATTTTTCACGTAACTATACCATGTCGGGTAGGTATTTCTTTGGGGAAATACAGAAAAGGTTACAATGCCAGAGATCTTGCAGTTGCCCAAGTCATCACACTGTGGCCATTGTTTCCTGTCAGTTGTGCAAACAGGCCGCACCCATGAACTTTTTAGAAAAGATTAGTGATACGCTTGGTTGATGTCATCTTTTACATGATTGTGCTTTCTACGAATTTATGCCATTTCTTGATGCCGAAATTTTAGAGATGATATTTTCCTCAAGAAATAATATTTCTCCAGGTGTCACAAAACTTACATTGGTGAGGGGCGCCTGGGAGGCCCAGTGAGTTAGGCATCTTGGTTTTCGGCTCAGGTCATGATCTCACAGTTCGTGGGTTCGAGCCCGGAGAAGGGCTCTGCACTTCAGTGGAGACCCTGCTTGGGATTCTCTGTCTCCCTCTCTCTCTGCCCCTCCCCAACTCGTGATCTCTCTCTCTCTTTCTCTCTCTCTCTCTCAAAAAAGAAAAGTAATAAACATTTAAAAGTTACATTGGTGAGACGTCAGAATAAGCTGTTTGCCCACAGCCTCTTGGCTCATAAATAGTGAAGAGGGGACTCAGAACGTGTCATCTGATTTCAAAACTGAGACGTATACATCATTGTTACATGATGCAAATAAACAGAAGGAAAAAATGTGGTATAATTACAGTTTCTCAGAACCAGGATGTAAATATCTCCATAATATTAAAGCAGGCATCTTAAAGGCCTGTACTCAATATGTGATTCATACAAGAGCCTACAAACTTGTCATTCATTTTGACCTAGGTTTCCGAGGAGGGGATGAGGCAAAAGCCAACTTAGAATTCTTAGACTGGCCCTCAGACTCCCCCAGAGCCTTTCACACGCAGAGTCTGCCGAGTGTGGGTATCTGGCCCCAGAGTCGGTAAGAGAAAACTGTGTGGAAGACGTCGGCGGCCATCACTTTCTCAGTAATGGTGGTAAACGCCCTGCCAGCAAATCAAGAGACAGGGAAACCATAAGCTGATAGAACTCCAGAAGCCTCCGGGTCTAAGACCAGTTACCCTAGAAACATCTTAAGCTCATCAGTAGACTCTGACTGCATCGCCTACGGGAGGGGTCACAAAAACGCAAATACTCCCCCAAGGTCGGGGAGGCAGACAGGTGGGTGTGGACTGGCAAACTCCAGCGCCCCTGCCCCGTCTGAAGGGCGCAGCCGCCCAGTCACCCAGCTCGAGCTGCTTCTTGTCACTCCGTACGCCGTCCCAGTCTTCCCTTACCTGGTGTTCTTCAGCAGAAGCCAGGAGTCTGGGTGTTGATGGGAAATCAGATTTTTTTATAGGATGCATTATCCTTTCCTTAAAAAAAAATTTTTTTTTAATGTTTATTTACTTCTGAGAGAGAGAGTGGGAGGGAAAGCCTGGGAGGGGCAGAGAGAGAGAGAGGGAGACAAGATCCAAGCAGGCTCCACGCTGTCAGCTCAGAGCCTAATGCGGGGCTTGAACTCATGAACCGTGAAATCATGACCTGAGCCGAAGTCAGACGCTTAACCAACTGAGCCACCCAGGTGCCCCTGAAATCAAATTTCAAAATTTTTTAAATGTTTATTTATTTTTGAGAGAGAGAGAGAGAGAGAGAGAGAGAGAGACAGAGCATGAATAGGGAGAGACAGACAGAGTGAGACACAGAATCGGAAGCAGGCTCCAGGCTCTGAGCCGCGCAGGGCTGGAACCTACAAGCCGTAAGATCATGACCTGAGCCGAAGTCGGACAGTTAACCGACTGAGCCACCCAAGTGACCCTGAAATCAGATTTTTTTAATGCCGGTACCAAATTCAAGAGAAAGGGAGAGAGGGGCACCTGGGTGGCTCAGTTGGTTGGGCATCCAACTTCAGCTCATGTCACAGTCTCACAGTTCATGAGTTTGGGCCCTGCATCTGGCTCTGTGCTGACAGCTCGGAGCCTGCTTCCGATTCTGTGACTCCTCTCTCTCCTCTGTCCCTCCCCTGCTCGCATTCTCTCTCTCAAAAAAATAAATAAACTAAAAAAAGTTAAAAAAAAAAAAAAAAGCGAGAGGAAGGGAGAAAGAGCAACACCATGTGAAAGCCTGCATGAAGGCCAGGTGTCCCCAGCGGGGAGTGGCGGCTGCCAGTGCTGAGACTGTTCCAGGACAGAGAAGGTGCACGTGCATGACTCGTGCTGTGGAAGGGCTCGCCTGGTTCCTCATAGCTACCCCAGGAAGCAGTGGGATAGCGAGCAGTTTAAGTCTTTGTCCTGGTGGGTAGTTTTTCACTTTATTTCGGTCTTGGTCCTCTTCGAGAGCCTAATAAAAACTATTGATTTCCTGCGGTGCCAGGCTGGCTTAGAGGAGCATGCAACTTTTGATCTCAAGGTTGTGAGTTCGAGCCCCATGTTGGGTGTAGAGATTACTTAAATAAAACTTTTAAAAAATTAAACAAAAACTATAGATTTCCTTTAGGCAAGAGCTCATAGTACATCCTCATATGGAAAACACAGGCTTGGCATATAATTTCAGAGCGTGCACAGACCCCCCTGACGTGCCCCTACAGACATCAGTGACAGACCCAGAGTTGTATTCAGAAACCACAGCTCTTTAGAGTGACTGGGCCCCCAGGGGTTTGCTGTACTCTTCAATTCTGTGGTGTTCAACCTGTCATTTTAGATCTGTCTGTTTGCAGTCTTGCAGACTTCCAAACTCAGGCCTTCTTCCCCTTTAGCTTTGAACTAGGTAATTAACACTTGTCATTTCATGTGATGCTTTCTTTTTAAAATTTTTTTAATATTTATTTATTTTTGAGAGACAGAGCTTGAGCAGGAGAGGTGCAGAGAGAGAGAGGGAGACATAGATTCTGAATCTGAAGCAGCCCCCAGGCTCCAAGCTGTCCACACAGAGCCCGACATGGGGCTTGAACTCACAAACCATGAGATCATGACCCAAGCCACAGTTGCTTAACCGACTGAGCCACCCAGGCGCCCCTTATGTGATGCTGCTTAAACACAAACCAAAGTGTATCCATGTGGACCGGGCACAGGGCCTGGAGAAGCGAACGGATCTCCTCTTCTAGTCTTCATGTCGGCCCCCACCCCCAGCATCCTCTCTGAGGCCTTCGAGACTGGGGAAAAAGGACAGCAGACCCAGGGATGTTCTCATGCGTGCTTGCTTGTGCGGGGACTCAGAAAGAGCCAGCAAACCCTCCCACCGCTCCTGCTGTGGGCCGAGTTTATGGAGAACATCTAAAAACATCCTTAAGAACACCACACTCCAAGAGGCCTTCGATCATGGCCAGTGCAGGAGGGTGTGTTGACCCACAGCTGGGAAGTTCAGTGTCTGAGCTACATCTTATCCCCGAAGAGCACTTTCTTCCTCGGAAGAAATTTTCCCTCTTGGAAGTAACCCAGATGCAGACAGAAATAGCAGAAAAGAGCAACTGAATTTGGTTAAGATGTGTACTCTTTTCGCTACTAGCTTTCACATTTTGGATTTAGGGGAAGCTGAAAGTAGCAAAATTCCCAAGATGTACTCCAAGGCCATGCCGTTTCTAGTTTGTTAAAGACACTCATAAGACAAAGATAGTGACCACCTCAGCTTCTCAAAATATGACTTAAAAATACGTTTTAGGAGAGCTTGGGTGGCTGTCAGTTGAGCTTCCGACTTTGGCTCAGGTCATGATCTCTCTGCTTAATGAGTTCAAGCCTCGCATCCGGCTCTGTGCTGACAGCTCGGAGCCTGGAGCCTGCTTCAGATTCTGTCTCCATCTCTCTGCCCCTCCGCTGCTTGCCTTCTGTCTCTCTATCATAAAAATCAAAATCAAAAGCTTTTTTAATTAAAAAAAATACATTTTATTTTATTGACTTATTTTTTAGTGTATTTTTAAATTTATTTTGAGAGAGAGCTAGAGAACAAGCAGGGGAGGAGCAGAGAGAGAGGGAGACAGAATCCCAAGCAGGCTCTGTGCTCAGGCTCATGAACTTCAAGATCATGACCTGAGCCAAACTCAAGAGTCAGACAGTCCTCCACCTGAGCCACCCACACCCCAAAGATACATTTTAGGTGTCAGTGTGTGGTTTGTTTTCTCTCATGAGAAATCATCTTTCAGACCGGGTAACCTGGGAGCAACTGGTCCCTTCTAGTTTCAGAAGGCTAATTGGTGAGAAATTAACTTCAGTGCAAGCTGTCATTTCTCTGCAGATTACCCGGAAGTGCGTGCGTCCGGCCTCATCCTTAACTCTCAGCTGCGGTTTTGTGCCTCCAGCTGCTCACTAGGCTGTTCTGGTGCAAAGTCTTGTCATCACCTCACACTCAACTCTCCTAAAATTCAGCTTCACCTTCTCTCTGAGATGGGCCGTGTTTGCTCACGGGCGCCGCTCTTCCTCCCCAGCTCCGACACCGGCCGGCACCTCTGATCTCGTCCTCAGAGCCTGTCGGCTGTTTTCCTTCCCAGCTCTCAGATAGCATTGGTCCCTTTCTTTATCGCCTGTCACTGTTGTGCTCTCTTCCGTCTTTGTCCCCCGTGTCCCCAGAAGTGAGTAAAACATTTTACCTCTAAGATGTCCTAGCACTGACAGCAGTGCCCGAGCCGGCCCATCTGTCATGCCCCTGCCCAGCCTTCCCTGGAAGCCTTGGGGTGTCTCCTCTGACACTAGATCCAGAGGAGACCCTGAACGCACCTAGAGGGCCCAGCTCCTAGGAGGTGCTCGTTACGTAGCAGTGGTTCCTGACTTATTTCCCGGGACAGTGTTCTCCTCGGGCCAGTTGTTTAATCAGTATTAGCCAGGTAAAGGAGCTACTTGATGAAAACGATTGCTTTTTCTCAAAATCTGCATCAGGCCTCCCACTTCCTTAGCAATTTGAAGGAGCTGCCTACAGGAAAGCACTTGGGAACTTTTTTAATGTTACTAAACATACAAGTAATAAGTGACTATGATTATCAGAAATGATTTAGGGTTTGTCACTAAGAACACTTATTTGAGCTCTTTCTTCCAAAAAGAAGGTTTTTTTTTTTTTTAGTTTGTTTATTTTGAGAGAGAAAAAGAAAGTATACACTCTCCATACTGTCAGTGTAGAGCTGGGTATGGAGTTCGAACTCACAAACCATGAGGTCATAACCTCAGCCAAAATCGAGGGGCTTAATAGACTGAGCCACCAAGGCACCTCAAGATTTTATTTTTATTCTTTTTAAAGTTTATTTATTTTGAGAGAGAGAGAGAGAGAATGAGAGAACCCCAGGCAGGCTCTGCACTGTCAGCACAGAGCCTGACGCAGGGCTTGAGCTCATGAACCGTGAGCCATTATAAGTAATCTCAGCCATTTTAAGTAATCTCTCCATTCATCGTAGGGCTCAAGCTCACAACCCTAAGATGAAGAGTAACATGCTCCGGGGCGCCTGGGGGACTCAGTCGGTTGGCTGTCCAACTTTGGCTCAGGTCATGATCTCATGGTTCATGAGTTAGAGCCCCATCTCAGCTCAGAGCCTGGAGCCTGCTTTGGATTCTGTGTGTCCCTCTCTCTCTGCCCCTCCCCAGCTCACTCTTTTGTCTCTCTCTCTCTCTCAAAATTAAATAGAGACATAAAAAATTTTTAAAAAAAAGTAAAAATCAGCTTTAATGGGGGCAGTGGGGTGGCTCACTCAATTATGCATCTGACTCTTGGTTTCGGTTCAGGTCATGATCTGACAGTCATGGGATCAAGCACCGTGTTGGTCTCTGTGAGGAGCCTGCTTGGGATTCTTACCCCTGCCCCTCACCCATTCAAGCTCACTCAGTCTCTCTCTCTCAAAATAAATAAACTTCAAAGAAAGCTGATTTACACAACTCAGCTTTAACAGAACGGCTGTCATCTCAAACACCTGCTAAACTACTTGTCCTAGCTCCGTTGTTGTCTTTTCCCCCCTAGATTTAAGGATGCTTTGAGCAGTTTTCCAAGTCTGAAACTTTCCGTGCCTGTGAATCCCAGGATTTGCTGAGAGATGGAGGAGTCTGCGCAGCATGATCAGAACACGGTGGCCCTGGAGGAGGCGGACCCCCTCGGGAGCCCCAGCCCTCGGAACCCGACAGCCCTGGAGGAGGCGGACCCCCTCGGGAGCCCCAGCCCTCGGAACCCGACAGCCCTGGAGGAGGCGGACCCCCTCGGGAGCCCCAGCCCTCGGATTTCCGTCAGCGAGTTTTCCTGCCACTGCTGTTACGACACCCTGGTCAACCCCACCACCTTGAACTGCGGCCACAGCTTCTGCCGGCACTGCCTGGCTTTATGGTGGGCCTCCTCGAGGAAGACCGAGTGTCCGGAGTGCAGAGAGAAGTGGGAAGGCTTCCCCAGAGTCAACATCCTCCTCAGGTAAGGCCGGGGCCGGGGCAGCCGTGCTTGAGGAGGCCAGAGGCGCAGGGCCCAGCACCCCCTGGTCATTCCAGACCTGCTGGCCTGGCTGGGGGCGGGGGCGGGGAGCCTCAAGGACCCGCAGAGCCAGGGTCCCCTCCCTCACAGGTGACCGTGATTTGTTTGTGATTATTTATCATAAAGGGGAAAAAAAATTCGGGTTATCAGACCTTCGCTTGTAATCCTTTGTCTTGTAACACTTTTTATCGATTTGTATCCACTGAGAACACCCTCGGTCTCAGAGAAAATGGCGGCGCTGAACAGTTCTGTACAAATCAGTTTGCTGCTGGTTTTCATAATCTTTGACAGACTGTTCCAGTCCTCACATCAGTCGAGATGGTCTCCTGCGTGAGATGGCCTCACACAACAAATGCCAAGACCTTTCAGAGAGCAGGTTCCTTTCCACTTGCGTCCATGTTTGTAATGTACCCGTGAGGTCTTCAAGCCTAAAGTCCTTTTCTTCTGTTGCCTTCTTGATACCCACAGAGTACCAGAAAGTTCCCGGAAAATGTTAACCTAACGTTCTCTTTTTCATAGGAGATCTATTTACAAGCGCTTTGCTCCCACCTGTCAGCCTGGGTTACCTGCAGGTTGGTCTTAAACTGAAGGAAGATCTCTCTGATTATGTGTAATCGAAAACAAAGACAAGCACGCTTTTTTCTTTCCTGTGAATTTGTGTTGAATAACATCAGCAATATCTAGATACCTTCATTTGTTTATATTCTTTTTAAAATGGGGCGCCTGGGTGGCTCAGTCGGTTAAGCATCCGACTTCAGCTCAGGTCATGATCTCATGGTTCGTGGGTTTGAGCCTTGCATCGGGCTCTGTGCTGACAGCTAGCTCAGAGCCTGGAGCCTGCTTCAGATTCTGTGTCTCCCTCTCTCTCTGAGTCTTCCCTGCTCATGCTGTCTCTCAAAAAAAATAAATTAATTAAATAAAAATAAAAATTAAAAATGAGAGTTCTGGGGTGCCTGGGTGGCTCACTCGGTGGAGTGTCCCACTTCGGCTCAGGTCACAATCTCTCACAGGTTTGAGCCCCGTGTCAGGCCTGCGCTGACAGCTCAGAGCCTGGACCCTACTTCAGATTCTGTGACGCCCTCTCTCTCTGTCCCTCCCCTGCTCACACTCTGTCTCTTTCTCTCTCTCAACATAAATAAACGTTAAAAATTTTTAAAAAAGAGAGTTACTACTGATAAAGACCCCTTGCCCTCTTCCTCCCCATCTTACAACCCTTTCTTCCGTTTCCTCAGGGTCATTTCAGTCATGACTCTGTTGTGGTTTCCTTCAGAATTTTAGGGGTACTTCTGTCCGTACGTGTGCCGGTAGGAAATGCAAGTATTTCCTCACATCAGCAGTACACCGTCTGTAAGTCCCCACGGTTATTTTTTTAGTTTTTTAAATGTTTGTTTATTTTTGAAAGACAGACACAGGTGGGGGAGGGGCAGAGAGGGAGACACAGAACTGGAAGCAGGCTCGAGACTCCAAGCCGTCAGCACAGAGCCTGACACGGGGCTCGAACCCAAGAACCGTGAGATCATGACCTGAGCCGACAATGTAAGTGACTGAGCCACTCAGGCGTCCCCATAGTTTATTTTCACTCAACAAAATGTATATCTTAAATTTATCCATCTCAGTACAAATGATATCCTGTAAATTCATGTTTAAAACGACGAAGCATTCCCCTGTGTGAATAGCCCATGGTGTGACTCTTCTCTAGCAGTGGACACACAGGCTTCTGGTTTTTTTGCTGTTATCAACTAAGGCATATCTGGTCTTGACTGTTGCTCTGAAGTGCCTGTATGTTATTAAATGTTGACTGTCGGTTTTTATTTTGACTTCTAAACATCATTAGTCAAACAACTGTCTTGTGATTTTTTTTTTCCTATTCTCCACAGGGATGCCATTGAAAAGTTATTTCCTGATGCCATCAGAATGCGATTTGAAGACATTCAGCAGAATAGTGACATAGTCCAGAGTCTTGCAGCCTTTCAGAAATACGGGAATGATCAGGCTCCTTTAGCCACCAACACAGGCCGAGCGAATCCGCAGAGAGGTGGGGGGTTCTTTTCCGGAGTGCTCACCGCTTTAACTGGCGTGGCGGTAAGCACATCGCTGTGTTTCTCTCCCCACTCCCCCCCACCCCGGCCCTCCCCACTTCTCACTGACGTCACTTCTACTGAATGTGATGGCATACCCATGTGTGGTCATTCACCGCATGTGTGACATCTGCTGGGGTAGACGATGCTTCAGGGGTGCTGTGTCAAGTAGACCTTGTAATATTCGGAGCCCAGTGACTGTTAGCTTCAGTCCAGTTCACCCTCTTCCTCATCCCTGCAGTAGTCACCATGGTTATTCCCATTTTATTTATTTATTCATTTCTGTTATTAGAATTTTTTTTTTTAATGTAAGTTCTGTCCCCAGTGTGGGCTTGAACTCACAACCCCAAGGTCAAGAGTCACATGCTCTACTGACTGACCCAGGCAGGCACTCCTATTATTCCCATTTTAGAGTTGCAGGAAGGTATTAAAACTAGAATCCGAGACCCTCTCTACCTGGGTGGTGGAGTCTTGAGCACAGCCCTTCACTAACATCTCACATGGAGACTGTTTTCTTCTCGGTTCTATGCTACAGAAATTTGTTGTTGTTAGTATTATTAATGTTTATCTTTGAGAGAATGTGTGTGAGCAGGGGAGGGGGGAGAGAGGGAGACACATTTTCCAAAGCAGGCTCCAGGCTCTTGGCTGTTGGCACACAGCCCGATGCCGGGCTCAAACCCATGAACCCCGAGATCATGGCCTGAGCCAAAGTCGGACGCCTAACCAATGAGCCACCCAGGTGCCCTGTGCTACCAAAATTTAAAGGTTACAGACTTCCCAGTAGAAAAGGCGCATGAGTCCGTTATGTCGGCCAGATGTGGGGCCGCGGCCACAGCCTCGCAGGTGCCCATCTCTGCCCCCTCGAGACCCACACACAGCAGAGACAGGAGCCCGCGCGCAGTTCTGCTCCCAGCCCCTGGCGCCGGTGGCTTCGCCATGCCCCCGCGCACCGACTCGACGTCGCCCCCGCCAGGCTCAGCCTCGTCCCGTCCCCTCCCCGCCCCACACTCCCCTGTGAGAAGCTGGCTTCTCTGACCTGTCTGCGTCCTGAGGCCTCTCTCCCTCGTCCCCAGGTGGTCCTGCTCGTGTACCACTGGAGCAGCAGGGAGTCCGAGCACGACCTCCTGGTCCACAAGGCGGTGGCCAAATGGACGGCAGAAGAAGTGGTCCTCTGGCTGGAGCAGCTGGGCCCTTGGGCCTCTCTCTACAGAGACCGGTTTTTATCTGAAAGAGTGAACGGAAGGTGAGACGCAGGCTCCTCTCATGTGTCCTTGACCTTTTCGTAAACTGCTTCATTGAGCCACAGCCATACTGTGAAGTTCACCCGCTGACAGTGTCCAGTCGTGTTTAATGTCTCTGCAGAGGTGCGCAGTCCTCTAGTGTTAGAGCGTTTTCATGCCCCAGTAAGGAAGCTGCAGTCCTCACGCCCCCACCCCCATCCCCCGGCGACCACCGTTCTCCTTAGTGGATTTGCCCATGAGAGTAATCCATGTAATCTGGCCTTTCCACCTCGCAGAACATTCTCAAGGTTTATCCCCCGTGTCACGCGGGTCAGTGCCGCCTCATCTCTGCCGCTGAGCCCTTCAGTCGGGACGCGTTCGGGTTGCTCGGTCTCGGGGCTCTGGCGAGCGGAGCTGCGTGCGGGGCCTTGTGTAGCCCCGTTTCCGACCGCCCGTGCGTGTCCCCGGGACCGCCGTCGCCGGGGCGGGAAGAAACGCCCTGTGCTTCCCTTCTTAGCTGTCAGACTGTCCCCCCAGAGCAGCCGAACCGTTTTATGTGACCGACATTTTGTGTGTTGCTTCTTAATCAGAAAAGAACCATGTATTTTTTAGTTATTTTAAAATAACGTAGAACTGTAGGGTACGGAAGTGAAATACCCTCATAATTCTACTCCTCAGGGAAAACCACTGTTAGCATCTTTCTGGACATCTTTCCAGGTTTTTTACCCATGTTTATACAGAGATACACATAAGTGTATATTATTTATTTGTTTAAACTGAAAACGTAATTGTATTAAATGGACCTGTGATTATACACACACGTGTGTGCGTATATACGTACGTATGTGTGTGTAGGCACTAGAGTCTCTTTACTTGATCTCTACGATGCACATCTGGGCTGTTTCCTTTTTCCTGTTCCAGGCAGTTCCAGGCAACGTTATAGCAAATGCCCTGATACAGGAATTCCAGACTGGAGTTGCCAGGCCAGGGGAGGCCTGCCCCTGCCATCAGCATGTCCCCACGGCCCCTTCCAGAGCACGGTCCCTCTTTCTTGGGCTCTTTGCTTCCTCGGAGGGACGGTGTAGGGATAGTCTGGTGCGCCATGCTGTGCTGAGAGCAGATTAGCGGGGTGGCTTCTTCCAGATGCGCCGTCCCCTCCCTGCCAGGCCGCCTGCCTGCCCACCTCACACCCCAGTCACGTTTTCCCCCTTCACTGACCTTTCAACTCTTGACTCTCCTTTGGGAAAGCCAACCACTCCCAATTGAATTATTGCTTTTTGTAAGAATTAGCGTCCCCCACCCCCAAATTGTGGTTAAAAAAATTTTTGTCCTCTACCTGGCTAATGCATATTTGCCTAATCACCTTCCTACCAGAATAGATTCCGGGGACTGGAATTTCCGGGTCAAGGGAAATAAACCTTTACAACCTTGATAGGTGTTTCCCCATCAGCCACAGGAGGACATGACCTTACATCCCGCCCCAGTGGCTGTGTGCCTGCCCAGGGGTGGCTGGAACGATGCGTTCTTGCCGAGGTGGGCTGATGTTTTCCAATGGAAGGACCACATAAGGGATCTACAACTATTTTTATTAAATTACTACCCCAAAACAGCTATTCTTTCTTTTTTCTATTTATTTATTTATTTATTTATTTAGAGTGTGTGCATGAGCAGGGGTGGGGGAGAGAGGGAGAATCCCACATAGTCTCAGCACCATCAGCTGACAGCCCCATGCAGGGCCTGAACTCAGGAACCGTGAGATTGTGCGCTGAGCCGAAACCAAGAGTTGGATGCTTGTCCGGCTCAGCCACGCAGGCGCCCTTCACCCCCACCCCGGAAACAGCCCTCTTCGAGTCATAACATTTTATTGAATTTCTTTCCAATTTTCTTTCTATATACACACACCTTTGAAAAACTAGAGTAATCTGGGAGAGTTCAGAGCTTTCAGCTCAGAAGTTAGGAGCAAATCAGGCCGGGGTGTGCCTTCGCTGAGCCACTCTATTCCTTTCAGCCATTCCTTCATCCACAAAATGGCCATAATTCCACCTACTGTGCAGAATTGTTAAATAGCTCAGTGATGGTCCGTGGAAGTATTTTCAGAGAGTCGCTGGCAGACAGCAAGCATGCAGTCGTCTGCTGTTCTTCCTACCATCACCTAGTACACTAAGGATCTCGGCCTGCCGTACGCCTCAAGGGTTTGTGGGGTAGGACGGAGCCCTGGGGGTGAAGAGTTTGCTTCCAGTATATCATCTCAAAAGGAATCTCCTCCTGCCCCCCCCCCCCCCCCCCCCCCCCCCGCACAGGCTGCTTTTAACTCTGACAGAGGAAGAATTTTCAAGGGCACCGTACAGCATAGAAAACAGCAGCCACAGGAGAGCCATCCTGCTGGAACTGGAGCGGGTCAAAGCCCTCGGGGTGAAGCCCCCCCAGAATCTCTGGGAATATAAGGTGAGCTCTTCATTTGTTTCATTTTTTAATTACAAAAAGTCTAGAGAACAGCCTGTCCGTCATCTGCATGCCCGTTGCGTAGGGACACATCACAGACACCACTGAGGGCCCAGCTCCCCGCCCTCTAGGGAAGCTGAACTTCTGCCGCTGAACTAAGTCCCCAACTGGTCGCCTTTCCCTCCTTGTGCCACGGGGTGCACACGCAGGCGCTGGGGGCGCTCTTTGACGGGCCCTTAACGTAAGAGCCACGAATGCAGCAGGTCTTTCTGTGGGCGGCTGTGAGCTTTGACCTCTCTGGCTCCGGTACCCGCACTTTCTCTTTGGAGCACATGTTAGTTCATGCATTTTCCTGTCGGTGAACGTGGAGATTGTTGCTGTTAGAAACGGTGCTGCTGTGGCAGTTCCTGGGGAGTTCTTACGCCTCATGATTCCGTGAACCGGGGGATGCCTGGAGCTCAGGAAATGGGCCTGTTGAGCGTCATGAGGTACTGCCACAGTGTTCTTCGCTGGGGCCGCCCCAGCCGAGTCTCCCTCACGGAGGAGATTGAGCGAATGCTGTACTGGAAAACGAAGACTTTTTTAGATACCCGAAATGTACCGACATAGCAAACTTCTGCATTTGCATGGAGACACATAATAATTACACATAACCAGTGAGTTCATGGGAAAAAATGCTCAGTCATTAAAGAGGTGCAAACTGAAACAACCAGCTGGCATCGTTCTCACCCGTGTTATTGTCAAGGACAAGTGCGTTACAATGTGAAGAAAAAGACACTCGTGTGTGCCAGGCTCTAAATCAGGGCAGTCTCTCTGGAGAGCAGTTTGTCACTAAGCGTTCACGTTCAAACCACACCTGCCCTTTGATCTGCCGTTTCGCAGATCTGTTCGTACCTGGAACACGGGTGGCATGGTGGGGGTTGGGGGGGCGGTCAAGGCCAGAGCAGCTGGGCTGGGAGCCTGGCTGCCTGGGCTCGTCGCCAGGCTTCTCCAGGACACACTGGCTGTGGGACGCCAGCAGGCACCCGGGCCTTGTGCGCCTGTCCCCTCCTCAGTAAATGACTTCCCAGAGTCACAGTCACAGTGAGAGCTGAACTTTGAGCCCCAAGACGTCATTAACCAAGGTGTTCGCTGCAGCGTCGTTGGTAATAGCACACAGAAAACAAGCGAGCGCCCGTCATCGGGACAGGTTCAGCAAATAGGGCCCACCCATCCGGGACCACGGCAGAGGGTGGCGACGCTGGCGTGCTAACAAGGAAGGATGCCCGCGTCGTGCCGTTCGCTGACAGCAGGGAACCGCGCCCTGGAAACCCCCACGTGTGTACGCAGCTGTGTGTTGGTCTGTGCACAGAGTGTGTCTGGAAGGACACGCAGACTGTCAGTAGTGTTTTCCTCTACGGATTGAGGCTTGGGTGGACGAGAGAATTTTGTGTGTCGCTTAACACATTTCTGTGCCATTTGGAAAACATCGTGCTGGCTGTGTACATGTATTACCTTAAACCTAAAAAAAGATTCTTCAAAAATTTTGAAGAAAGGGCGTGGAGGTCCTTAGGTAGAAAGTTTGTTGTTTTTTGTGTTATTGCTGTTACTTGTTTAATTTTGGAAAATCCCTGCTTTTATCTTAAGTTACCTATTTTGTTTATGCAGTAAACTCTGGGCTTTTTGTAGCCAATATTAGCCCTCTAGTAGGCTTTTAGTACCTGGCAGAACATTTGTGGGTCACACATCGAACGTTGACCCTCCATTTAAAAAACATAAAAGTAATCTTAACATTAACCAGAGCGAATGGGCACATGATTCCAGACCCAGTGTGAAAGCAGGCAGATTCTTTTTTTTTAATGTTGGTTTATTTTTGAGACAGAAAGAGATCATGAGCAGGGGAGGGGTAGAGAAAGAGGGAGACACAGAATCTGAAGCAGGCTCCAGGCTCCAAGCCATCAGTCAGCACAGAGCCCAACGCAGGGTTCAAACTCGTGAATGGTGTATCATGACCTGACCCGAGGTCGGACGCTCAACCGACCAAGCCCCTCAGGCGCCCCAAAAGCAGGCAGAATCTTTATCAGTTGGCTCCTCCCGATCTTCTGTGCCACCAGCCGTCCCTGTGGGTGGCCATTTGACAATTAGCCAAAAGGCCGCAAGGTGTGTGATAAGATTCCTCCAACCCTAGTGTCCTGGTGCAATTCCAGTTCTCCTTAGACGGGAAGGGGACTGCTCCCCATGCACCTGCTGCCACGGTGACCACCTCGCTGGGTGCCGGGCACCCACCCTGACAGCAGCCCTGCACCTCCACTCCCTGCCCGTTACCCCTTCTTCTGTACTAACCATGAAGTGGCTGCACACATGCAGACTTTGTTTCCGGGACCGGTGCCCCCTGGAGAGCTTGCGTATTCGCCCAGAGCAGTATTGTCCCCAGAGCGATGGTCGGGTGGAACCCAGAAGTCTTCCATAGTGTGTGATGCGCCGCCCCCTGTGAAAGAGCACTGTGCAGAAACAGATTTATAGTGTATCTGTGCTGTTAACATTTCATGGGGGACAGGGTTATGAAAAAACATTTTTAAAAAATTTCTTGAGGCGCCTGGGTGGCTCAGTCGGTTGGGCATCTGACTTTGGCTCAGGTCATGATATCACAGTCTGTGGGTTCAAGCCCCACATCAGGAGATTCTTAAGAAGTGGTTAAAAAAACAGGATGGGAAACACTTTTAATAAAGAATTATCCCCATTTTATTTCTCATCTAACCAAGATGCAAAGATATCTTTTAGAAGTTAGGTTTTGGGGGGGCTCCTGGGAGACTCAGTTGGTAAAGCATCTGACTTCTGCTCAGGTCATGATCTCCCTCTTTCTGTGTTCGAGCCCCGAGTTGGGCTCTGTTCTGACAGCTCAGAGCCTGGAGCCTGCTTCGGATTCTGGGTCTCCTGATCTCTCTGCCCCTCCCCCACTCATGCCCTGTCTCTGTCTCTCTCTCTCTTTCTCTCTCTCTGTCAAAAATAAATATTAAAAAAATGTTTTTAAGTTAGATTTTTTTTTTAAATTTCAAACACACACAAAAACAGGATAAGAGTATAAAACTGCCATGTACCCTTACCAACTCCAGCAACTTAAGGCCATGTTCATCTCAGTGATAACCCCCACCTCCCACCCCTGACTCTTTTGCAAATCTAAGATACCTTATTTTTCCATATTATATTCCATATTCATAGTCCATGAAACAGGTAAGTATTTCATTGTGAATCTCTAAAACACAAAACCGAATTCTCTGATATCAATTAACTTGTAGGTATTCAAATAGACTACATCTTTCCTTCTTCTAGTTGATTTCCAAACAAGGTCTACATTAGGTTACCCGGTCTCTTAGGTCTCTGTTACTGGATTCTCCCTCCCTCTTCTTGTTACCCATTTATTTGAGAGGGAAACCAGGGCGTTCTGTCCCGTAGTCCCCTGACAGGCCCCCCTGTCCCCAGACACGTGGTGTCCTGGACATCCCATAATTCAGCAGGTGAATCTGGAGGCTTGCACTGGGTTAGGTGTTCGGACAAGACTGCTTCACAGCTGGTGACACTTTCTTCCAGCAGGCAGCTCGTGATACCTGATTGTCTCTCTCTGTCTGATGGTAGCAGCCACCATGACCTTGCTGATACTGTAATTCTCCCATTTCTTCATTTGTTAGCTAAATACAGCTAAAAGAATAAAAAAATTAAAAAAGGAAAAGTTCCCTCAGTAACCATTTGGATTACCCTAAGCGCAGTAGGTAGGTTAAATGTTTGATTCTTTCCCTTTACTTACCAATTTCATGATAATGATTCGGTTCCCTATTTGCCCAGATCAATACGCAGTTTCTTTCTTTAGGATCATTATTAACCAATGATTTTCACATCCTTGATATGTTTGAATACCTTTCAGTAATTATTCTCATTGATGCTCAGGTTGTCACATCTTTTTGGAGTAAAAGTCACATCAAATTATTTTGAGTACTTTTCCTTTTTTTTTTCTTTTTCTTTAAAAAAATTTTTTTTGATGCTTATTTATTTTTTGAGAGTGAGAGAGAGCTTGAGAAGGGGAGGAACAGAGAGGGAGGGTGACACAGAATCCAAAGCAGGCTCCAGGCTCTGAGCTATCAGCACAGAGCCCAAAGCAGGGCTCGAACCCATGAACAGTGAGACCATCACCTGAGCCGAAGCCGAACACTTTAACCGACTGAGCCACCCAGGCGCCCCTTGAGTCCTTTTTTCTTAAGATTTATTGTTTGTAGTGGGTTGTTTGTTTTTAGAGAGAGAGCACACACAAGCAAGGGAGAGACAGAGAGAAAGGGACAGAGGGTCTGAAAGAAGCTCCATGCTGAGAGCAGAGAGCCTGCTGCGGGACTCCCGCTCGTGCCCCATGAGATGACGACCTGAGCCCAAGTCGATGCTTAACCGACTGAGCCACCCAGGAGCCCCTGAGCTTTATTTTAAGAGTAAGAAAGAGTGGGGGTGGGGAGAGGGGGAGAGAGAGGAGAGGGAAGAGAGAGAATTCCCAACGGGCTCCACGCCCAGTGTGGAGCCCCACGCAGGGCTCAATCCCACGACCCTGAGGTCATGACCTGAGCCAAAACCAAGGGTTGACACTCAACTGACTGAGCCTCCCAGGCACCCCTAGAGCCTATTTTTAAAATTTAACATTTGAATTGAGGTATAATGTACTTCCCCATGAGTCCTTTTGATATAACCTCAAAAGTCTGATACTTTTTTTTTTTTTTTAAGTTTTATTTAAATTTCAGTTAACAGTTGGGACACCTAGGTGGCTCAGTCAGTTAAGCATCAGACTTCGACTCAGGTCATTTTCTCATTGTCTGTGAGTTCGAGCCCCACATCGGGCTCTGTGCTGACAGCTCAAAGCCTAAAACCTGCTTTGGATTCTGTGTCCCCCTCTCTCTCTGCCTCTCCCCTGCTCATGCTGTCTTTCTTACTCTCAAAAATAAATAAAACATAAACAAAAATTTTACATTCCAGTGAACAGTGTACAATTTTTTTTATAGCTGAGTGTTATTCCATTGTATATACACATCACATCTTCTTTATCCATTCCTCAGCCACTGGACACTTAGACTGTTCCCATAACTTGGCTCTCGTAGACAATGCTGCCATGAGCATTGGGTCATGTTAGTATTGTTATATTCCTTGGATAAATACCTAGTAGTGCAAGTGCCGGACTGTAGGCAGGGCAGTTCTGTTTTCAACTTTTTGGGGAGCCTCCACACTGTTTCCCAGCGCGGCTGCCCCGGTTTGCACTCCCACCAGCAGTGCGGGAGGGTTGCTTTTTCTCCACATCCTTGTCAACACCTGTTGCTTCCTGTGTTGTTGAGCGTGGTCGTTCTGACAGGTGTGAGGTGGTATCTCATTGGAGTTTCGATGTACATTTTCCTGATGCTGAATGATGTTGAGCATCTATTCATGGGTATGTGGCCATCTGTATTTCTTCTTTGGAAAATGCCGGTTCAAGACTTCTGCCCAATTTTTAATTGGATTGTTCGGGTTTTGCATGTTGATGGTGTTTTTGTTTTTTGTTTTGTTTGTTTTCAGAGCGAGCTTGCATGTGCACAGGGGAGGGGCAGAGGGAGAGAGGGAGTCTAAACCAGGCTCTGTACCCAGCACAGAGCCCACCGTGGGGCTCCATCTCACGACTGTGGGGTCATTACTGAGCGGAAATCACGAGTCAGACAGTTAACCAACTGAGCCACCCATGTGCCCCTGGCTGTTGAGTTTCATAAGTTGTTTATATATTTTGGGTACTAACCCTTTATCAGATATGTCATTTGCAAATATTTTCCCCCATTATATAGGTTGCTTTTTAGTTTTGTTGATGGTCTCCTTCACTAAGCAGAAGCTTTTTATTTTGATATACTCCCGATGGTTCATTTCTTACTTTGTCTCCCTTGTCTCAGGAGACGTAACTCGAAAAACTTGCTATGGCTGATGTCAGAGAAGTCACTGTGTCCTCTTCTAGGATTTTTATGGCTTCCGATCTCACATTTAGGTCTTGAATCCATTTTGAATGTATTTTTGTATACGGTGTAGAAAAGGGGTCCATTTTCATTCTTTTGCATGTTGCTGTCCAGATACTTTCTTTCCTTATGTGACGGGTTGTTCAAGTTATCCATGTACCTTTCCTATCCCAGGCCTGAAGTCAGCCATTTCGTAGGTTGGACCTTTTTTAAAAATCTTTCTACTATAGAAAATGTCAGGTGCGTACGAAAATAGAAGACTATACGCATGTCCAGCTTCAATGAGTGTTGACTCGTGGCCACTCTTATTTTACACACACCCCCACCCACACTTACACACCCCACACACGCCCAGTGCATGGGATCATATTACAGCATAGCCACACATCATACTATTTCACGCCTAAATACTTGAGTGTGAATCTCTGAAGAGACTCTTTTCTTAAAACTTAACAGTAAGCCATTAATAGCATCAAATAAGTTGAATGTGTCTTAACAATTTTATTGAACTACAATTGACATACCCATATTTAAACTGTATAATTTGATAAGTTTAAGTTCCAGTATAATTAACGTACAGTGTTACGTTACCTTTGGGTATACAATATAATGTTTCAACAATTCTGTACGTTACTCAGGGCTCATCATAAGTGTATTCTTTGATCCCCATCTTCTGTTTCACTATCCCCCTACCCACCCCCCCGGTAACCATCAGTTCTCTAAGAGTCTGCTTTTTTTTGTCCCTTTTTTTCTTTGTTTTGTTTTGTTTCTTAAATTCCACATATGAGTGAGGTCATATGGTATTTGTCTTTCTCTCTCTGACTTATTTCACTTAGTGTAACACCCTGGAGGTCCATCCTACTGTTGCAAATGGTAAAGTCTAATTCTTTTTTATGGCTGGTAATGTGTGTATGGACACCACATCTTTATCCATTCAGCAGTTTGATAAGTTTGGACATCTCACACGCACCTGTGAAATCATCATCACAACCAAGCTAATGAACATATTCATGAGTCCCCAAAGCCACCTCCTGCCCCTTCATGAGCCCTGCTTCCCAGCTCTCCCAATTCAAATAAGTGTACAGTGCTAACATGGAAAATAGATCCTGCTTCCTGTGTCTCATGAGCATCTGGTCATGTGCTTATTTGCCATCTATCTTTAGTGTATCTTCCTTGGCAAACTGGCCATTTGTATCTTTTGGCCATTTTATTTGATGCTTAATAGCATCAAGTAAAGGGAGTTACTCTAAAGTTACTTTTATTACCGGGAAAAACATAAATGCACATTCTTTGTAGCAAAAATTACCAAAGTGATGAACATGAAAATAAATTCCCCACACTCCCACCTGAGAGTCCAGCACGGTTAACATTGCATTTTGCTCTGTTTTCTTCTTAGACCGTTTTCTGTGCATAGTTTAATTAGTGCGTTTGTTGATGTATTCATTCCACAAATATTTCTATCTGTTGTGAGCCAGGTGCTGCTCCAGGAAGGGGCGCAAAGCAGGCCTGCTTTGTATGGGGCTGACACCGGCGAGATCAGATGGCTCCATGTCTTTGAATCTTTTTTTCACCAAACACTGTAACGCGAGCACCGTCCAGAACCGCCCACATTCATTTTTCTGTGACTGCGAGACCTCTGTGCTAAACATCTCCTGTAACCTCATCACTGAGGCCTCAGGTTTCACCTCTTCTCGCTCATCCACAGTGCAGCACAAAACCTTTTGTGCGTAAAAGCCTTCTGGGTTTCTGATTCCTTTTTTAAGTGGTGCCCACTAATAGATTGGTTAAGTTGAAGATTTTGAAGACTCTTTGATACATGTCACAAAATGGTTTTCCAACAGAGTTGGGTTTCACTAGCAGTGCCTAGGAGTGTGCATCTCAGTGCTCCCCCCACCCCCACACCCCAAAGCCATGGAGAAGGACTGGGCCTGTATTAAGTACAGTCCAACAGAGGGATCACTCGGCCTCTCCTTGCCACTCATTCACTCACCCATTCATTCACTGTGCAAACCTCACACGGAAGAGCTGCAGGCTCCATGAGACTGTGGAGGGAGCCCGGGGGGAGGTGGGGCGGGGAGCTGGCCGCCACGGGGTGACGTGACCCTGCCTCGCCGTGTCGTCTGCAGGCCGTGAACCCGGGCAGGTCCCTGTTCCTGTTGTACGCCCTCAAGAGCTCCCCGAGGCTCGGCCTGCTGTACCTCTACCTGTTCGACTACACGGACACCTTCCTGCCCTTCATCCACACCATCTGCCCTCTGCAGGAAGAGGCGGCCGGCGATGGCATCATCACCAAGCTTCTGGTAGGTCGGCAGAGCGCCTGGGCGGCCCTCCTCGGTGCTGTTCGGATTTCAAGATGTGGCGGTGGCTGGGGCGGGGGGGGCAGGGGCGGCCACACCCAGCCTTCATCTGGGTTTTGCAAGGAAAACCCCTACGAAGGAAAATCAAGCAGAAAGACCCCACTCCCCGAAGCCGGTTGCATTTCCAGCATTGCGTAACAAGAAGGCTCCCTTCCAGACTTGAACTCTTTAGAGGGGGAAAAACTGTCACTGCTTTTGTCATAAAAGAAGATAGAACAGGTCCAGATGGCCCAAGGGTTAAATTTATGGACCCTCCAGCTTGGTACTGTGTCTCCCAAGAGAATCCCCGAAGGGTGACATTGTCCCACTGCAAGGGAGGCTTGCCATCCATCCTAAGCCATTGTCCAGCTCACTGGTGGGAGGTGTCCCCTCAGCTGAGCACAGGCCCCGGCAGAGATGGTCGCCCACGTTGGGTTTTGTGGGCTTCAGAATTGTTGGTGGCTCCCACTTACTCAGGGCTGTCTCTGTGTCGGTTGGTCATTTCAGGGTAATGTCCTTTGCACTGCTGCTCTGGGGGCAGTCCCTCTGATCTATTCAAATTAAAAGCCACATGCATGTAGGAATCATCATATGTGATCCACAGCCATAAATATTAAAATAATTTCTAGGGGGACCTGGGTGGCTTAGTCAGTTAGGCATCCAACTCTAAATTTCAGCTCAGGTCATGATCTTGTGGTTCATGACATCAAGCCCAGTGTCAGGCTCTGTGCTAACAGTGTGGAGCCCGCTTAGAATTCTCTCTCCCCCTCTCTCTGCTCCTCCCCAGCTCACATGCGCACACACCACATTTTCTCTCAAATAAATAAACTTAGAAAAAAAAACCACAGAATTTCTAAATGTCCAAAAACCCTTTATAAAATACGAAAGTCAGGTATCTGCTTGACTTGCGCCTTGGATGTAGTTGAAAGCCTGCTGATTAGCCCCCATGCACAGTGCCTGCCTAATTACCCGGTTTCCTGCTGGTAGCTGCCCGCTCTGGATCGGGAGCACAGAGACCCCCCCACCCCTCCCCTTTCCGTGTTCACAAGCCTCAACCACACCTGCGCTCGTCAGGCTCGATTTCTTCTTGGGATACTTAGTATCTGCTGCGTAGTACTCAGTGCTGCTCAGCGTCCGTAAGCCTCTGGACGCCTCCAGGAGTTGTTGAAAGGCTCCGGTTTGCTATCTGCTCATATCTGTGGGACCGTGACCAGAGCCCATGCCGCGCACTTAATCGACTGAGCCACCCAGGCCCCCATCTGTTAATATCTGTAGTGAAAGTCTTTTATTCTCCCCCAAATTAGTTTTTCAAAGTGTATGTTTAATTTTCCCATGATCTGTTATCCTCCTGCACTAAGATGTTGAATTTAGGAAATCGTTTGAGCTACCCATGCAGCGATGAAGAAGTTTTAAAACTGGTGAATTTCCATTCATTGCACTTCATTATTTTTTTTTTTAATGTTTATTTACTTTTAAGAGAGAGAAGCACAAGCAGGGGAAGGGCAGAGAGCGAGGGAGACACAGAATCGGAAGCAGGCTCAGGCTCCAAGCTCTCAGCACAGAGCCCGACACAGGGAACGAACACACGAACCATGAGGTCATAACCTTAGCCGAAGTCAGACGGTTAGCCACCCAGGCGCCCCTGCAACCTCGTTATTTATCACTCACACTTAGGTTTTTACTTCTGAGCTTCCACAGTTCCGTAACCAGCGTCTCTGTTCAGTTCTTCGGTGACACTTACCCAGTGTCAGGTCCCTAAAAGGCGAGTTGATGGGTGGAAGTTTCATGTTCTGCTGTTGGCTATTTGTGTGTTGTAATAAACGTGAAGTTCCCTGTGATGACCGCAGTAGTCTCCATAAAAGTCAATCCTCACGATCTTCCGGGTCTATTTTTTGCTTATTTTCATGTCCCGCTAAAGGACCTTCGAGAGCCCACGTGGAAGCAGTGGAGAGAATTCCTTGTCAAGTACTCCTTCCTCCCGTACCAGCTGGTGGCCGAGTTTGCTTGGGGCTGGCTGGAGGTCCACTACTGGACATCCCGCTTCCTCATCGTCAACGCCATGCTCCTCTCGGTTCTGGAGCTGTTCTCCTTCTGGAGGATCTGGTCAAGGAGCGAACTGAAGTGAGTGTTTTTACACAGGAGACGGCGGGAGCAGCGGGCACTGAGAACGCCGTCCCGGGTGGAGGCAGCGTCCCCTCGGGTTCACACACGTGAGAACGCTCCTTGCTCTGCTTAGGGACGCGGCTTAGGCAGCGGATATGAGAAGCTCCCCGCGTCTGGAGGTGGGGACGTTTTCGTGCTGCTCACTGTGAAGTGTTTCTCCCTTTATCTAGTCCCCGTGTAGTAACACACCACGTGATTCCCGGGGTGGGGTTGTGCGTGGAGCTTATAAGGAACAGGAGGTGAGAGGAAGGTACTCTGTGGAAAGGGGCAGGGTGGTAGAGCATCAGGAGATCTGGTGTGGAGTTCTGTAGGCATGGGTTCTAATCCTGCTCTGCCCGCAGTCGGGACACTAATGACTGCTCTAGATTAATGTGTCACATGACAGAGTTGGGCCGGGACTCTTGGTTGCCAGTGACAGAAATCAGCCTAAATTGGCTTTCCTTCTTTTTTTTTTTTTATGTTTGTGTCTTTACTTTTGAGAAACAACGAGCAAGCAGGGGAGGGGCAGAGAGGGGGAGAGAATCCCAAGCAGGCTCCACACTGTCAGCACGGAGCCTGATAACGGGGCTTGAACTCATGAACTGTGAGATCAGGACCTGAGCCAAAACTAAGAATCGGATGCATAACTGAGCGGGCCACCCCGTGTGGCCTTCATCAGGCAGCCACTGCACAGGAGGCACCTGGTCCCCCCAGGCGTGCGTCAGAGCGGCCCCGCAGCCCTGCTGGGGAGAGGGCACTTCTTTCCCCATAGCACGTCCGGTCTCGGGGCTCAGGCTCCTTCACCCTGATTGGCCCAGCCTGGGTCACGTGCCCACCCAGACATACCCCCACGGTGCAGGGGTGAGCCAGGCTCTCCCCGTCCAAGCTTAAGGCCTGCCCTCACCCCCAACCAAGGGCTGGCTTCATCAGCCCCACCAAGACCACATGGCAAAGAATGAGGAAGGAGGCCCCCAGGAGGAAAACTCTTCTGTTTCCAGAAGAGAAGGGGTGGCTGCTGAGCAGGCAGAAGTAACACAGCCCCACACCAGCACCACACCGGCCTTCCACATCCCATGACTCAGAGACTTGGCCTCGTCAGTCAGTAACTGGCCTATAAACCATTCCAAAAACCTGCCAAAAATCCCATTGACTCATCCACGCAGAGTTAGTGAGGCCCTGCTCCGCCCCTGGCTCTCTGCTGGGCGCTGCGGGGGTTTTGGTAAAGGAGGTGACAGGCTGGACCCTGACAGCCCACAGCCTCGCAGAGAAAATATGTGTATCCCGTTCATGCGAGTGTGTCTACACAGCCATGTAGCGGGTGGGGCTGTGCTGGGCGGTACTCACCTGGTGTGGGGGCTGCATCCCGGGAGCGGGCAGAGGTGCGACTCGGCCCCTGGGACAGGAGGCAAGGCCTGCGCGGCACAGGCAGCCGGCTGCGCGTTAGGAAGAGGCCCGGGGTCCAAGCACGCATCTGAGCACGACTCCGCGTCTCAGAGGCTTCTCTTCTTTCCACAGGACTGTGCCTCAGAGGATGTGGAGCCATTTTTGGAAAGTGTCCACACAGGGGCTCTTTGTGGCCATGTTCTGGCCCCTCATCCCTCAGTTTGTTTGCAACTGTCTATTTTACTGGGCCCTGTACTTCAACCCCATTATTAACATCGATCTCGTGGTCAAGGAAGTCCGACGGCTAGAAACCCAGGTGTTGTGACTGGCAGCGCTCAGGCTCTGGAGGATTCCTCCAGCCTCCTTGACACGTGAGCACGGATGCTCCAGTGGGGGGTGGGGAGGGGGCCGACTTCCTGTTTCTCTGCCCCGTGAACAAGGTGCTGCTCTGTCAGAGGCCACAACTAAGTCCCCGCTCCCTCTGCCTGGGGCACCATGGCGCCGGGGACCGACTCCCAGAGTGTGGCCAGCAGCAACGGCGCCTCCCACCTGGCCACCCTCCTCACGGGGACTTGGGGGGCCCGGTCCGCTGCACCTGTCCAGGACCCAGGGTCCCCAGAGGATGCAATAGGGCGACTTCAGAAGGCTGCTGGGTCAGCGGTCCCGCCTGCCCTGACCTCAGCGAGGGACAGAGGCTCCCGGGGCGAGTCACAGCCTGAGGCTGAGCCCGAGACCAGGCTTGTCGGGGCCAGGCCTGTTCTCTAAAGCAGATTGACAGAAACAGGAAGAGACTTTGTCCTTGGCACAAACAGTTGCCCCTAAAAAATACAGAGGAAAAGCCCACATCCAGCAGACGACGCTGTATCACTGAAGAGGTGCCAGGTGCCTCAGAGCGAAACCTCTCCAAGGCTCCAGCTGAGATGGGGGGTGGCCGGGCCGTCGGCGGGGTTTTCTGCATGTAATCTCCGCAACTCCGGATGCCTGGCTCCCAGGGGGCGTTGGGAGAGGTCAGGAGGCAATGGAGAGTCATTCACCTCAGGCCGAGCTGCCTCGGTGCTTAAAACTGTTGTGTGGGGGTGGGTTGGTTTGGTTTTCAGGAATTTAATCTGTAAAAATCCAGGATAGCCCTTACGTTCAAGGAGACATTTTGTACTTGGACCTCACACTGTATGATCTTATTGTCCTGGTCTGATGTATAAAACAGCACAGTGTAATTACACCAAGTGCTGTCACTGTAAATATCAACACGATGGGGCAGGGCCTTTGATTTCCTTCCGGAATGAAGAGAGCAAGTGCGAACGTGAGCCTTCTGGAGACCGGCCCCACAGAGGTAAGCTTGCATCCGCGGCGTCGTTTGGTGACTCTTCTGCCCCATTCATTAATCCTTTGGATCCTTGAAGATTTCACTCAAACTGCGTCTGAAAGTTTGAAGAAATCACTTGAAAGCAAAATAAAGATTTTTTTATACAGGTGAAAGTTCTACTGGGGTGCTTGGGTGGTTGAGTTAAGTGTCTGACTCTTGATTTTGGCTCAGGTCATGATCTTGCAGTTTGTGAATTCAAGCCCCGCATGGGCTCTGCGCTGATAGTGGGGAGCCTGCTTGGGAGTCTCTCTGCCCCTTCCTCACTCTCTCTCACAATAAATACACAAACATTAAAAAACATTTGAGGGGCACCTGGGTGGCTCGGTCGGTCCGACTTCAGCTCCGGTCATGAACTCACGGTTTGAGTTTGAGCCCCACATGGGCTGATGGTGCGGAGCCTGTTTGGGGTTCCCTCTCACTCTCTGTCTCCCCGCCCCACATACGCAAAATTAGTAAACTTAAAAAAAATTTAATTCTGTATAGAGAAAAAATGAATGCTTAGAAGCTGCAGAAAATCTGCATTGCCTGATGCGACCTTCTAGTCACACCTCAGTCCCCCAGCTGCTGGGAACAGGGAGCCGGGAGCCACCCTAAGGTGTCTGAAGTGAAAGGAGGGAGAGTGTTTTCCTACTTCCTGTGTTTGCTCATCAGGCCCCAGGGCCGCCCGACTTCGCCCATGTCCCGGACAGCAGCAGCAGGTCTGGGAACACCGCACACTATTTGCACACTGATGGTCCGGTGCCCTGCTGAATGACCATGCTCCTGCCCACACGAGCACGCAGAGGCCAGCTGGCATCGGGGGGGGGGGGGCTGGGCCCAGGCCACCCTGGCAGTCCGGTGCCCCCACCTGCCCCCTGCGGCCTCACACTGTCTCCGCCTGCTCCCCACATCCTGCTCCGAGGATGAATGAGTAATGCCACGCATGCCCTGGCAAGGAGGAAGGGCAAAGGCCGGGCAAGCAGGCTGGGCTGGACGCTGGCTTCTTATCGCCAGTGCAGACCTGTGCATTCAGGGCAGGGGCTGCCGGCTGCCTCCTCCCTCGGACCCTCTCAGTCACTGGGCTCGGCTACAGCAGAGGGGGTTTGTCGGGAATATTCAGAGCCTTTGATGCAAAAACTCCCCTTCTGCAAATCTGCTGTCAGGGAGCAAGAACGGCCCCCATTCAGTGCCCTTCTCGCTGGAGTGAGAACCAGATTCACAGGAGACAGAAAATCAAATGTAACCTTGTACACGTGGGGGAGCCACACAGGTGTGGCTATTCCGAAGAGGTCTAAGCGAGGTCTGTCTGTCATCCTGAACTAAGGAGAAGGGGGCAGGGGTGGGGCACTTCAAAGGGAAGGCATGTGTGTCCCAGGGCGACACGCCCAGATGTTTGCCCTGCCGTGCAGATTGGCCACTCAGATAAGATTTCTCTCTGGTAATACCCTTTATTCTAGGACAGATGCCCAATTTAGATTCTTCTAGGTAGTTAAGGGAGGGGCAGGGGTTTCAGGTTGAGCCCGCAGGGTCTCTCTTGCCTTCAGTTCAAAATAATCTTCATGCCAAAGTGACCCGTGCCTCGGCCCCTACATGGGGTGAAGGAACACTAAATGGGTGTGGGGGGGGTGGCAAAGATTCAGAAGCATCCTCATCACATCAATAATCGATCAAGACTGGAAATATCACCAATACCCCGAAGTTGGCAATCTATAAAACAGTATATAATAGTTATTTAAAATGAAGTTCCAGGGCACCTGGGTGGCTCAGTCGACTGGGTGTCCGACTCCAGCTCAGGTCATGATCTCACGGTTCGTGGGTTCGAGCCCCACAGCGGGCTCTGTGCTGACAGCTCAGAGCCTGGAGCCTGCTTCAGATTCTGTCTCTGTCTCTTTCAAAAATAAAACATTTTGGGGCGCCTGGTTGGTTCAGCTGGTTAAGCATCCGACTTCGGTTCAGGTTACAATCTCATGGTCCGTGGGTTCAAGCCCTGCATTGGGCTCTGTGCTGACAGCTCAGCCTTCGGATGCCTTCGGATTCTGTGTCTCCCTCTCTCTCTGACCCTCCCCTGCTCACTCTGTCTCTTCCTCTCTCTCAAAAGTAAATAAACATGAAAAAAATATTTAATAAATAAAACATTTAAAAAATGAAGTTACCAAAGGTTTTCTAATGACCTGGGAAAACATTTACAAAAATCCCATGGTATGGTCCCAACTGCATTTTTGAACATTACAGAAAACAATGACAGCAGTGCGCACAAATACCACCAGTGTTTATTCTGGATTAAGGAAATTCGAGTGATTTTTTTTCTCCCCCTGCTTTATATTTGTCTTTGTTTATCTTTATATGCATTGAGTATTTGCCACTTCTGCAATCAGGAAGTTTAACCAGTGGGCGGAGGGGGATCGGGAAGAATAGTCTTTCTTAAGCTCCTAACTGCTAGACTAGAACTTCCCAAGAGCGAGCGTCCCAGCGAGCCTGGACCACAGCCCGAGGCCGGGCACGCGGTGGGTGCCCGTTCGCGTCGTTCTTGCGCCTTCGGGAGCAGGTTCCAAGACAAAGTTCGGCCCTTTCCATGTCCAGGGCGAACCTCAGAAATGGCGCCAAACCCAACACAGCCATATAAGCAGGGTTGTGGTTTGTACAAAATAAGCGCGTGACTCTTGACCTTCAACTGGAAACCACAGGGGCTCCCGTCCCAAGTCCCGGGAGAGAAAGCGAACAAGGGGTGCAGCCTTCACCCTCGGCCTCCGTCCCCTCCTGCCAAGAACCGAGCGCGGCTGCTGATTAGTGAAAAAAGAGGTTTATTTCCTCCGGCGGAAGAACATTCCGAGTCGGCCGGTCAGTCGCACCCGGGCGAGTCCGACTCGCACAAGAAGCGCGGGTAGAACAAGTACTTGAGGTTGTACTCGGTGCGGGCGAGGCAGTTGGCGATCTCCTCGTCGCACCTGCACAGGGTGGCCTGGCACTCGTTCTCTGCTGGT